>CM053273.1:38544052-38681656 GCA_028583415.1 Protea cynaroides
AGACCGAATGTCACTTTTCAAGTGACTGAGCCTTTTGTGACAATCTGTTCTAAACGACGTTAAAAGTCATGAACAGTGACTATATCTATTGTGACAATCTGTTCTGAACGTCGCTAAATTTATGAACAGTGACTGTATTTATTGTGACAGTCTGTTCTGAAAGTCGCTAAAGGTCATGAATGGTGATTTTTCTGTTGTGACAGTGTGTTCTGAACGTCGCTAAAATTTCAGTTTCTTTTAGTGACATTTACAGACAGAACATCACTATATCTATATACATAATAGAATGTATTAAGCACTGTTTGGTTTAACCTTTAAGTGAAACAATCAACTATAATAGTTGACAATACTAGACCTGGTTCATTCTAGTTTGACCATTAATGAAGAACCAATTCAGTTTGGTTCAAGACATATTATGCTTGGTTCGGTTCAGGTTGTTTTTGAGTTGGTTCTGAACTGGTTTTCTGACTTATTTATTAAAAGTGATTCTTCAAACTTACCTGGGGTTGTATGACATGCTCTTCAGTGTTGTACAGTACATGACCTCAAATTCTATCATGAAACACTGAATATAGCCTAATTACGTCACTTGGACCCGTGATATTTCAAAATATCACTCTTAAGTGCTGTTTGATTAACCTAAGTGTTGTGTGGTTATCTTAAATGCTTTTTGGTTATATTAAGTATTGTTTAGTTATTCATGAAAAGCTTTCGGTTACATTATTGTCTATTACATGCACTTTATTGTTATACAACTGTGAAACTCATGTGTCACATTAAGTTTTCATGTGACACACTAAAGATGGGTGTATGATGCAAATTTATTTAGCAAATTGCTATTGAGGGACTAAGTTGTTGCCATAATTTTTAAGTAGTCCATTAAAATTAGTATATGAGGCAGTTTAGTAAATGAATTTCTTAGGCATCATTTGTATTGCAACCTATGCATGGATTTTGACACTTATCCCCAAAGGGAAGTAGTCACTCTTCATGTATGAGTTGGAATAAGATGGAATGCAAAGCATTCAGATGGAAGGGATTCTTATGGCCCAAAGGTACGGGATTCCTTTTGTCTAGGGTGTGAAGAATTTTAGTCTTATTGATTAAGATGCAGACCTTACGAAGTACGATCTTTGCCCAAAGGTAGACAGTGAGGAGTTTGGTTTGCTGTTGAATTTATCAACATAGGTTGATATCAGCAATTATGTAACAACTTGTGGTAAGTTACAATTTTCGCCCAAAGGTAGGTTGTAGCAAATCACAAGTTGTTTATGATTAAGCATTGGTTTTCTCATTATTCAGTTATTGAGCATGTATTTTCATCAGTTACTGCTTCAAATTGTTTGTTTTCCCTATTGGTTAAGATTAACTATGCTTACTGAAAGAGTTAATTAAGGGTTAATGAATTTGTATAAGACCATTAAAGAGCTCTCTATTCTCAATGATACATGTCAACCATTGAGATGGCTCTCTATCAGAAATGGTCTCATGGTAATCACCTAACGTTAAAACTCATTAAGGCCAATAAAAGTAAGCACTTCAGAAGTTCCATTCTTAAGAGTACTATTGTATAGGAATGTCCGAAGGTATTTTGCGAGTATTTTATGAGAACCATTAAATCCATTGTTTGCACCCCTATAAAGAAAGTTCAGCTCCCTAGGACACCATGCCCGTATCAATGTGCATAGACACATCTTGAGTGTGAGGGATATGGCAACTTGTTTTTGAGTTCATTTTGGATAATACTCATCACAATTATTGATGGATTGATTTTGGTTATACAATCCATATTACCTATACTATGTAAGCTTTCTGGACAGAATGACACCATAGGATATTGAGAGGACCACCTACTCAGCAATCCAAGTGCAATCTCAGGTGGAGATTATTGATGTCTGGATCTATACAGTATTGATGTCTGGATCTATACAGGACCTAAAAAAAATGAAATTGGTTTAATATTCCATCATGCTCCAAGAACCTTGTATATGTTTCGAGATTGAAACCTATTGGTAATGTGTTTTAACTTCAGTTGTATCGAAACAATACTCTAGCAGGTTTTGGTTCATTCTCGGATGGCTTATATTAATCATATTTTGATCCAATTTCAAAAATATTTTGCTTACTTCTTAATAGTATTGGAATTAAAAGATAAATTGTGGATGAAAAATCCAAACTATGACTCTAGAGATTTGATAACATCTCTATATATGTAAACTCAAAAATTTTAATGATAAATGGAATCCTAGAAACCCTAGATTTCTCAAATTTTGGAACTTGTTTGGACTACATCAAGGACCAACAGACCAACAAGCTTAAGAAAGGTTTTTTGACGTATTTCTAAGATACTTAAGATTATACATACAGATATATATGGACTATTTCCACACCTTGTCTAATGGATTACAGATACTTTATCTCATTCATAAATGACTATACTAGATACATGTATCTCACTCTCATGGATCATAAAGATGAAGTACTAGGTGTCTTCAAGATCTATAGAGTTGAAGTTGAGAAACTAACTAGAAAAGTCATTGAGATTGTCAGATCAAACAAAGGTGGGGAATGTATACAGAATCCAATACCTTTTTCCGTTACCATAGAAAGCAATGTACCTTCTTGCACTACACCATGCCTAGGTCTTCAGACCAAAATGACGTTGTTGAAAGAAGGAACCGGACACTTATGAAAATGGTTAGGATGATTATAAGTTTTCATTACCTTGAGAAGTGAAGCCCCTTAAGACTGCAATGTGTATCTTGAACAGAGTACCATCGAAAGATGCTCCAAAGACTCCTCATAAGTTTTGGAGAGGATGAAAACCCATGTTAAGACATACATATGTATGGGGCTTTCTCTGAAGTCAAGGTTTATAATTAATATGAAAGAAAATTAGATCTTAGAATAGTTAAATCATTTATTAGTTATCTTGAGAAATTAAAGGGTTATAGGTTCTTCTTTTCCTCACATTCAACCTCAGTTGTAGAATCTAAGAATGCCAATTTTTTGGAGGATGGCAACAACAGTGGGAGTCAAGATACATAAAACATTCAGTTTGATGAACATCCTGTTCAAGTTCCTAGTCCCACATGAGAAACTGGAGGATTTATCTTCCAATTATTGTACATTGAGGATCGTCATTTATCAAACCAATGCCTCATGACAATGAATTTGTTGTAAAATCTGTTACTCAACCTTCTCAAGCTCAAAATGAGGTTGATAATCAAACAGTATTAAGAAAATCCTCAAGAGTCAGAAAAACTGACAATAACTTTTGATTATCAAGTTTACCTCCAGAATTGTAATAACGATGATGGAATTAATCTAAATCCAACATCGTTCTCTCAAGCCATGAACTGCAGTGATTCCACTCAATGACTTAACGCCATGAAGGATGAGATGAATTCTAAAAGTATGAACCAAGTTTGGGATCTTGTCAAATTACTTAATAGACATCCTTTGTAGGATGCAAATGGGTTTTTTAATGACCAAAAGAGATTCCACAGCAAATATTGAAAGATATAAAACCCGACTTGGGGTGAAAAAGGTTTAATCAATATCTTCTTTTGATTATAAAGAAACATTTTCACCAATTTTCAGAAAAAAAACTTTTAGGATTTTTATGGCCCTTGTGGCTCATTTGGACATAGAGCTTCATCAAATTAATGTCAAAATGACATTACTTTAGTTTGACCTTATGGGAGGTTTACATGAGGTGACCAGAAGGATTCTCAAATAATATTAAAGGGGTTTTTAGTCTGTAAACTCAAGAAATCTATATACAATTTAAAATAAGCTTCTTTGTAGTAGTACCTTAAGATTGATAACATGATCACTTCTTTTGTTTTATGAAGTATCGTGATGATCTATGTATCTACCTAAAGTTGAAAAGAGAGCCTTCTTTATCATTTTTGTATTGTATATGGATGAAATACTCTTGATTTTTAATGATCACAGGCTGTTACATGAGACAAAAACAATTTTCTTGCGTGTTATTACGATATATCAATATGGTTGAAACACCTTATGTTTAGACATAGTATTTCAATGGGACCAATCTAATAAGTTCTTAGGATTGTCCTAGAAAGGTTATATCGTGATAATTATAAAACGCTTCCGCATAAAGGAACTGTTATATAGGTGTGACACCTGTTGCTAAAGTAACAGACTAATTTTGGAATAATGTCCAATGACGTTTTCTAATAGAGCATTAAGTGCATAGTATCCCATATGCATCTATAGTAAGCAATCTGGTGTTTACACACATTATGTTATCAGATATCGCATCTTCAGTGGGAGTTTTAAGGGAATTTTAAGGAAATCCAAATTCACTACAATGAAAATTGCCGAAAAAGGTTTTCATATATTTCCAGTAAATGAAGGTTCACATGTTGATCAATTATTCAATTTTTAGACATACACTGGATGTGGAGATACTAAAGATATACTTCAGGATAATTTTGTATGCTCGCTGGAGGAGTAATATCCTGAAAAAGTGTGAAGCAACCAAATGCATCCTCTATATTGTAGTAGAGGTAGTGGCATGCTATAAGGCAGTCTCTCATGCATTGTGGTTCTGTCATTTTGTCACAGATCTCCAGGTTATTCCATCTATAGAAAGAACAATATAGATTTACTGTGACAAACCACGACAATTAAGTTCTTTAATTAAGTATTTATTTGTCAAGAGAATGTTTAGAATCATCATGTTTTTATAAAATATATTGGTACTGAGAAAATGATACCCGAACTTTATTTATATAAGGAGCTCTCATTAATTGCATTTTCATGCTATGTGGAGCATATGGGCTTATGTAGTCATTTTTGTACAAGATGTTTTATTTGAAATGTTGCAACCTTCAGTTGATGTTTTCTGAACCTTGATTGTTTTTTATCATTAATTATGTCTAGCGCTACTCAAGTATCTGAAATGACAGAAGCCTATTAAGTAGAAAGGGCATTAAGAAATGTACCATCGAATTGACCAAAGGGTTGATTATGAATTAATCGTGGGATTGATTCACTAAAGTTTTGGGATTACCCACATTAGGATTCATTGTGAAAAGGACATCTCATTGTAATACATGGAAGGGAGTGACCAACATACTGGACATGTACCGCCATGATTCGTGATTTGGAGTTTTCATTATGGATGTTTAAGGAACTAAAGTTCATGTATGGTCATACAACAATAGCAACACATTATACTCACTTAACTTGTGGCAATATGGACCAAGTGGGAGAATGTTGGACTGATGTGACACTGATGTGGCCCCTATTGCCATATCAGTCTAACACGTGTGCTAAGTGGGACCCGCCATCCTTTTCTAACTGATCTTGATGGGAGACAATTACAAGGAGGAAAATAAGAAGGGGACTCTGGTTTCCAGAATGGGTACATTAATCCATCCATTCGTATCATTCAGAAGAGAGACTGAGAAACCAGAAGGCAGTCTCCATCAGATAAGCGACATGAACTTGACGACAGTATGGCATCTATCACTAGCGTTCTACGTCGGACATGGAGGTATGTGCATCTCCATTTTGGCTTACAAGTGCTTCTATAGGGAAGTTGTAATTTTGTTTCTTCATCTTTCAGTTTTGGTTTCTTTCGAAATGGATATGTGGCTAGAAGCTTCCAAAGGTGGGGTCCATCATTGTGGAACCGATGAGAAAAGAAATCACCTCCGCAGATTTGTACTACACTGCTCACCACACCCAAGCACCTTTGGATAGTCTATAGAAACAGGATCAAAATTCCAAGGATGAGATGATGAAATGCACAAGTGGTACAATGATCTAATTAAAAAAAAAACATCGTATCATAATTAACATATATGATGACAAACAACTCGGCAAATTTGGGAATTGTCAAAAAGAAGCAAGTTATGCAACTGATGCTTAGATGTAACCCATGTGGGTTAGCCATGTTTACCATGCAGGAAACCACTCAAATAGGCAGCTACATAGGTGTTTCAGAAAATTCAACAAGTCAATTGTCAATATGGACAAGCTCATATCCAGTAAACATATTGTAACAAAGTAAAAAAAAAAAAAAAAAAAGGCTACCCAAGCACAGAACCATGAGAGAGAGAGAGAGAGAGAGAGAAAGATGTTGGGTTGGTGTTTTGTATTCTGTGGGTTCCACGTAATTATAAGGGGTAGTATTTATATTAAGGTATGAGTCTATTACATGTACAGGGGTAAACTTATAATTGTGGTGAGATTAGGGTTTCTAGGTTTCCCTATATATTGTCTCTGTGTAGGAAAACTTAGGTAGGGTCTGAGCAAAAGAGGACACTATGTCAGGTGGAGAGAATTGTAGAGAGTTTTCTTGGCAATAAAGAATCTTTGTTTCTCTGCGGTGGAGGTAAGCATTCCGGTTTAGGTGTTGAACCACAACAAATCCTGTGTTATGTGTTTGCTTCTTCTTCGTCTCTTTCTCGTGATTGTGCATTCATCCCTAACAAATGGTATCAGAGCCAGGTTCAACAGATCAATCAGTGATCTGTGAAAAGGAGGGAGGTGCGTAAGGTTTCTTGGTGAAAGAGGAAACTAGTGGATCGAAAGAAAACGGAGAAACGTAAAAGAAATAAAAAAGATTTGATTCTCTTTTTTTTAATTCTGGTTTTTTTAAGGATATCATTACAAAAGCACAAAGGTACAGTTATAATGGTTGTTTTCTTTTTCTTTTGTTGAAACAGAGAAAAGAAGGTGGTTTGAAGAAAAAAAATCAGAAAAGTAAATAAAGTACAAACTTTATTGTTCTTCGTCCTTTTTCTGTTGAAACTGAGTGAAAGATTGAAAGGGAATTAGAAAAGGACTGTTACGAAAAAAAAATTGGGTCTTTTTTTTTCATTGAAACCGAGGTGAAAGGGTTTGCTCCCACGGTTTGGTTAAAAAAAAAAGATTGAATATACTGTACAGTAGTGTACGTACGTTGTATCATCCAAAGAGAAGGGGGAAAACATAGAGGTGGTTATTCCCAAGGATTTTTGGGTGCTACAGAATCATTGGAAGGCACGGATCGAGCAGATTCGGTGTCCTTGGTATCGATCGGATAGTCTTGTACAATATCAATGGTGATTAAAGCTCTTGGAAGTTGATGGTAGGCACAGAAGGTAAAGATCGAGTTAATACAATGGCGACGAATGGTTCAAACTGTAAGATTTTTTAGATCCCCTTTGGGTTTTTCCCATGGGATTTTCCATTAACCCTAACTAACACACCACACAGATTATTAGAATACAATGGGTATTGAAAAGAGATGATAAGACACATACCACTTGTTGTAGATTGATTTTCGACCATTTTCTTTGCTTTGAATGCTTGGAATGCTTGGATCAGAGTTTTCCACAGCCTGTCGGGATCCCTTGACCTTCTCTCTACGTATGAGAACAGGAGAAGAAAATAACACCGTGGCTGTGGAGACTCTAACCATTGGTATTTATAACCACCCCCAACCCTGGATCAGTCCCAAAGTGGACCAGGTTGGTCCATCTCTAATCATACTTAAACCGGTCTACATGTAACTAGACTCCCACTGAACCAACTAACCTTATAATTAATTTAGTCCATAAAATATCTTACAATCTCCCACTTGGTCTATATTAATTATAAATTCACCATTAATCCAATGTGGCCATGGAATCTAATTACATCAAAACCATCCTTTACTTTGATCTAGTCATCAAGCAGACCAATGTCGAACAACAGCGGAAAGTACTCCTACACTTCCGGCGTACCCCCTTCTGTCAATCACATACAGAGGTCTACTTAATGACATAAATCACTTTGAGATAAATACTTGAGTCCAATGATCGAATTACCACGATCCTGTTACCTTAAAATCCTTATAGGTCAACGCACTTTGATATTATCCAACTTTATATAGACAAACCTCCTCCAATTTGGAATAATATCATACTTTGGCTTACCGCCTTCTTTGGCTAAATACCGCCTTGCAACTTTGACATGTCTTAAATAATTAAGAATACATACAAGCAATAAATGCTCACTAATAATCATGCCCATTAAACCACAGACATAACAAACAACCATAGATAAATATCTCCCACTAACCAAGCAGATCTGAATACTCCCACTGACTAAGAGAATCTAAAGACTCTCATTGACAAAACCTTTTCAACCATTCCACGAAAACTTTTTTAACCTGTCTCTACATTGCTCTAGAGATCAACTATGATTGGTACAACTAGTCAAACCTAATATTGCACAGTCAAACATGAAAACTATTCACCACATCACATAACGAATACGATCAATATTACATGCAGTCATTTATCTTACAACATCATAAGCACCATAATAGTATAATTTCTTTCCATTTAGTTGAAAAGGAAAACTTTACATTCTGATATTTTAAATAACATCATTACATTTTTAATATGGGAATAATATGTTAAGTCAAACAATAAACATAAAACAAAGTAAAATCAAGAGCAAAAAAAGCATTTGAATGTAAAAAAAAACTTTACAATATTCATGCCAACAGTCTTCAAGACCCTCCTACCCCAAATACCTAGGGAGTCCTAGAATCATTATCTTTTTCTAGATATGCTTATCTGGCTTAACAGTATTTGGTCAAACCACCTATCTTTAGTCAATCTATCCATCTTTGAATAATCCACCTTGGAGTTACCCAACAACAATCTTATCACTAGCTATATTTCCTCTTTGGTAATGTACGCCACCTAGATCTTACTATATTTTCTAGCAAGGAATGGAATATCTAATATATCAATTACATTGGTCTCATTGTCCTTGAGCTTTTCAGTGATAGTTGATAGCTCCAAAAATACTTCTTACATTATCATTTCCAACATAACTGGTACTAGAGAGCTAAGTTAATAAACTATCTTTCGACCCCCTCTAAAACATTATTCTTATCCTTCGGATTTTTCTTAGATAATCCCTTCGTAATATTTCTCATCTTAATACTACTACACATAACCTCAATAGTAGAATACCTCACAACTTATGTAAACTACTATAAAAGATATATCTAGGTCAAACGATCTTAGACTAGTCTCCAATCTTTTCATAATAAATTTTATTCTTTGTCCCAGGAAGTGTGGGAAAAAAACTACCAAACCATATGATACATTCACTGAGACAGACATCCTAGGAGACATAAACCATCATCATTATATGAGTCCAAACATAAATGTCTTGTAATAGATAAATTACACAAGATTCATATAAACACATGCAATTTATATTTATTTATACTTTGTCCCTAATAGAAAAAAATAGATATCAAAACATTCTTTGGGACAATCATACTTGGATGAACACATCAGTGTATGATTTTAAATACAGTATCAAACAACTGAAGACTCATACACATACCATTTACTTACATTAACCATATAAATCATTCATGTAAATAAATATCCTTTTTCAAGAGTTAACCAACTACACATTCTCCTTTGGGATAAACATGTAGTGGTCTTCTCAGTTTCTGTGCATTGAGTGTGAAAGAATAATGACTCTCGAAAATCCCACTACATTTGGGTTAATGAGACCCCCTAAAGTCAAAACCCTTTGAACTCATGTGCATGAACATACCTTTAACTTTGACAATGCTACTTTTGGGTTAACACTATCTTTCTTAGCTGCTTTTCACACCATGGAGAACAGTGTATTAAAAATATATCCTTTATTGTATATGTAAATACACAAATTTAGGGTTTAAGGACCACCATGTTGGAACTGAGTGTACCACTTTGATGGATTCCACCCAATCTTCACATGACACTCACAAACCTTAATTTGATCAAAACTTGACAATGCCACCTTTGGGTGTACATCGCCCTTACACAAGCATTTACAAATACATGAACTTTGAATTTGAAGACATCATGATGAAACTAGGTGTACCACTTTGGTGGGTTCCACCCAATTCCACAGTGATATCCTCAAACCCTACTTTGCAGCACCTTGTGGGTCAATAAACAAAATCTCATGCACACATAATCTTCTACAAGCATCTGGTACAAAAATAACTGACAAACAAGTAGAAAACTACAAACCGAACTAATTTGGGACACCTTTTAGTAAAAAATAAATTTCTCAAATCATCAAAATGTGTCAAACTATGTACCAAATTGTAGAGCACGAAAATACGAACACAGCGTAAAAATTTGCGTCAAAATTCGACACTCCTAGAGCCCACAATTGTCGATCAGAGTCGGCTTAACTTTTATATAACCTAAACTGGTTTTGGACGGTTCATCTTGGCTCGGTTTGGTCTGGCCGGTTTTGGTTATGGGCGGACCAAAACCATTATTTAAACCCTTTTTTTAAATGCTTTAGTCCAGATCGAACCAAACGGTCTGGTCTTAAACCGAATCACAGACCAGCGGGTCAACCACCGGTCCAACCAACCCACCCATCCGGGTTCTTGGGTCCACTTTTCGGGTGATTGGGTCAGGTCTTTAGGTTACAAAATCTAGTCCACGGGTCAGGTTTTTGGGTCATAACTCGGGTCGGGTCAACCATTGGTCGGGTATCAAGGTTGCACATGCTAAACTACACGTGTACCCCTAGGGTAACTGGTCTTGGGTCAGTCTTAGTTCGGGCTTGGACTAGGCCTGATCCTTGGATCTGGGCTCGGTTCTAGATCAGCCCAGATCATATCCCGGGTTGACACTGAGTCAACCCTTTACGGGTTGACTCAGTAACGTCAGCCCTTCCTTTTTTTTTAAATAGTTGTAGGAGCGTGGATCTCACGGGCTTTTTCAGGAGGTGCGTAAGGGCACGTCAGGTTACTTCCGGTGACCACCCTTATGTCGTCGGCTTCGTCTCTCCGAGACCTACAATCTATAAAATTTATTTTACTTTTTAACAGTCAAAAAAAAATTTTCGAGGGTCCAAACCCTAGACAAGTTCATATGAAAATTTTGAGAGAAAAATCTCTCTCTTTCCAATCCAATCAAACATGAAGTCTTTACAATGCTTTCCCATCGATCCTAGGTCTGTGTAGGTGGCTCTGATACCACTGTAAGATTTTTTAGATCCCTTTTGGGTTTTTCCCATGGGATTTCCCATGAACCCTAACGAACACACCACACAGATATACTAGAATACAATGGGTATTGAAAAGAGATGATAAGACACATACCTCTTGCTGTAAATTGATTTTCGATCATTTTCTTTGCTTTGAATGCTTGGAACGCTTGGATTAGAGTCTTCCACAGCCTGTCGAGATCCCTTGACCTTTTATCTGTGTATGGGAACAGGAGAAAAAAATAACACCGTGGCTGTGGGGACTCTAACCATTGGTACTTATAATAACACCCCTAACCCTGGACCAGTCCCACAGTGGACCAGGTTGGTCCATCTCTAATCATACCTAAACTGGTCTACCTGTAACTAGACTCCCACTGAACCAACTAACCTTATAATTAATTTAGCCCATAAAATATCTTACACAAACTTCTCCATAGAACCCTTCAATGACTATAATGATTTCACCTTGTGGCAACAACGGATGAAGAATATTCTTACGTGGGAGGGGACTGTTAAGGCTCTCAAGAAGAAATCTGACAAGCCGAAAAAGTTGACAGATAATGAGTGGCTAGAGTTGAGGGATTTGGCAAATAGTACGATCCAGTTATTTCTAGTGGATAATACTCTTCGTGAGGTCATTAGTTTGGAGGATCCAGAAGAAGTTTGGAAGAAGTTAGAGAGCAGGTACAAGTCCAAGTCGTTGACAAATTGGTTGTTTTTGAAGAAACAATTATATGGCTTTCGTTTGTCAGATGGAGTGAAATTTAAGGTACATATTGACGAGTTCAATAGGATTCTGACGGAGTTGTCTGCTCTTGATGTGAAGATCAAAGAGGAGGACAAGGAATTTATCTTGTTGGCCTCATTGCCCCATTCATTTGATCACATTGTGACTACACTGTTGTTTGGTAAGGATACTCTCAAACTTGATGATGTTATTGCTGCTTTGCTGATGAATGAGACACGATAGAAAAATAGTAGTAAGAGGATGTCAAATGAGGGTAATGCCTTGGTTACAGATGGTGGTCAGGGTAAAGGAAGATCAAATGGGAGACAGGAATATGGCAAGAATAGGGGTCGCTCCAAGTCACAAGGTCTTAAAATAGTTTGTTATTATTGCGATGAGGAAGGTCATATAAAATGGGATTGTCCAAAGCGTAAGGAGGATAAAAAGAAAAAAGAAGGCAAGGAGAGTGGAGAAAAATCATCTACTGCTGGTGTCACAGAAGAGTGGAATGATGGAAATCTCCTTCTCATTACTTCATCAGGTACAAATACTTCAAATTTGATTTTAGATTCAGGTTGTTTATTTCATATGTGTTCAGTTAGAGAACAGTTTGCTACATATCATGAAAGTGATAAGGGTACAGTCATAATGGTAAATGATGCTGAAAGCAAGATTTTTGGGATTGGGACTGTACGAATTCGCATGTTTGATGGGATTGTGCGAACTATAACTGGGGTTAGACATGTGCCGGACTTAAGGAATAATGTGATTTCATTGGGAATACTGGATGCGAGAGGCTATAGGTGTTCATCTAAAGGTAGAGTTCTCAAGGTATCCAAAGGGGCCATGGTTGTGATGCAGGGACAAATGGTTGGCGATCTATACAGACTTGCATGGAGTGTTGAAACAGATGGTGCTTCTGTTGGAACTCAGACAAGGAGTACAGATGGAAGACAGAAGATGCAAGAAGTTCAAGTTGTGAACAAGTGCAGATCTGGAAAGAATCGAGTTTCTTTTGCTTCTGATTTTGTGAGTAGAAGTGATGTCTCCAGTGATGCTATAGCAGTGGGAGGATGGAGTCACATCACATCGTATGGCAGTGAGCTGCATGGGACACTCGGATGGGGTGTGGGCTATGCTGGTTTGGGTGTAGCGGTTTTGTAGAGATGGGTTTTTAGAATCAACATCAATTGGTTTTCTTCAAGGTGGTTTACAAAATCCAAACCAGATGGAGATTTGTTGGGTTGATGTCTTGTATTCTATGGGGTCCATGTAATTATAAGGGGTAGTATTTGTATTACTGTGTGAGTCTATTACATGTACGGGGATAAACTTATAATTATGATATTAGGGTTTCTAGGTTTCCTTATATATTGTCTCTGTGTAGGAAAACCTAGGTAGGGTCTGAGCAAAAGAGGACACTGTGTCAGGTAGAGAGAATTGTAGAGAGTTTTCTTGGCAATAAAGAATCTTTGTTTCTCTGTGGTGGAGGTAGGCATTCCGATTTGGGTGCTGAACCATAGCAAATCCTGTGTTGTGTGTTTGCTTGATCTTCGTCTATTTCTCATGGTTGTGCATTCATCCCTAACAAGAGAGAGAGAAATAGAAGAAAGGAGGAAGAGAGTGTGTCCATTCTCAAGAAGAGAAGAACTGATTGTAAATATGACATCCTGCTGCTGTTGTATATATAGAAAAATATAAGGAGAAAACAATGGAGTACTCTCTTAGAGAGTGTCCTATTTACAATCGAGATATGAGAGGACCTAGTAAACTAAACCTAATCATAGTACACATAGGACAACAACAATCTGCGCCTATGCAGCTGGACAGCAATTGGTAATGGGCCTTTATAATCAGGCCCACTACTTACATTATTAAGTCTATCTAATGGGGAATGGGCCAAAATGAAGTAGACCCATTCCCTTACAATAATAACCCAATCATTAACATCTCCCCCTCCCCCTCTTTTCCTCCTCCTCCCCAAGCTGGAGCATAGGAGAATGTGAGAACTTTAGCTTGAAAAAATAGAGCAACGACATTGAAACAATCTAGCAATGGAAGCAACAACAACAGTGAGAGTTTCAACTTGAAACAATGTAGCAACGTAAGTAACAGTAGTAATAGCGAAAACAATAGCAACACAGTACAGGTCACTGTGAATCAAGCATCAACAGTAGCACAATATAGGTTACTGTGAAACAAGTAGAAGTAGCTGTAGTAGTGGAGCAAACACCAAACAGCAACAACAGCACAATACAGTGACAATATAGGTCACCATGAGCCAAGCATCAACAGTAGTACAACATATTTCACTGTGAACCACGTAGTAGTAGTAGTAGCAGAAGCAACAATACTAGTGTCTCCAACACAACCGAAGAGCTAGTAGAGGTTGCAACAAGTACAAGCACAAGAGGTGGCAACAGGTGTAGATAGTAAAGGTTGCATCAGTTAGTAGACTTCATCATAAGCATGGCAGTAGTAGGCTAAGCTCTCTTTATATATATATAAAATCTCCCCCTCATGTTGAAAATTCCATGTGGACAAATTACGACAAAAGCCATCAAATGTAGGATATCCAAATTTCAAAACCATTCAATGGTCAGATTAAGAAATATGGTAAAGTCCTAGTGTGACTAGGAATAGCGTAATAACTAATAAGGCAAGTGGATTTTTTACATTAATTAAAAAGTCAAAGATCCAATCAGCAGATGTGGACCAAAAGTGGCACGCAAGTAATTAATGACAACTAGGATAAGTCATCAAAATTAAGGTATGATCTAACAGAAATCAAGAAATCCTAGTTGATGTAGAATTCCTTGATTCAGAAGTAGGCAACAAATCACAAGATCAAATTGATAGCAATAGCAGGATAGTAGCAGTAGAAGATCTATACCAGATCGGATCAAATTGTGTATAAATCGATAGTACCAACCAGTAGCAGTAGTAGATCTGATCAGATCTGAGCAAAATAGTAGATCTGATTAGAAAAAGATATAGTGGTAGTCACGAGAAAACCAGCAGATTCCAAGAACCCAAATCACAAGGCAGATCTGATAAGCTATAAGCAATTGATATAAGAGATCACGAGCAGCAATACTTGAAGTTTGATTATGGCTGATCTTGAAATTTGATCAGATCTTGATTAGATCTGAAAATTAACCATCGGATGCAGTCACAATAACCAGATCTTGAAGATCTAAACAACAGCAATAGAGACAGCAGATCAAACTCCCAGATCAGCAATAGCATAACAGGTTAGATCAGATCAGAATTGATCTAATCTAATCAAAAGCAGTAGTCTGATCAGATTTTATCACTTTTTGACAATACCAACAACCAGCAGAGAGACCAGCAATGGAGACCAACAACAATATGTTCAATAGATCAGCAATTAGTAGATCAGATCTGATCTTATACAATAGATCAAATAGATAGAAGTAGTCAGAAAATCAGATGTTATGGACAGATCAGCTGCAGAATTTCGCAATGAACAACAGCAAGTAGCGGGAACAAAAACAAACCAGAAAATTAATATCAAGATGCAGCAGCAACAGTGGTGGCTGCACACCAGAACAGAGACCTTTAAACGACTCTCAAAACAGCACCTGTTCTGATACCATGCCACAAAATAAAAAACAAAGGCTACCCAAGCACAGAACCAAGAGAGAGAGAGAGAGAGCCATTCTCAAGAAGAGAAGAATCGATTGTAAATATGACCTCCTACTGCTGTATATATTGAAAAATAAAAGGACAAAACAAAGGACCTAGGACTATCTTAGAGAGAGTGTCCTAGTTACAATCGAGATATGAGAGGACCTGGTCAATTAGACCTATTCCTAGTCCACATAGGACAGCGACAATCTGAGCCTAAGCAGCTGGACAGCAATCGGTGATGGGCCTTTATAATCAGGCCCACTACTTAATGAGTCTAATGGAGAATAGGCCTAAGTGAAATAGACCCATTTCCTTACAATAATAACCCTATATTGTTAGCACACATGAGGCAAATACAATTAATTAGATAGGCTGGACACCCCATGACTACTTGAATTCAATGAGGCATTGGCATGAAGTCAACAACTAGGTTCAAGACAAACACTCAACAAATTTTGGTGTCCCATGGTAATTTTAAAGTTTCATAAAACCCTGAATATAATTTATTTCAAAAAAGAATCAATTATGCAAGCATCAACGCAAGTTCACCATTTGTCACTTGACTCAGTGGCCCATTAAATAATTATATACTAGACTAGCCTCCAGAGACTTGCACAAGGATAGGATTGGGAGAGCATTTCCAATAAGGAATAACCAACAAAAAGATCATGACTATGCACCATTGCCTTCTTATTTTTAACACAAACAAGTAGGGCCAAATTTTGTTCATTGCAGGAAGCAGTCTATTCTCATGGTTTCCTTCATCTGAATCATCCAGCATATCTTGAAGATCATGGAAAGAAAGAATCCTAATGGCTTTTTCAATTGCAGCTTTAGCTTCCCTCTCATGTTTATGTGCTTCTTTAACTTTTGCTAGAGTGGCAATTCCATCCTAGAAGGATTTTCATTCCAGAGTCAGTTGTCTATTTCTACTAGTCTACATTTTCATACAATAATAGAACATAAATTGCAAGAATTATCATATGGAGAAAAATACATAATTGCAGGTGAACAACTCAGTAACAATAGGAGAGGGTCCTCAAAACTACAACTACTGCTAAAACGAAAGAAACTCTTTCAAGGGAAATTACATGATATATCCGTCCTGGTTCATATGTTACTCCCATAATGAGAGAGAGAGAGAGAGAGAGAGAGCACATGTTAAGTTGTAGACTCTTAGTCAAACTTTATCAAGGTCATCACTAAATATCATACTAAGGTCGGCAAAAGATAAAATATTCAGTACATACCTCAATTATGTTTAGAGCAACAATGCATGCTACTTCCTTTGTTGAAGCAAGTAACGGGGTTACAGCTACCAGGCATGAACCAGCTAGAGATCCAACTATCTGTCTATATCTTTGGCTTTCATTTAACAGGAACAACTTTCACTCCTAGTTCTCTATATTTGAATCACATACAGTGGAGTTCGCTTCAACTTCTGTCATTTCATCAAATAGTTAAAATGTAGAAAACACCATTATATATATATATATAGGGAAATGTTAATGTAACAAGGGTTTTTTATTTTTTCAAACGTAACAAGGAGTCTATTCTGCCACATGGGTAGATGATGTATCCATTTCAACTATCGGATAGAAAGAACATGGTCTAGATTACCCACGTGTTAAATTTCAAACTCTAATTCAATCAAATACCCCTTATGTATTGGCATGCATCCCGTGTATGTCCATGCATGTGTACGAGTACTCTAAATAATACTATAACACTCCCTAAATTTGAATGTGTTAGATTAAAAAAATAATAAAAATGAATGGTCTAGATTTATTTTGTTACGTTTCCAAACGTAATAAATCTTTGTTATGTATATACCTCCTTGCGATGGTTGAAAACAATTTCAAAATAAAACAGTGCTTTATAATTAAAAGATGATTTATAATGCCCCAAGAGATTGTATATCTTTTCATATATACCCCTCTATTTAGCTCATATTATTTACTGTTAACCTTAGCTTTACTTTTACCCAAAAAAAAAAAAAAAAAGAACCTAAGCTTTACAATTGACAAAGGAATATGCAGAATAATGATAGAAATTATAGGATAAATGAAGATTTTACCAAGAGCATCATAAAATCATGGCATGAGATTCATATCCTATGGTCATCCGTGGCCATTTGGCTATCCTTGTCATATAGCCCATAGGTAGTAATTCATGTTTTATAGAGTAGAATTGGATAAATCACGTATTTTATTATTGTATGCCGAAATTTATTTATTTTTGGATAGGTGTATGCCGAAATTTATGGAACACGAATAATACAGATTGGCCGTATTAAACGTTGGAAAAAGTTTACCATTAATTGCGGAAAAAAAAGAAGATTAAAGACTCTTGAAAACCTCCTCTTCTCAAAGACCCAAACCCGATGTACATAAAGCGTCTCGAGCCGCTAGAGACTTGCCGTCCAGCTGCCGTCCAGCGATTGGAGATGATTTGAACCGCGTCCCAATCCTCTCCAATTGGTACCAGTAGGAGACGAAAATTAATTGTCGGATGCACGCCACATGGCGTTAATTTCATCTGACAGATATAACTATCTGAGGAGTATAATCAGTTGAAATCCCTTCAATCTACCCTAACTTTGTATCGATTGACAATCCTTCCACCCAACGACGGCTCCGGAAAAATCATAAATACATTGACGAAAAGTAGGTCGATTTTTCGATGGCGAAATTCGGTCTGGTGGAAGAGTTTATCTAGGGTTTCGTAGACTAATTTTTCCATCTCTGAAATTATATCAAGGAGCGAAGGAGATTCTTTTTTCCCCAAAATAACATTTCTGGGTGCTTATGTCTCTTTGCCAATGCCTGAAGCAACGATTGCTCGCTAGAGGAATTTGTATTCTTGAAGCCCTAAGTTCTTGTTTCACTTGATGATGTTCCCGCAAAATTCTGTGTCTACTTTTCGATTGTCGGACGGTTTGAAGCATTCGTAATGGAGGATGTAGCAGCAGCTATGATCGTTTCTAAGTTGGTCTATCAGCTTCAGGAGGGACATGAGTAAGGGATAAATTAATTGATTTACTGATAATGAAAGTGAATCATATGGATGTGTAATGAGTAACGCCATTATATCTTTTCAAAAGGGTGTGTCAAAAATGGGAAAATGTGTTAGACTTTTTCCAGTTCATAGGGTTTCAGATGAAACCCTAATATCCATACAGAGATCTAGAATACAATGATGTTCAATGTAATCAATAATAATAGAGACATACCTAAGAGTAGAAGATTAATTTCCATCATCATTCTCCAAGAATGGTGTTGGAGCTTTGATCATAGTCTTTCACAGCCTGTAGAGGTTCCAAGCCTTTCTCACTGCTCATGGGTACAGAGAGAAGAAAAAATCTATAGCTACGAGGACTCTTGACCTAGTATATATAATATTATCACAAACTCTAACCAGTCCCACACTGTAATAGGGATTGTCTATCTCTTTATCTTGTGACAAACCAGACCGAACTGGTCTAACCTAGTGACATAGACTCCCACTGATCAATGGGCCTAGTAATTAATTAAGCCCACATATATATATTTCAACATTCTCCCACTTGGGCTAGATTAATTTCAATACCACCATTGAATAGTGTGACCATGGAATCTATTCACACAATAAATCGTCACCTACTTTGATCCAGCTATTAAGCCCACCAATGTCGAGCAACAGTGGAAAATATTCCAATACAAATGGTGTATTACCTTCCATCAACCACATAAAAAAGCCTACTTAACAGCATGAATCGCAGTGAGATAATGAGTCCTCTTTGATCGAACTACCTTCGATCGAGTTACCTTCGATCGAGTTACCTCAAACTTTTATACTTGATATTATCCTCTCATGGCAAACCGTCTCTAGCTTGGATTAATATCTCACTTTGACACACCGTCAAAGTTTGTTTGGTTGAATACTGCCATTAACTTTGACTGAATACTGCCTCTTATCCTGGCTGAATACCACCTTTTGTTTTTTCCTGAATACTGCCTTGTTTGACCTTTTATATTTGACTGAATACTGCCTAGCTTGTTTGACCTTTTATATTTGGCTAAATACTGCCTAGTGTCTGGCTAAATACTGCCTACTTTATCTTTGGCTAAATATAGCCTGATTTAAATAATAAGCAACACAAACAAGCAAGCCATCAAATACAGACAAAAATCTCCCACTAATTGAGCATATCAAAATAATATGTGATTACCATATTTCTCTTGTCTGGTTTGTCTTTGACTATATACAGTCTGGTTTGTCTTTGACATGTCGAATAATCAATCAAGGTAAATCAGCAAACAAACTAATGCTAAACATAACCATAGTGATCAATAATCATGTTCATTGAACCATAAGCACCATGGACAAACATTGATAAACAACACCAAACAAAAGTCTCCCATTAATCCAAACTTTTGTCAAATGATCTATTACAACCCATCACAAAACATTCACTGTATAGATTATAGATTCATTCCTTATATTCTTTTCTTAGTTAGTCCTTTGCTACTTGTGTAGCTTATTTAAACTCAAACTTTTTGGAAACACTACCAGCCCTCACATTTTGTTGTCAATAAACAATAACTCACCTTTTATCACTAACAACTACTTTTGACTAATAAAGCCTCCTTAGGTATAACTACAGGTCTAAAACATATATACTAATTATATGGGTTAGATAATCAATACAAGACTTTTAAAACCAAGTAAAACTTTTGCAATACACATTACATTAGTATGAGATTTATCTCAGAAATACAAAACATTAAATTGAGCATACATTTGAGAGTAAAAGAAAACTAACTACTCACATTCCTTTGATCATTTGATTGTGACTTGCACTCAAGTCTCCAATCCTAACACTTTTTTATTTAGTCCAATAATCACTTTCTTTTCTAGCCAAGCCTATCCGATTTAACAATCTTTGATCAATATACATTTGAGCCACACTACTGGTCCTACATTTCACTTTTGAGTAATGTAAGCCATCTAACTCCACCTGGATTTGAATACACTTTTCCTATCAATGATGGATGCCTTATGTATCATCTATTTTGGTTTTTAAGCCCTTGAGCATTACAAGGATAATTGCTAGCTCCCAGAATATTTTCGGACACCACCATTAACATCAGAATTAGTACCAGTAACCTAGGTCATTAGACTATCTCTCCACCCCTTTTTAGAAATTCAAATTTTTCTTGATTTCTCTAAGGTAATCCTTTTATAATAAATTCCATCTGAACGTTATTACACAAAACCTCATAGATGGAGCACCTCATGGATAGAGGACATTTCTCATGGAATACATCCAAATCTAATAACCCTAGATCAGTTTCTAATCTTTTCATATAATCTCTAATTACTTGTCCCTAAATAGAAAAAATAACAAACTCTTTGGGACTGTCATCCTGAGATTAAATGATGATGCATAATTATTATGTAGTGTAGCAAATAAAACAATGACCCACACTCACTAACCAACTGTGGTAGCATTAATATAACACATACAAGCAAATAACCATTTTTTTAGGAGTCAACCAAAATACAAATTCATCATTTGGGACAAATATGCACTTGATTTCCCTTGTGTTTATGCTGTAATAAATAATTAACAGAAATTCATACATATAATTTTCTTGCACCAGCAATGTCAAAATACACATGCAAGTAAATTTCATTTTTCAGAGTTAACCAACTACATATTCTCTTTTAGGATAAAAATGCACTGGTCTCATCAGTATCCGTGCAGTGACCGCGAAAGAATAGTGATTCAAAAATCCCACTACCTTTGTGTTAATGAAACCCTTAAAGTCAAAATCCTTCTACTTATGTGCATGTACATACATTTAAAAGGCTTGGTAATGCCACCTTTGGGAAAACACTTCCGGTCTAGCTGCTCTTGTAGATGTGAAATTCTTGATGTATTTATAAATGCTCTCATTAAATTTGAGAGCATCCTGAAGAAACAAGGTTTACCACTTTGGTGGGTTCCACCAGATCCCAATATGATACTCACAAACTCTCACAATAACTGTGTTTGATAATGCAACCTTTGGGTGAACACTCCTTACTTTGTAGTATTGATAAATACACAGTCTTGAATTTGAAGACATCATAATGAATTAAGGTGTGCTACTTTGGTGGGTTCCACATAATTCCACCATGATATCACCAAACTCTCATTGCAACAAAAATAAGATTTTAAACAACATGAATGTCACAATTATATTTCAAATATAAAGCTAAACATTCATAGAAAACACGCACAACAGCTCATCATGATACATGGTATAAATAGTTAGAAAATCCTGTAAAATGACATCGAACCAAGTCCCATAGGACATTTTCTGTCCAAAACCACATTTTATTGGTCCCAAAACTATCAAAATTACATACCAAACTGAAAACCTCGACGAGACGAGTCCAACGCAAAAAACCGCACCTCAATCGAAGGTCGGACACACTTTTACCCGCCCCAAGAAGATTTAGGCCTTTATTTTTCTGAAACCGGTTCAAACCGGTTCGGTTTGAGCTGGTCGGATTGGTTCAAACCGAATATACATTAGACCTTTTCTTCTTTTTTTTTTTTTTTTTTTTTTGGGTTTCCTTCAAAACGAACTGCCAGCTAAGAAGGATGAACCAGCGAATCAGCTCAACAAACCAATATCGGTTCACAAGCGAACCAACCCGGTCCAAGAATTCAGGTAATCAGGTCAAAATCTAGGGTTTCGGGTATCCGGGTCATTTGGGTGGGTACCGGGTCGGTCAACACGGGTTGTTGACTAGGGCAGGTCAAATGCTAGTCGGGTCCCAAGTGGGTTACCCACATGTGTCAATCGGTTAGGCCGAGCCAACTCGGTGTGAGGTCTGGACAACCCGTTAGGGTTACCGAGTTGACCTGGCGGTGACTGGGTCAGCCTCCAAATTTTTTTTTAAAACCCTAGCCGGCATGTGGCTTTCACGCGCTTTTTCCACAGACGCGTGAGGCTCGTACGATGGCCATCGACGAAGTTCTTTATACCGGTAGCTTCGTCTTTTTGAGCCCTACAACTCTGTATTGTTTGTTGTAGCTTTTATTAGTTCAAAAAACTTTTCTAAGGTCCGAAACCTAGATTGATCTGTACGAAGAATTGTGAAGAAAATTTCTCCCACTTTCAATCCAATCATACTTGCAGTCTCTATAATTATTAACAATCGATCCTAGGTCTGTATGGGATGGTTCTGATACCGATTGTTAGACTTTTTTTAATTCATAGGGTTTCATCATAAACCCTAATATCCATATAGAGATCTAGAATACAATGATGTTCAATGTAATCAATAATAATAGAGACATATCTGAGAGTAGAAGATTGATTTCCATCATCATTCTCCAAGAATGGTGTTGGAACTTTGATTACGGTCTTCCATAGCCTGTAGAGGTTCCACGCCTTTCTCACTGCTCGTGGGTATAGAGAGAAGAAAACAATTATGACTGCGGGGACTCATGACCTAGTATATATAATACTGTCACAAACCCTAACTAGTCCCACATTGTAATAGAGATTGCCTATCTCTTTATCTTATGACGAATCAGACCGAACTAGTCTAATCTAGTGACATAGACTCTCACTGATCAATGAGCCTAGTAATTAATTAAACCCATATATATATATATATATTCCAACAGAATGATCTTATAAATTTATCGGACCTTGTTTCCTTTATCTTCTTCGTCTTCTTCTCCCTTCGGCTACATCTTTCTGATGGCTGGATTGTATGAGAAAATACCTAAATGTTCTTGACCTCCCCAAGTAAAACAAAGATTGACAATATGAGATGGCAAACACGATGGCTGGATTGTATGAGAAAATACCTAAATGTTCTTGACCTCCCCAAGTAAAACAAAGATTGACAATATGAGATGGCAAACACTCTCAGAGAAACTTATGATTGGGAATATGGAATGGAAGTTCTGAGAGAAACTTGTTAGGGTCCCAATCTCATTTCTTCTACTCGTCGAAGAAACTCTCATTTCTTGTCTTCCGTTGGCTGCAGAGTGATTGTAGAAGAAGTCGGAGATTTCAATTGATTGTGTGCTGCTTATATATATACTCCTCAAATAGTTATAACCGTTAGATGAAATTAACGCCACGTGGCATGCATCCGGCGGCCAATTGTCGTCTCCAATTGCCGTACCAATTGGAGACGATTCGACATTTGAACCCAACCCTATGTACAGGTTTCTTTCTCAAAGTCCTCAACCCCGCCTTCTGAAAGGCTGAAACCCCAGTCACGTTGATTGCCATCTCTCTCTCTCTCGGCAGCCAGAATCGATTCATTGCCTACCATATACTGGTGACTGGAGTCTGGACTTTTTTTGGGGTAGAAGTTTGGACCGTTCAATCCTTCTTCAGTGCTTCTGTGTCTCAGAAGCCAATCCGTCTTCAGTGTTTCCGGAACAGGGCTTAATTGAGACGAGTTGAGCTAAGTCGTTGCGACTTAAGAGAGAATGGGGTTGGAATTAGCAAGCTACGGAACAGAATATTATGATGAGATGGCAGATGTTGGTTTTAGCGATTCAGAGGTGGTTTCTTATGTTAGAGATGCCCTTAAATCGGTCGCCGAGGTAAACATTTATCTATTATTCATAGTCACATATCCAGATAGATTGACTTGGTTGAAATAGTGTCTTGATTTCATCTGAGGTGTTCTACTGTTTGGATGAAAACTTTGATCTTATATTTTTTTGGTCTTATGGTACTTAGTTCTTTCTATTTGTTTGATATAGTTTGTGGGATTGTGCTAGACTTGGGATTTCTGTTATGCCAGTAAATTGTGGATCATTAACATGGTGAAATTATGGCAAATTTTTTTTTTATTTTAGAGAGGTAAGTGCATCGTTTATGAATGCGTCAAAATGAGGATGCCTTCATTAGCAACATGGTGTCTCGGGAGATGATTGAGCCCCACACATGTTGGTTGATTGTGTCCCTCATATGTATAAGCCAACATCAGAGAGAGCTTATATGGGCAATCCGAACTGCATGACTTAGTCATAGTAGTGTGTAATTTTGTGATATATCAATTGGATGATGAAAACGAAGACTTTAAAAGTTTATCTAGCCCATAAATGGGTAAGAATGAAAAAAATCTGTTCATGTTGTTCTTTGGCATTGTCAAGGGCTCTGAGTCTTCATGACACATGGTAGCTGAAGACGGAAGCTCATATTTCATACAAGGGGCTCTTATTGTGACACTGCTCATTCTGTTTTACCAGCTTTCACAAGCTTTCAGTGTTATTACTCCTCCCCTTGGCTTAATCTGAGCAGGGTCCTGATTTCAACTTAACATTTTAGTTCATGAAGAAGAGGAAATGCAAAAGGGTGATGGAACTTATAATATATTCTGTTGATGCATCTAACTGGTGTCGACTTAGAGTCCTTATCTTACTCTAACTAGTCAGTTTTATAATTGTATACAGCTGTAGAAGCAATTAGTTTAGGTTTCTCTTTTTGTCTTGAATTTCCTTTCATAGTAGAACTCTTCTTTTGTTGTTAACTAGGACTCTGACTTGTAGAGTCCTAGTTCTGGTATGTTTTCTTTTTCTTAATTAATATATATAGAAGACAGGGGGAGAGAAGCGTTAACTACTAGCTTCTGCGATCTCTCTCTCTCCCCTCTTTGTTATTTCTTTTCTTAATTAGTTTTGTGACATGGTATCAGAGCCCCAGGTTCCCTCTCATGATAACCCTAAAAAGAAGGCTAAGTCATTGAAAGATGAATGCCAGATGCACAAAAGAGGGACTATGGTCACCCAAAGAGGGATGATCATCCAAAAAGAGGGACGAACACCCAAAAGAGGGACTATATGTCACCCAAAAGAGGTATCAGTAACCCAAAAAGAGGGACTAGTCACCGAAAAAGTGT
The DNA here is from genome assembly GCA_028583415.1 of Protea cynaroides. Lineage (NCBI taxonomy): Eukaryota > Viridiplantae > Streptophyta > Magnoliopsida > Proteales > Proteaceae > Protea > Protea cynaroides. The sequence goes on from CM053273.1 coordinate 38,569,380, forward strand.
CATGTATTGCCACATATACACCACCTAACGGTGGGGTTACATGTGAGGGGGAGTATTGGGAATGGTCCCACATTGCTAATGAGATTGGAATCCTGTGGTCTTATATATGGAGAGTCCCTCCACTTACTAGTTCGAACTTTTGAGTTAAAAATTTGACATATTCAAGTTGGTTATTTTCATATATATATTTTTTTTTAATTTCAAGAGACACCTAATGCACGAGCATCCAAATGAGTGGTTTAGATATGCTTCAGAGTATTTGATCAGTTTTGTTGATAGGAAAGCACTGCATTATAGAAAATTGGGATACTTCTACCACTGCTCTTCAAAGGTATTTTTTGAGTGGTTAAAACTTCTCTATTATTCATTGAATTGTTCTTGCTTGATGGTTTATTGAGTTACCTATCCAATGAGACCAGGATATTGTAATTCCTAGTTGTAGTGGGAGAGTTATAATCAATTTACTGATGATATGTTGATCAGTGATGAGATATCTTAAGTAGGAAGTATAATTAGGTTAGGAAGAAGCTTTACTTCATGACTAGTTTAGTTGAAGTGTCTTTTATCGAGTCTTTGTTTAGGAAGGGGTTGGGAACGTATGGGGGCTGCTATATTGTAGTTAGATTCATACTACTCTTTATTTACTCTTTATTATTAAAGAGAGTCAGTTAGTTTCGTACTATTTTTTTTTAATTCTCCTTGGGGCTCTACCTACCCCAAAAAAAAAAAAAGGCTTTGTTTTTTGCTGTGTTCTTATTTTCTGCATTAAATCACCTTGTTTGATTTTTGTTTGGGGATTTTCTCCTTTGGTTTTCCTTGGGCCAATTACCTGTAGGTGTAATGGGGGTTTTCCGATCCTTTGCCTGCATCTTCGGCATCTGCTTTTTGTGTAAACCTAATGAGGAGATGATCGGTCATCTCTTACGTATCTTCTGGTTCAGTGATGAGGTGTAGGCTCACTTTTGAGACAATTTGAGGTGTCATAGTTTGTTTTTTGCAATCTTGAAGCTCCCCTTGTTCCATGGTTGGTGAGGGGACTCAGTAGAAGGGGCTGTGTCCAGTAGCTTCTGCCACGTTTTGCCTTATGCTGGTCAGTCAATGGAGAGAAAGCCGAGTAGCCAACAATGCTTTTGGAGGTAAGCATTGTATAAGAGTTGATATGGAGTTTTCTTCTCTCTTGCTGTATTTTAAACCCCCAAGGCATGACCTGATGCTTTCCCCTTAACTAAGAAGTGAGGTGTAACGCTTATGAGCACAGCTGTATAATAAACAAATATTACGTGACATAGGCTTACTATTAAGTAAAAAATAAAAATAAAATAAAAAGATGAAAAAAAGAAAGGTGAGAAAGTGATATTGGAAGAAATGAATGGCAACATGTCATCAATTTTTAAACTTAATGCTAGTAATAAATTTAATTTTTAATGTAATGACAAAACATGATTCTAGATTGATCTCTTAATCAAATCTCCCATATTGTTTAAGTGTGCTGCAATTGTTTGAGCTCTTTAAACTGAGTCGTTAAAATATTTTCTTTGGTAATTGGCTCAGAGTCTCAAGTTCTCACCATATAATGGCTTTCTAGACAATCTAGTTGTCTCAAGTATGTAGCACATCACATTGTTGTGTGAACCATGTTAAATCTATGTCATTTTTCTTGAATCGTTTTTCTGTTTATTTATGTTTTGTGGTGTTTTTGGGGCCTTGCCACTCTTCTAATGAAATCTTTAGATATCAAACAAACTTAAAATATAAAAAGAAAAGAGAAAGGTGGTGCTTTATATTGTTTTATTTGAATTCTGAAAGTATGTATTTGTGCTGATATTTTGCATGAAAAGCATAGAAGAGTGGCATTATAATATAAATTTCCTGAATTTTTTTTACTTGCTGTTTTCTGTTTTATAGCTTCCAACAAGTTAATTTATTTTACAGTACAATCAAGATTCTGACGGGGTATATCTATATAAGATTTATGCAGTCCGAAGTACTATATTTTCTTGATGAATTATTATATATTGTCTACTTTATGATTTTGTAATTTAGTTTAAACAATATATTTTTGATTTAAGATCCCTTAAGTTATGTAAAAAGCTGGACTTTGCTGGCTTAGGGTGACACCGATCGTTATAACCAGTTGATTGGAGTTATGCATTACACTGAAGGTCTTGCTGCAGATGAGGTGGCCTTGCTTGTGGTAGGCCTTTTCGTCTTGACTAAATTCTTGTTTGGATATTCACTCATAGCTGAAAATGCAACTCGACATGATGGCATATTTATCTTATTTTGTGGCTACAAGCTTACAATTTTTCTTTTTGATTCTCGTCTGTATAGACGAGTTTGAAGGCACTTTCTGGAGTGGTTTCACATGTTGATATCAATCTCCACGATGCTCTTCTATCATCTGTAAGTTAATATTGCATCTGATTTTCCGTGTTTATCTATACAGTTTTCAGGAAAATTCTCTCATTACTTTTTCTTTCTCCAGATTTTTGGGATGAGTATGTGGAACTATGGACCTGATGTGATGGATGCTTTAGTGGAACTAATTAAATCTTTAGTATGTGTTTTTTTATGCATTATCTTCAATGGAACTTACGTTGAGCAGATTCATTGTGATAATATTCCGCTTTGATCATATTGCAGGCTGTTTCAAATGGCGGATTTGTTGATTCATGTTTGGATATGCTTGTTCGGAATTTTATGCCACCCAAATCTTTCATAGGTTTTCTGAGACAGCCCTGGGGCTGTGCAAGAAAGAATGAGGTTCTTAATCGGGTGCATTCAGCATTGTCCGACATTGCGTACTTGGTGCCACTTGCTCCCTTGAGATTGTTGCCGATAATTCTGAAGAGAATGCCAACCATGTTTGATAATGAAGCTGTGAGTAATAGTGTAATATAACTGTCAATTTTTATTTTTTATTTTTTATAGTGGATATAATTCGGGATGACACAGTCTATATGGACTATGGAGGCTTGTGACAGATGTTTCAGACATGTTCTCTCCCACCATTCATTGGGGCCTGGAGAGGAGATAAAGTACAACTATTAAAATGATTTGCAATTTTTTTATTTTTTCTAGAGGATTAAACTGTAACCATTTTTGAGGTTAGCATTTTAGGGGTCCAAAATCCAAATAATTCATTAATCCCAGTGTTTTTAATCACTGTATGATTCATAAAAAAGGAGAAATCAATTATCTCCAATGGAGTTATTTTCTGTATGTACATATGCATGTGTTTTTACTGAATTCCAGTGTTTATTATCTTAATGATGTAACATTAATTTTTTGGGTAGTTATTGGTGTCACTAATGTTTGTTACATTATTGGAAGTCACTAGACAGATCCGAGCCATTAATTTTAATGGTTTTTCCTTTCTGAACTGTCTGTTCCTGGTCAGAGTTGGGAGAGTGTACGGAAATGGCTAGAGTACTGGTACACATGCATGGAGATACACTATATGCATGCCAATACATTGGAGTATTTGATTGAATTAGATTCTGAAATTTGACAAGTAGCTAATCTAGTTAATGTTCTCTCTATTCAACAGCCATAATGGATAGGTGTTTTGTGAGATTTGGAAAAGTAATAGACCATTGTGAGAATAATATTTTGCCTTGTTATTTTATGTCTAGAAAATGTTCACTAAATTACCATTTCACAAGGGAATTTTTTCTTATTGATATCTTGGATAACTTATGCCAACCCACTAGAGAAGACTGGAGCGGCTTATTATGTACACATGGATGAGAGAGTGAGATATATCTCTACTGTTTGAAGATTTCTCTATCTTGGGCTTGCTCACTGCCCCAATAATCTAGGAATTTTTTGAATTTTAAGTGAATGATTGTCCGCTCAAAGCATGGTTACTTTGTTGTCAATTTCTTTTCTTAATTTCCTTTATTTTTTGGGGTTTTCTCCTTTTCTGATGTTACTTCTATACCTAAGCTCTCTCGACATGTGTTTCTACATCTTTATTTCCCTGCTAAGTTGTAACTATTTGGGCTCTGTTCTGAAGATGTATCCTTCTGTTCTTCTAGTTACTCGTGATGTATGTGGAGAGCATGTTGAGGCTGGAAGGCAGTGCGATTGGAGAATTTATTGGTAGCACAATGTTAATGGCAGTGGTGGATAGGCTTGTAGATTTAGATGTGAGTACATGCTGCTGTTGATGAAAATATTCTGGGAATACCTTCGCATATTTCCTTTAATATTTTTATTTGTATATCGTTTTCCAGGTGGAGATAGGATGGGATGAAATTATACAGGAGGATTCAAGCAAAGGAATATTTCACATGGAACTGGAAGATGTAGAGGAAACTGCAGATTATGTTGGGAAAGGTGGATCTGAGGTATGCTTTTCTAATCTATTAAATTTTATTTTTTAGTTTCTAAAATTAGGTATAATTGCTTTGAACAGATTGGGATGTAGCTGTCATCCTCCATATGCTGTACACATGGCACATTTGTGTTCCAGAGTAGTTGCTGGATCAGATGGTTGGGACTTGGGATAATATGAGCAAGTGGGTTGATTGTTCCCCTGTGATATCCTTTTTGGATCCTGTGAGTGGTGAGTCCCTCCCACTCTGCACGTGCCAAGTGTACAGCTGAGTGAAGCTGGAGGGCTTCTATTCGTTCTAATCTGCAAGTATCCCCTGTGAATTAGTGTAATCAGTAGACATGGGATTTTCCATGTCTTTCAGTAAAAACTCAGATGTTCTTGCATTTATTCAGTTTTCAAGAGGAACTTTAAGTGGACTGAACTTTGGAGGCAATGTAGTTTCTGATAAATTGGATAACTTGATGGTACTCACTTGTCAACATCTGGAATCATGTTATGATGAAGGCCGTCTTACAAAGGTATTCCCTCTACTGTATTTACATATTTTCGATCTGTGAGGTGTGTCCTATCCTGGTAGCTCTCTTACCTATCTCTGCTTTTTTCACTATGATTAGGTTTTTGATACTCTTCTTCATTCCTTTCGCATCACTATTCTCAGTGCCTACAAGTCGAAGTTTGCTCAGGTAATTCTTGCTTCTGGTCCTCTGCGCTGTTTGTAAGTGTGTATGCTGCTGGATTTTTCTTGTTATTTGTTTCACCTTCCTTTCATAATGAACTTCAGGTGGGTGTTTCTTATCTTCATAAGTATCATATTCAGGTACCATATGTGCATTGTTTTTCGCCTTTGACTGATATTCAGTTGCTTTCTTATTACAGTTTGTGATGTTCTATGCTTGTTCACTGGATCCTGGAAGTTGTGCTGTCAAATTTGCAAATTTGCTTTCAGATTTATTTTTGTGTGAGACTCAACCTCCGCTTACTAGGTAAGTTGTAAGAGATTTTGACAATTGGAGTTGCCTAAAGCTTCTATGGGTGGAATATATCTTGTTGCATTATGCCTTGGTTAAGGTCTTTCAGTTTTGGTATTTTTTTTTCTCTTTCCTGTCAAAATATATACAATTTTAGGAGTGGACACTGTTCATCTTTGTAGAATGTAGATTCCTTCATTGTTGGGGCTTCGCTGCTTCGGCGTGGGACTTTTCTCTAAGAGTCTACTAAGTGACTCGATAAGACCTGTGAAAGTCTTTAATGTAACATTCTGATCTGAAAGCACCATTAAGGTTCTCAGTTTTTAAGTGATGGCAAACAAAAATGTGGAGGCATATGCTTTCTGGTTGGTATTGTTATACTATTATTTTTCCTCTTTGTGATTGGAGAATGAGGGCTTGTTTCTCTCTCTCTCTCTCTCTCTCTCTCTACTCCATTCGCTCTCTTGTAAAATTATTTTGATTTCTTTACATCTTGTCTTGTTTTTGTCGTTAACCTTTCATTTATTAACTGGAAGTTAGGTGTCCTGATAGGATCTGTTTTTGATATTTTTTTTTCTTCCTTTTGCATTTAATAGTTCTTCTCAGAAATTTATATTCCCTTTGACACTTCTGCTCTTTTGTAGCCTATCGCTAAAGTTCTTAAAGGCCATGACACAAACTCAGAAGGATTAAATGCAAGTCAAGTTTACAGACTAGTTAATCATTAATGCTAATAAAGATTCAGAAAAAAAGAGATTTTTTTATTAACAACAAAAAAAAAGTGAAACTTTTAAATATGACCCACCAGGCCACAAAAGATTTAGGCAACAAATAATCTATTATATCTCTCTAATATGAAAAAATTTGTTTTTTGAGTTGTCATTTTATTCTTTGAAGAAATTCGAAGGAAAGAGCGTACTAAATTGAGGAAAGGCAGAAAGTATTTAGTTGAGAAAAAATGTAGAGCAGGAACCTAAGGAAAAAGTTGTACCTAAGGACCTACATTAGATTTCTTCCCCCATACAGGGCAACAAGAGCATGCCAAGGGTCAAAGGGGTACGGTGGTGTTTGATTAGTTGCGGACAGAACTAGCTGATTTTATTCAATTTGATTTTACAATTTTGCCAAGAAGTGTATTTTGGTGTTGACTGTTGAGATAAAAATGGCAGGCTCGTGAGTCTAAATTTTTTGAGCTCTATCATTAGGCTTTAGTGGCTGAAGGCCTGAAACCTTTCAGGTCCTTTGCCTTCACTTTTTTGGTCTAATGTTAATCAATGTTGGCTTTTTATTTCCCTATTTTATGATATTTATTATTTCTTGTTTTGATCAGTTTTATAAACTCATCTCACGCTGTTTCCCAACATGACATTCTTAAGAAATGTGGGATTACTTAGGTTTTTGAATCCGTGGTTTCACCATGAGGAAGAGGATTGAGGGAAATGGCCAAGGGTTCCCTTTTTTTTTTGGGGGGGGGGGGGGAATTGTTTAGGGTGTGGGACTAAATGATGACAATTGTTGGATATTCATGACCCAGTAGGGATGTGAAAGCCTATGTAATCTTGCAGGTTATGGGCTGAGGATGTTAAGAAAGTTCAGAGTTGCTATTAGGGATAAGGTTTCGTGGAAGGAAATACTGTGGGAATGGTATTAGTAAGGATTAAAAAAAAAATGGAACATGGAAAATTCTGAAGGAAATACTGTGGCAATTGGTATTAGTAAGGATTAAAAAAATGGGAACATGGAAAATTCTGAAGGAAATACTGTGGCAATGGTTTCCACTGCATATGTTTATAGACCCCCCACAAGTATTTCCAATTGTACGGTGACTTAAGTCTCTATAATTAAATATTAATTTGATAAGACTCCTAATATGGTTGTTGTGATTAATTCCTTTTCTGAACAACTAATAGTAGCAACTTAAGAAATAGACTGTTGAGTAGAGTTTCAGATCAAATTTAACTTTCTAAAATAAAAATACTTCACGGACTAATAATTGTGGATGAATTAAGGGTGCAAAGAAAAGCATGGAGGAAGCCAAGGGATGAAATCGAATATGATGTAGGTGACATTGCTATCTTGGAGCAGAGATTATAGGGGTATTAGAAATATAAAACAGAATAAAGAACCATCAAAGTATAGGATAGCCAATAACACTGGAGGAAGGAGAAGTGGTGGAGAAGACTGCAGAAATCGATGTGATTTCTTACCTTATACACTAATTAGATTTGGTTAAACTCAGCTCAACTAATCTTCATCCCAGCTGAATGTTTTCGGCTACATGACTCATGTTTCACACGATTCAACTTTATCATATAATACTATTTCTTGAATTTAATAATTTGCAGAATATAGTAGATTGTGTGTGGTTTGATTTAGTTCGGCACCAAAAGCACAATTTCTTGCCAGGTTGAGGCCATGGGTAGGACCATGTGATATAGGACATAAAACCCATCTCACTGACTGAATTCCAGCTTGAAAAATGAAAGGGAAATAGTTAAAAAAAGGTGAATGTAAAGTTCCATAAAATTACGAGAATGCCATTTCATAGTAGTGGCATGTTTGTAGTTTTGTCATTTTGGATTCTTTTGGAGGTGTTTCTATAACCTGTTTTGGGCTCAAGTTTGACTAGAGATGGTGCAGTGTATGTCACGTGGAGCCAACCCTATTTGCCACTTGGTAATTTAGTGCTTGGCTAAACCACTTGGTAATTTGGTGTTCTCTTTTTCTTTTATTTTATAAAATTTCCTTCTACCCGTAGCTGTATGGCCATTCATGACCAGAAAATTCCTTGATCCTCCTCTATAGTGCTTTCAAGCAATTGTACCTATCAATTGGACTTTAAAAATTTTCCTTCTATGGTTCATTTAACATGATTTTTTTTTTTGGTCTAACTCTCTGAATCTTGGTTGCCCACACAAGACCAGTTGTTATGAATGTACAGTTGTCATGGTTTAAAATTTGAAATTTTTGGTGTTCTCGACTTGGTCGAGACAAGACTGGGTGTCGCCTCGTCACCCAGTCCTGACCCAGTTTCGACTGGTTTCGATTAGTCTCGACCAGGACTGTTCCATTTTTGTTATAAATATGAAGTCTCGGTCAAAATTTCTACTGAGACTATCATATTTGGTCATTTTTCTCTCCTCCTATTTTTTGCGTCTTAGCTTCAAAAACTTCCATTATCTTGGGGTTTTTGACAAATCTTTCCACGAGATTGTCAGGGACCTTGGTACGAGAGCTGAGATCATCCATTCATCTTTGGTTTCACTGTTTAAGGTAAGAATTTTTGCAAAAATTAAATTTCTGCATAAACACTAATACACTATCATCACATGGTATATGATGTTGATATTTTTATATGTGAGACACGTGAGCATGATCTACAAGCTCATGGTTTCAAAATTTTTTTGCCCGATCTACACTATCATTACATGGTATATGAATCTATGATTTTGCCACAATGTGTGATTATTTTTATAATTTTATGGTTTAAATGTGTTTATATATATTAAAATAGAGTTTATTTGGAGTACCAAGCCTTAGTATGGTCATTTTAGGCTCGAAAAACACATTTTAAGCATTTACGGCTTTTGTACAGTCTCGCTGAGATCTCGAAAATCTCGGTTTGGCCAAAGGTGGAGATGACCTCAAGGTTCGAGATTTTGAACCTTGACAGTTGTACGCAGTACATGAAAACATACTAGGCCTATTTTGTTTTGTTTTGTTCTTTTATGTATCACAGTGTCTATAAGTGATATATAACCCATGGTAACTGCCTAACTAGTGTGCGCTGGCTGTGTGGTCAAGGCCTCACAGGTTCATCATTTCAATCCGTGACTTATAGCTTTCTATAATTGTTGCATTGCAGTACCTTATCGTACTCAGGATTCTTATTTTGGGAAACTTGGGGTTGGGAAACCTTAAAATACTGTTGTTTCTGCTCTCTCTCTCTCTCTCTCTCTCCCCCTTTTGAAAACATGTTTCTGATTTTGTTTTATTTTCTTTGATTGTTTCTTTACAGGATGAGTGCTGCTGCTTATCTTGGTAGTTATTTGGCCCGCGCAAAGTTCCTGTCAACCTCGTTGATTGCCTACATGTTAAAAAGGTCATTATCATTCTTATTTTTCTCTGTAGAAACTTATGATAAATTTGTGTGAAGAAATTATTGCTGAACTGATGTGCACCTTTGTTGCTCTCCTTGTAATTTCAGACTCGTTGGTTGGTGTTATAATTATATACAAATTCATGGTGGTGAAGTGAAGTCAATTAGTCCTCAAGCTCATAGGATATTTTATTCTGGGTGCCAGGTACATGATTAACTTGAGGATTTTGGTTAAGTCCAACTGTTTTTGGATGTGAATAACTTTATTAATTAGATGATTCTTTTTTCTAATAAAATAGAGGGGGCAGCGGCATTGTTATCAAGGCGGGTTTCAGGGGGTCTACCCTAGGGAACCAGTGCATTGTATCAAACCCTTTTTTATATTATAAATTGATGCGATTTGTAGCATTTTTATTGGATGTATAAAGTACATATATAAACCATAATGCATGGAATCATGCCCATGTATTATTTAGTTGGAAATATGGGGGTGGTTAGAAATCCTCATTAGTTGTTACCCCTAGTTGTCAAAAATTTCAATTTTTTCTTTCTTATTTTCTATTGAACAGTCATTTTGCTTGGATTTTTTGTTTTTGGTAAGAAGTGGAGCATTCTTGTTGTAGATGTGTGATCAATGACCATTGGTTTTGCTGCCAAATGATATAGGTTATAGCCTGCCAGAAAATGTGTCCTGCTTGGAAGCTCCTCAATCTGTTTTTTGTATTCTTTCGGTCATCGTGTTGAAATTCAGATTGGGCAGCCATTGGTTTTGGCTGCCCAAATGATATAGGTTATAGCTGCTGGAAAATATGTCCTGCTTGGAAGCTCCTCACAATATGTTTTTTGTATTCTTTTGGTTATAGTGTTGAAATTCGGATTGTTCATCATCCAAATAGTCTCTCAATGTTGTGCGGGTATGGCTGCATATATTTTGCCCCTCCCCAGACCCTGCAGTAGCAGGAGCCTCTTGCACTGGGACACCTTTTTTTTACTACTATTCTATATTCCGCCCATTTGGCTTATTTGTAGGCAAATTATAATGGATAGAAAACTTGCAATATCAGATCTTGTATTTATATATTTTTCTTTTCATATTTCATATTTTTATTTTTGTGCAGGTTGTCATGTATGTGCTTTGCTTCAGAATGAGCTCAATGGTTGATGTCCCTCCTCTCAAATCACAGCTTTTCCAAATGCCTTTAGAACAAATCTTGCATCACCCACTGGATCCATTGAAGGTGAAAAATTTGAATCAAAATACATCTTTCAATTTAAGAGCTGTCTTTTCACATTGTTGCTGGCCTGCCTGAGCTGCTGATCTGGGTCTGTTTACTCCAATATATTTATTGTTCTGATAATAGATCTCAATTTGCATTGAAAAGATATTTAATGCGTAACAAATATACAACATAGTTGTCAAAGCTTCAAGGCAAACCAAGGCGTTAGAGGCTTGACGGGGCGCCTCGGCGACCAAGGCACCCGCCTAGGTGATCAAGGCACCTGTCTAGGCAACCAAGGCGCCCAATTTTCCAAGGTGTCACAAGGCCTCCTGGGTGCCTAAGCGGTGCCTAGGCGACGCCTTGACAACTATGATATACAATGGTTTGATTTGATCAAGCTGGTTTAACTGATGAACTGTCTAAAATCAGGTTTAAGTTTGATTTATTTTCTCATATGCCATTATTGGGTCTGACTTAGTTCAATGAACCTGTGTAATCAAGTTTGACAAGAGGAGCCAGACTATGGGTAGTAGTTAGTAAAATAACAACTGTAAAGAAGTAACATTCTGTCTACAGGATTCTCCTATTGGTCAATATTTTGATGACGCAAATAGCTTTGTGAGCAATGTCCGATCTGCACCCCAAAAGCACAGATGAAGAGTAGCCCAATTGTTTACTTACTCAGTTATTTATGCTCACACATTCCATTTTTGAATCATCACTATATTGTTCTGGAATATTTACCAAATACAAGTATTCCTCCTGTATTAACATCTTAAATAAAGGGGAAGGTCATGGAGCCTCCATCTTCTTCATTGGATAAAAATCCTTCCATATTTATACCAGTCTTGACTCACTAAACCTAATTTCTATTGGAACAGGTGTCCTTGCCCTCCATAGTGAAGGAATTCCTCAGACAGGCAAAATCTGCTCGTCTGTTCACTGTGTCAGAAAACTTTTTTTTCAGTGACTTGCTGGAATCAGATTCATCCAAGGCTTTTGGAGGAAGGGAAAGATTGGACATGTTCTTCCCTTTCGACCCGTGTTTATTGAAGAATTGTGACAGGTAAATTTTGCAAGCCCCATATTTCTCACTTAATTCTGCTTCACAGAGATACATCCAGAGAATGACCATATCATAGGTGAAAAATGAGGTTCAATTGAGCATCTTAATCTTTGGGGGAGAGGCACATAGGATGATTTTTCACCACTATCAAGGGCCAAATACTTGAATCTTTCTCTGCAACAGATATTTAGGATTTTTTTAATGGTTTGACTTCAGGGTTTCACATCTTACCCCCCCCCCCCTTTTTTTTTTTTTGAAGGTTTATTCGACCAAATTTTGTCTATTGGTCAATGGTTAGAACAACTTACGATGATGAAGCAAGCAGCGAAGAAGAAGATGATAATGATGTCCTCTTGGAGGATGCTGGTGCTAGGAGCTTTGATGAGCATGACATTGATCTTGATGAATTCGAGTACTCAATGAACAAAATGTCCATCACTCCGAGGATGTCCTCAAAGCATGGGTTGACCGGTGGTGGTCTTCAGGCATCTATGAGAATGCCTGCTAAAATAAGACCTTCTACGAGCCCAGAATCACTGTGATTTCATAGATGCTTCTCCCAATGGTGAGGAAACTAAATTTTGGATGCTTGTAAAAACAAAGAGGTAGGAGAATGAGGCAATTTTGAAGTGATTACATTCGTCTCATCAAAGATTGAGGTCAGGTGTGGTCTATGAGGAGTGTTGTACAAGAGTTGAAGCAGATGGATGTATTCCTTTGGCTGAAATATATCATGCTAAAAGATGCAGTTGGATGGATCCTTTGGCTGGGATTTATAATGCTAAAAGATGTAGATGGATGTATCCTTGTCTAGAGTGCGATACCAACGGAGCAAGCCAGCATTTATTCGTAAGCTAGTGAGCATGTTGTATAATTTTACTTGCGAGCCTGAACATTATTTGTCAAAAACTTTTTTCAAAAACTTTTTTGTCATTGGATGGTCCTCTCAGTAAGAGATGTGGTTCTTTGATTATTGTGAATTTATTTTTTCCCTTTTTAGGTCACAGATAAGAGTCCTGAGCATAAGCTTGTTGACGTTGAGTACTTGTGATGTGTGGGCAGAGGTTAGGTTTTCTACCTGGATTTAGTATGTGAAACGTTGATAACATTGTACAGAGTTTGTCCGGAACAGGATCTAAAGCTTGCACCTTTATTTAAGTTCCACTCTCTTGTTTATTTATTTATTTTTTCAACTATAGCTCTAAGTTCTCTCTAGTTTTATGGAATTGGCAGAAAGTAATGATTTGGAAAATCGAAAAAACAATAATATGGGGAAGTGGGCTGGGGATTGGTTTGGGAAGAGTGGTAGGATGTGTTTCAGCTGGAAACCATTCTATCTGTAATCATTACATAAGTTTTCATTTGAAGTTTACGAATTTCACTTCACTTCCCTTCCCTTCAATTCTCCTTGCTACCATATAAAGCTGTAATGGTTAATGTGTTTGTAGTAGATTTATATTTTATAATTTTTGTAAGGTGTGGTGAAGCAATATGAATTTGGTACGGTAATGGTATGGAAAAAGGAACCGAAGCAGATATGGTGTTGTATTGGTGTTATGGATCGAACCAATCGGTACTTACTGAATACTGAGATTGTGTTGAAACCATGCCGGTATATATATATAATCTGGATTTGATTCATCTGTTGGGATTGGGATCTTTTGTAGTAAGGTCATCCCTGTAGTGAGGATCCCATTCACTCAAAGTGGATCCACGTGTATCTCGATGCACTTTGAGTGGATGAGATCTTCATAATAGGGGTGACCTCAATACAGAGGATCTTTTTCTCATCTGTTGCACCCATTGGCACAGCAAATGTGCTACACCCACTTGTAATGTTGCCATTTGACGAAGCTGCATCTGATGGATATGAAAGGAAGGGATCAAAATAAAGGATTAGGAGAGAAAACACTCCTGAAAAAAAAAAAAAAAAAAAAAAAAAAAAAAAAAACATTTCAAATTGCAGAACCATTTCAGCAGATCTAATGTTTCGACAATTCGAATACAAAAATTATCAATCCCATTTTGCAGGTCTCTCAACTTGGAATCTGCACTTACTCTGTAGCTAACATGCTAGAGATTTAGGGATTGAAATCGTCTCCTGCCTGGGTTTATGCGGGAGACACGGCTGCTTTATCCCGATGACCGCCATGTGGCAGGGACTAAATCCGATGGTGTTGAAATACGTTGGTGTATAAAGTCATAATGGAACTGAGCTACAACATATCAAATTGATTATTTTGAATCTAAAAACCCAATTTCAATCCACCTTGAAACTACAGCGTGTTTTAGGTTGTTTCAGAGGGGAGAGAGAGGGCAAATAAAGAAGAAAAGTTGAGGGAGAGAGCGGTGGTGGAGAAAGGAGAACCAGTCTTTCTCTGTTAGTTGTAGGCACAAGAATGTGGAAAACAATAGCTCTGCTCCCACTGGACGACGGTACTGCAGAAAACCAAAAAAAAAAAAAAAAGATCCTGTTTCGTTTCCTTCCATGCTCTCTGAGGTTCTTCATTATCACTCTTGTCAATATTGGCTTTAGATCCTGCCCTTACACTGGTTCAACTCTGTAATCTCCTTCTATCTCAAATTAGAAGGATTGAGTGGAAGTGAAGTTGGTTTGTTTCTTTGTTATATGTTGTAAAATCAAAGTTAGGGCTTCTTTATTTCTGTGTTGGGTAGTGTGTTCTTCACTGAATAGTGAAATAAAAATTTGCTATTACAAGGGGGGCCGGATCATCGCAATGAATGGAGTGTTGCTGGAGGAAGAAGATAAAAGGTTGTAGGAGGTAATATAGAAATCTAAAATTCTAAAGGGAAAAGGAGATGTAGAAGTTTAGATAGAGAATCTGAAAAGAAGTTGAGCATAGAGGATTGCAAACCCAAAGCAAACCCTCTGAAACGATTTCGTCTTCCTCAATCTCCTTATCCTCCGGCAGTCTTTCTCTCTCTCTCTCAACTTTCTTCTGGATGTCCCTTTCTTCTTCCTCTGTCCTCCCTTTCCCCTCTGAAATTGTCTGGGTTGAAAACTCTGACTGAGATGGAGTTGTCTTTCCTTTTTAGATTCAAAAAGGAATATTTGATAGGATGCAACACCTTTTAGTTATAACATTATGCATCAATTGATTGTTGAGCGTCCGATATGATACCTGCCACGTGTTGCACATCCAAATGAAGCAGCCGTGTCTCTTGCATAAAGCCAGGTGGGAGACAATTTCTATCCAAGATTTAGAGCCGCCCAATCTTGGTAACTATTACCACTTGACAACCAAAGTGTAGTCAATCAAAATAGTAGTAACAGATATAATACAATGTGAAATCGTTGAAGACAATTATATTAGTATCTTATAAGTTAAAATAATAAGGAAAATTTCTTGAATGTTCTATGAGATTCAGTTGAATTCCGTACATAAATCACATTGAAACAGTTATTGGGTTTGGTGTCTTGTATTCTATAGGGTTCACATAATTATTAGTGTATTACTTGTATTGATTTTCGTCAGTTGCTATAGGGCACCCAACGGTCTACCTTATAAGATCGTGACCAACAGGATGTTAATTGGGATAGGCCCAAGATCAGATCATTTACTAATCTGTTTGGTCCAGTGTTGGTTTTAACCGGTTGGTCCCAGTCAAATTAACTGGCGTGGTTCAGATATTGACACCCCTACCATGTGCTATCAAAGATCCTCTTGCAGGCACCCCCATTAGATGGACGACACTTGGGACTCGGGTGAATCCAAGCCTTCCATTTGAGCCGACACGCCTTGTCGGCTTAGCTTGTCTGCGATGGAGGGCTCGGATTCATCCAAGCCCCAGGTGTCGTCCATCCAAATGGGGCGCCACCTCTTCTCCAGATTCTCTTGGAGGAGAGGATTTGAATCTGTGCTATCAAGGCCTTGAATAGTTAATAGGAGTACATTCCAACTGAACACCAAATGGATAACTTTCTTTTCCATTTTTGCCTATTTGTGGAGAAGAAAATTAGAAACTTGAACACACATTGCTAAAATTGCCCTCCAATGAAGCAAGCATGGTTTACTTCATCAGTTCATCTTTCTCCATGTGTTCTTCAACAGGGTAAACCACCAGGCCTCACTCACTGTTTAGCTTGATGATCAGTGACCTATCCTCATCCTGAGTTTGGGGATTCTTCTTTATCGGAGGAATTCATGTCCATTGTCAAGTCGTTTTTACTTCAAAAGAACGAATAAATTCTCCCAGTTTGCAATAATATAAAAATAAATGTTCAGAATCCAACAAATAGCAACTACATTTAGGCTTGTGGTATCAAGGCTTTGAGTAGTTGATGGGAATGCAAGCAAAAGCAAATACATGCAAACAAGGTTCTAAATTCAAGTATATATAGGACACGGGATTGGTCATGTCCAAAACCGTACGGAACCAATGGAAAACGGACATGTGGTCTAATGGTATATAATAATCTTAAAACAAGGATCGGATTGAGAATTAACTGATATGAATTGACCGGATGACCAATCCGATACCGAAATCGATATCGATACCTTGAACTATGCATGCAAGGAATGCTATCAAATGAATTCTAATTCATCCGCTAATAGGTTTTTTTTTTCGTTAACATTTTTCAACATTCATTTTAGGTAGCAAGAGTTCTGGTTGTCCCGATCACATTTTAGTACCGTGACCTGGGCTAACTCTTCTATCAGAAGAGAATGTAGTCCGACATAGTCTTCACCTTCATTGAGGATTTGATTTTCAATGTGTATTCGTTCTAAATATTCTTCAGCCTCAAGTTGGAGATCGAATGGTACATCAAGCATTTCAAACTTGATGAACATTTTTAATAGTAGATCGGTGACAATGGCTTATTGATTGGAGACCATGTATTCAACGGGTAGATTGGTGTAAAATACTTGTCGATCATCAGTGATTTTGAAATCGAAGAGCTATACAAATTTTATTGCATCACGTAGTTCGATGTAAGAGGACTTAGCAACTATTTGTCAGGTCCATTTTAGTGTATCTTCATCATTTGGTTTCAGTGGTTCAACGAGATCAAGATCTGAGGGTTTGGTTAACGTCTAGATTTGATAAGGGGCATAAAACTTTTCACGTTTTTGTGAATTAAAACAATAATTTATGGTAAGAAACCATATACAAGAATATGATATTCAATTAAAAGATTTATTAAACAAATGATTAATTGAACAAACAATAAGACTACATTCTTCTCTTCCATTTATGGTAAGAAACCTGTAGAAATAAAAAGAGGAATGACACATGGAAATAAATCAACATCTAATTTTTTATGAATACTTTATCCCTTGAAAAGATGTCTTGATTAATAGAATTAGGGATGCCAAAATTTATAGTAAATTCGACTGTAAATTAGGCATTTGGCAAATTTAATTTACTAATGAGTTCAAACCCTTGTTTGCTTTCAATATCCCTAATACAAATACTACCAATGGAAAGTTATGCCATTTGGTTTGTGTACTGCATCACAAGCTTTTCAAAGATGGATAGACATCTTCTCTTCTTTAGACTTTTGTGCCGTTTATATTGATGATATTTTAATGTTCTGTAAAGATATGAACATAGCATCATCTTGAAATTTTCAGCTACTTATTCCACAAACATGGAATAATTTTAAGTCTCAAGAAAGTTGAAATAAAAAAAACTACTATAGACATTTTAGGACTACTCTTAAATCAAGTTGAAATTAATTTACAAGACCATATTCTTATCAAAATACAAGATTTTTATGACTAATTACTTGACAAAAACAACTGCAAATTTGATTGGAAATTTTAAATTATGGTCATCATTTTATTAAAACCTCTCTAAAAAAAGAAAAGTCTTCACCATGATTGCTACAAAAATAGCAACCATTTGAGTGGACTTCAACTGATACCGTCTTAGTTTAATCTTTTTAAAAAGAAATAAAAACTCTTCCTCCCATTATTTTCCTAAAACAGGCAATTACATCTTGAAACTAACGTCTCCAACGAACATTGGAGAACTATTTTAAAATGTAAACCACTCAAAAAATTTAAATGGGAGGAAATTTGAGGTTATAATCAGGTAAATTTAAACATGCGAAACTAAATTATATAATCTTTGATAAAGAGATTCTTGCCATTATTAATGGATTGAAACGTTTTAAATTTTTTTTTGCTTCTGATGCCTTTCTCATATGAACCGGTAACCAGGCGGTTAAAAATTTTCTTTAATCGCAAGAGCGAGAAGATAATCCATGATGCATTAACTGGTATAATTTTATGAGTCTATTTCCTTATTTTGACATCTAATTTGTTAAAGGTAAATACAATGTGTTGGCTGATTTTCTTAACAGAGAACCAACAACTATATGAACAGGCTAACAAAAGTCACCAATCGCGACCTCGATCTCTAGGAAACAACCCAATAAAGATTAGGATCATGGTAGATAACCATGAATTCTGTTGGCCAAACCCAAAAAAGAAATTTTGCCTTTTCCCCTTTTCCATGCAAAGGAGGAATCAAAATCACTTATCCGAAATCTACCACTAACATAAGTTGTGATTAGCGACCAAGTCAACTCCTTCACACAACATTGGTCATCAACAAAGACAACATGTTTGTTATTTTGACACTCTGCTTAATCAAAAGAAAGATCATTGGGCTACAACCTCAGTACATGTCAATTCCTTTCACACCTCCCAGGGACAGCTTTTGCCGGGTACATTCAAAATCCTTGGTCTACCTCTTCTTAGCAAGTTTCGTTCTCTAAAGTTTTAAACAACATTCTCCTTGACTCTAAGCCTTCTCCGGTTGCAAACCCAGTACTAGACTTTTATAATCCAGACCTCCCAAGTGACCAATATGCAGAAATCAACGAAACTTGGAAAGCTCATGAAACCGATTAGAAAAAATTGTTTCGAAAACATTGAAGTACTCTGACAAATTTGCTAAAACAACAATTTCATAAGAACAAAGACATTCAAAAACTCACTTTCAGCATCATTAAGCAAATGAGTTGGAATGATGATTCCGAATTAGACAAATCAGTTTTTTTCTCGATCTCACAAAGTTTTTAGATCTGTCCTTTTCATCATAAATTGTTTTTAATCAATTAAAAATGATTTGTCTATATGTAAAGAGTTGACAAATAATTACCACTTTTACATCACCTCTTCTCTACTTCCCTCTCCTTCAAGCTTTAGTTTATGGTATCAGAGCTTAATTTAGTTAATGGTATCAGAGCCTAACACAAAGTTCGTTGGTATTGAAGTGTTTTTAAGTTACATGATCTTTTATCTATAGCCTCTGAGTATATATTTTTTCTATGCAAATTGACTCTTAGTTTATAAAGAAGAAAATATTACTTTCTTTGTACAAGTAACAAACACATAAAGAAGAATTATTTTTTAGATAAATAGATATTTTATTGATCCCAAAGAAAGGAGAACACAACAAGCTAGAGAAAATACAACAAACCAACAAAAACTGAGACTAGACTACTACATAGCTAAGGCCTAGCAAAAAAAAGAAACCACTGCACCATTGACTCATGTTTTTAATTTCTCGAAGACGACTAGAAGGAGTACGAATGCGGATACTCCTTCTCAAAACAACTGGAGAAGTAGAACTAAAACCTTCCACTGTATCTCCATCACTCATTGGATGGTGCATACAATTGCCACTATTATCCTCCCAACACGAGGGCACATCGGTTGAATCTTCGCTATTTGATGAATTACTATTGAATGACTCCTCGATAAGACCTCTCGTTTGATTGTCCCATTTATCAAGATAGTAGACAATCACCTAATCAATAAAAAGAACATATTTTCCTATCATATTGCCACAAGGGGGAAGCTCATCTTTGTTGGCCATAACCAAGCCTTTACTCTTTGAAAATCCCTCAATAAACCTTTTTGCATGATTATCCCATTTGTAGGCATAGTGAGGAGCCACTTGATCAAGAACACCAATCTTATAACATTACAAGAGGGAAGGGGAGGGTTGTCCATGGTCATAATGTCATCAGCCAGGGGGGACAAGGGTTTTGGCCGATAAGAGGGGGAGGGGGAGGGGGAGGGGGGGGGGGGGGGGTTTTGGCCGTTAATTCAAAATTGTATGCATTTATAATATAAAGTTTTTACCTTTCTTTATTCCTTGTGCATTTTCTTCATTTCCCATACAAATGCTCTTGCCAAAGTCTCTCCCTGTAGACTGTCGGTACAGGTTTGCCTGAATGTATGAATCATATCTCTCTCATTTTATCATTTGTAACTAGTTTTGCTTTCTTTCTTTTTTCCTTCAATAGTTGACAGAACATCATACATAACTCACCAACAGCTCATGTTTTTGGACTTTTTCATGCGACTTTACGAAAACCTCCATAACTTCTCCGTACTATGTCGGAATGAGATGATTCGAAGTACATTAAGAAGATAACTCGATGCTTCACGATTTTCATGTCGATAAGCCACATGAAACCACTGTGGGGTCCATCAAAATTAGCCTCAAATCAAAAGTTCAAATGAACCTTGAAATTTAGACCCAAAATTTTTTGAACATGTCACCCGCAGCTCCCATACACTTCCTATCACATTTTTGCACCTTAGAAATCTGCTGCATAAGATTTCATAGGACTTGATTGATCGTCATTTCTTGTTAACTACTACAGTCAACTAAGTGAAACCCGATCGACTCACTGGCAGTTCTTCATTAAAGCTAAACCAAGCTGCCACTACTGCTCTCACATATCCGCATCATTGTAAAAGTATCCCAGACACTGTTATGACATCACATACCTCTGCCAGTTATCTAGAACTGCTCAGAACCGTTGCCAACAATGACAATATACTCACCAAGGTTCCAATACAACTTTTTCAAAAGCAATAAATAGGTGGGAGGATTTTGGCGTAGAAAATTTGTGGGTGGTTCACATGGCTTTCCTATATATGTCTTGCAAACAATTTTCCATGTTGCCTATAAGAAGACTTTTGGAACATACTTTGAAATTACCAATTTGAATCTTCGTGTGGAAGCAACTCAATCCGGCTTGGATCACTTGCAGCCGTGCAACCCTTGCAGTTGCATCCGGGCCTTTGGAATGCATCAGGGCATGTGTAGATGCATTCTCAACGGCCTGTATGCTGATGCAGGGGCTGCACGACTATAGGAAATCCAAGTCCAACTCAATCTGCCCTGATTATCTGTTTCTAGGTTAACACCGTCTCCACTTTTAATTTCTTGTATCATTTAACTATTAATAGCAGAAGATTCTCATTCATTTGATCTTGGGCTGTCTCTAATCTCTATGGTAGTAGAAAATCCTCCGCCTCCTGATCTTGTGTTTTGTCCATGTCCACCAAGATGACCCATGGAGTCTCTTCATCTTCTTCTTCTTTTCCTGTTGGGGGAAATATGATGTCTTATTGAGTTTTTTTGTGGTAAGGACACTCCCAATAACTTCACTCCTCACGTCTTTACAGCGTTAGACCTGCAGGATGGGATTCCCACCTTTAGAGATGACGAAGAGCTCAAGAGTGGAGAGGATATCCCTTTAGAACTGATGGATGCCATCAAAAGTCTCTAAGAGCTATGCTTCTTCAACCAGATGCTTTAAAGAGCTAGTGAAGATCCTCCAATGCAAAAACAAATATGGTTAAACGATTATGCCTGTTTTTCTATAAGGTGAATCCATTGGATGCCAAGCACCAAAAAATCACTTTTTCAGAGGTCCTCGATCTTATGTTTTTCTATGACCTAACCTGTTTGCTAGACTTCTCAAGGCTTCTGAATCTTGAGAAACAGATTCTCGATGAATTTCACAATTTGACTAAAGTTCCTGAAAACATTGGTCATTTTAGTAAACTTGTTATATTGCATCTAAGTGTTTGCATTTCCGGGATTGAATGAGAACCATTCAAATTTCACCGAAAGCAATGAAAAGCACTAAACAACCCATGTGAATGGCCCTGAGGAGCCAAGATTTGATGGGGTTAATTCTGTTTTCCATGTGCTGGTGATATTTACGTTGGATGACAAATACTGGGCAGTTGACTGACCAATTTGTAACAAAGATACATTCATCAACCAGTAAGGTTGGTCAAGTTCCTAATATGGAGATTCAAGGGGTCATTATAAGCATTGTTTTTGTGCCTGTACCCTTCATGAATGGCGATTTTAGTCTAAGGGTTGTACTTCCTAATCGATCAAAGGATTTTACATAGGAAATGGTTTTAATTTAATCTGTATCAGGAACATTCGATTTGGGTAATCAAGATACCTCTTCGTGTTTGGAAATCAGTTGCTGAACGTGGGGATATTATTAATGTTTCCGTCAAAACCTGGCGACCTTCTTGTGTCTAGTGATCTGAGGCCCTCACATCACTCACTGGGCTCTCTAGCCATTGGAGAGGATCCAAAGTGATTTTTAAGGACTCATTTAGGAAGGCATTCATGCACGATTTTGATCTCTCTCTTCCCCGCTTTTCCATCCCCTCCTCTTTGTTCCTGAGATTCTTCCTTACATCTTAATCCTAAACGTGGATTATTCCCATTCAAACTGCTTGGAGGGATAAGTTCATTGAATATGATTTTCATTTAATTAGTTGCTCACCTTAGTTTGTTAGATCCAATTTGATTTGGTTAAGACTTCTGTTGCTAGGCCTGACCACGAAATCAATTTAATCAAAATGTGGCTCGTGTTTGAATTTGGATTGAAACCTATACTTAGATTTGACCAATAAGCCCTCAGTGCTTTTCATTCCTAAAGTTTTACCTTTTTTTTTTCTTCTATGTAAGTTAATTTTATTAATTGAAAAAGAAATGATACAAACCAAAGAGAGATCAGAGCCAAGAAGGAGGAGTCTAACCTTGAAAAATGGAAAGAAGTTCCCTAAGCAAGCTAGAAAAGCAACAAAGGAAACAAACGAAGAGAACGAGGAAGCTAAACTCATCAAAAGAAGCAAACACATCTAAACTAATGCTTCGGGCTACTCGTACAGAGGCGGGACCTAGGTCCCATCTTAGATGCCCTCCAAGGCACGGAGTGGACGTGAAGGCACTCGAATGCAGAAACTCTTTCGCTGGGAGACAGGTTGAGAAGAAAAGCATATTGCATCTGTACTCGTCACCCTATGAATCATCTGATCTCCGTCAAAGTGTGAGACTTCCCCATCATCATACTCATGAGAAGATTTAGTAATATCCAAATCGAAAAGCTCCATCACTTTGGTATATATATATATATATATATATATATATATATTTATTAAATTGTTGGTTATTTTATTGGTTGCATTGTTGACCTTTGGATTGTAATTGTTGGTAAAATTGACTTAGTTTGAGGAGAGAGAGTGTCTGTGGACCCCACTGGTAGTGTGGCGGTGTTTCCATTGGTTTGGCAGTGTTTCTGACGTGTTGTGGCATCTTGAAGAATGAGAGAACGAGGACAGAGAATGAAGAGAGAGAGAAAAAGAAGAGAAAGGATGAGGACAGAGAATGGAGTCAAATTTATCAGGGAGGGAAGGAATCTGTTTGTTTTCTTAAGTGGAAAGAGGTTTCTACAATCCTGTTGAAATTTTAATTGGTTTTAAAATTGGAGATTCAAAATATTATATAATTGATTTTTTGAAATATAATTGATTTTTTGAATGTGTGTTGGAGAAATGTCTTTACTTAATAGGCATCTAAATGACTACCGAGTGTGACTACTGGTGACATGTTTTTTTTTTTCCCTAATAGGCACCTAAGTCGAGTGTGGTTTATCATCATTGATAAATAAGTTTTTTTTTTTTTTCCATTTGCGCTCATATCTATTCACGTAATTGAGTATGAATCATAATTGAGTGCAACATCTGCTCATCAAAAGTGGGATTTTTTTAGCAAGCGGACCCAATGCCCTATAAGAGAGCTTAAGCACTTTAGCTTCTGCACTTTTACCAACAATCCAATGGCTAAAGCTCTGCTAGCTTCTTGTAGACTGGCAGTCTCCTAGTTGTTTTTGGGTGGGATGGTAGACTTTTTCTTCGCTAGAGAACCCGGCCACTTATTTAATTACGTTAGTTTGGATTAATATTTCCACCAAATCCTAAGCAAACGACTCTCTATCCAGTGTATCCTTTTAAAAAGTCTCCCCAATTTTCCCAAGCCATCGATTCTTATAGGTTTCAGCAATGGTCGATACTCAATTCTTCTTTATTTATAATTATTTTTTAATCTGTATCTACTCTGTTTCAATCTGCCATAGAGCTGTACATACCTGATACTAATCCGGATCAGTTTCAACACAGCCCAAGATACCTAGAACTAAAATTTTGTTCCAAGCCAAAGCTCCCATTGAAAGTCTTCCCACACAAATGAAACAGTTGCAATATATACAGCCTAAATAATAAATCAGACCAGTACCAACCATGATATAACTTGACCCACTACAAGGTTCTCTGCTATCGACTAGTCAAAAGTAAGACAGCCCCACACCAAGATGAAAACGACTTAACATTGTTTTAGTTGACTTGTAGTCCACCAGAGTTTCTCTTATCAACTTGTCAAAAGTAAGAAACGACTTAGCATTTGCTTTAAATGACTTGTAGTCCATCAGAGTTTCTATTATCAACTTGTTAAAAGTAACACAGCCCCACACTAAAATGGAAACGACTTAGTATTTGCTTTAATTGACTTGCAGTCCACCAGAATTTTTCTTTATTAACAAGATGACTTTCGGAACCTACTTGGAAATCACTTTGGATGTTTTGTGTGGAAGCGACGCAACCTGCCCTCCTTGGCTGTAACTAATTTACGAATGCAATTTTCCTCACATTCATTTGATGTCGGGCAATCTCTAATCAGTGTTTCTGTTCTCTCTTTTGGATTGGTAGTAGAAGATCCTGTCTCGTCTGATCTTGTTCTTTGTTCGCATGTCTCCCAAGATGACTCATGATGGAGCTGCTGCAGCTGCTGCAGCTGCTTCTTCTTCTTCCTCTTCTCCTTCCCCACAGTGGAAGTATGATGTCTTCTTGAATTTTTGCGGTAAGGACACCCGTAATAACTTCACCTCTCATCTCTTTACAGCTTTGGACTGGGATGGGATTCACACCTTCATAAATGACGAAGAGCTCAGGAGTGGAGAGCACATATCTTCAGAATTGATAGATGCCATTGAAGGTTCTAGAATTGCCATCATCGTCTTCTCTAGGAACTATGCTTCTTCGACCTGGTGCCTTAAAGAACTGGTGAAATCCTCGAAGGCAAAAACACATATGGCCAAACGGTTCTGCCTATATTCTACAAAGTGGATCCATCAGATGTTAGAAACCAGAAACACACTTTTGCAGAGGCTTTTGTGAGACGTGAAAAGTGTTTGAAGGAGGAGATGAAGATGGTGCAGTCGTGGAAATCTGTTCTCACAGAAGCTGCATATTTGTTAGCGTGGGATCATTTAAAGGTTGCAAATGGGTAAGTCTTAGTACATTATTTGGCTTAGATTACTTGAGTTCTATCTATCTATCGGTCTATCATGGATTTCACATTTAGGGATCAGACTTGACGGATTCATACCACTGAGTTTCATTTCAAAAGTCGATTGGGCCTTGGAGGATTAGAGTCCAAACCGATCCCGACTCAACTGGGCCAATAAAGACACTTTTATCGTTCCTGCAAAAGCTTTTATTTGTTAATGTTTTGTATTAGATGATCATAAATAGATCATAATAACTGTAGGAAATTAGAGAAATTAATAATAGAAAAAGAGTTGGAAAACCAACGAAGGGAAAAGATCAATACAGAATGAAGATCCATTTAGTTGAAAAATGCAAAAAAAAAAAAAAGAAAAAAAGAAAAAAAAATAACGTTCAATTAAAATCCTTCCATTCCAACATCAACATCTTGGGTATTAATTTTGGGATCGAATCGATAGTCCAGATCAAACTAGACTGAATTAACCTGAAAGTAATCTTGACCGAACTGTTACCGGACATGTTTCAGGTTGAGGCATGGTATATCCTACCAGTCCCAGTCTAGTCCGGACTAGCCAGAAACCAGCCTAGAAAATTAGACCGATGATCCCAAACCCAATAATGGCCCGGCCAGACTGATTTAGATTGAGGATTAAGCCCTAACATCACTACTTCAGCCTTCTAGATGGGTTTAATAGGTTTCCTATTGGGCTTTCAACTTGAACCTGTTCGATACCAACACGATAAGCTAAGCCCGATAATAACCCAAAACCAGACCGGTCTGTTAGTTAATGTGCACAGTGCAGCCCACCCCACCCAAACATCTTAATGGGCATATTTCTGTCAGACCCTATAAAGGCCGACACCAATTTAGCTCAAACTGAAACCGGATCATATCGGCCTATCGTAGCTTGAGCCTGATCAAGATTGGAAAAAATGAAAGATTTTATGGGTTGTTGTGGAGGGATGTGAGATGATTTCCTAAGGAGTTAATTAGTTGGCATAGAACGGAGATAGAGATACATATCAAAATCTTTAATAAAGAATAGAAATGTTAAATTTTTTGGAACAATAAACTCAAACACTGAATTAACCAATGAAAGTTATCTACTTATAGTCTTTTAGATTATATAAAATTAAAGAAAAAATAAAAATTAAAAAAATAAAATAAAAAAACATGGTGCAAATAAGAAGCCAGTTCCTTTTAATACATAGATACATATTAATATGAGACGAGAGTTGGGAAACTTGAGAGATTTTAGGGGAACTTTGCGGTGGTAGTTTTCAAGTAAAGTTTGAAAGAGAAAAAAGAAACATGAGATTGGGAGATATCATACCCCCCGCCCCCAACGGATTCACATCCTCTCCTCTCAGTGATTCGGGAGGAAGGAGACGCCCCGTTGGATGGCCGACACGTGGGGCTCGGGTGAATCCAAGCTTTCCATCCAAGCTGACACCTCCTGTCGGCTCAGCTTGTCGGCTCGGTGTCAGCTCGGATGAAGGGCTCGGATTCACCCGAGCCCCAGGTGTCGACCATCCATCCAGGCCGTTGCCCCTCCTCCAGAATCTCTAGGAGGAGAGGATTTGAATCCACCCCACCACACACACACAAAAAAAAATGATGGGTATCCAGACATTTGGCCTAATTAGTCCCGTGGGTCCATACTGACCCCACGATCGTATGGACGAAGTCATTCCGGGGTTGAATGAAAACCATTCCACTAGCATCCATTAATATGAGAGTTTTATTGCAATGATACTAGTAATCCCCACCCCCACCCCTCCCACCCCGGCACACACACACACAAAACAATGGGTATCTAGACATTTGGCTTAACTAGTCCCGCAGGTCCATACTGACTTCACGACCACATGGACCAAGTCATTCTGGGGTTGAATGAGAACCATTCCACTTGCACCCATAGTAGAAAAGAAAGATCACTAACACCCAGTTTGAGCGGTCCCAAGGCAATAAGAGGAGTCAAAATCAGTACTTTTTGCTTCCTGAGGCGTAGGCTCCTTTCCAACTAAGCTACCCCCTTGAGGTTTTATCATTGTCAACCACCTTATTAGTTATCTAACCTCCTTTTAATATAAATACTATACTTGGATGGTTTAAATCTTCCAGACTCTCCAAGTAGATGAAAACTTCCATGTATTATTGTAAGCATCATGGTTTCTAACGTTAAACCAAAATCTTTTTACCAATATTCATTAGTAAAACTTTAAAATAAACTTAATCAAATTTAGTTCATATGCATCAATTTAGTGGCAGCGTTCTTGATTTAGTAACTAAATTTTCATTGTAATTTTTTTTCAATGGTTAGGAATGGGTCGGAGCTTATAAAAGTAATCGTTCACAAAGTGTCTACAGTAGTGAATCAGGCACACTTGCATGTTGTAGCATATCCAATTGGGTTGGATTTCCACATTGAATGTAGTTGTTTGCTAAATGATGGAATGGATGTTGTTTGTTTTATAATGATATACGGATTGGGTAGAATAGGTAAAACAACCATAGCAAAGGTTTTTAATGTCTTGTTTCAAAGATTTGAAGGTTGCAGCTTTCTAACTAATGTTAAAGAGACTTCAAGCCAACCAAATGGTTTAGCTCTCTTACAAAATCAGCTTCTGATGTCCTGAAGAAAAGACATGAAGACATAAGCAATGGGGATAGAGGAGTCACAGTTATCCAAAAAAGTCTAAGCCATAAAAGAGTTGTTCTTGATGATGTAGATGAAATGAAACAATTAGATAAATTGGTTGGAGAGCATGGTCGGTTTGGTCCAGGAAGTCGAATCATCATAACGACTAGAGATGAGCATCTGTTAAATCTACCAGAGGTGGATGAAAAATATAAAGTGAGACAATGAATGAAAATGAATCTCTCCAACTTGTCAGTTTCCATGCCTTTTGAAAAAATCATCCATTAGAAGGCTACGTGAAACTCTCAAATGATGTGGTATAATATGTAGGGGGCCTTCCATTAGCTCTGTGATTTTGGGTTCCCTTCTATTGGACAAAGGAAGTAAAGTTGAAAGGGAAAGAGAATTGGAGAAATTGAAAAAGATACCCAATAATCAGATTTTAAAATACTTGAAGTAAGTTATGATGCATTAGATATATCATGCATTTTCATTGGCGAGAACAAAGACAATGCAATTACAATTCTTGATGCTTGTGGTTTGTACCCAAAAGCTGGAATTAGACTTCTTATTGAGTGGTCTCTTGTAACAATTAATAAAGACAATCAATTATGTATGCACGAAGTATTCGAGACATGGGAAGAGAAATTGTTCGTAAACAATCCCCTCAGAAGCTTGGAAAACATAGCAGATTGTGGCAACATGATGATGCTCTTAATGTCTTGGGAAACCTCACTGTAAGTATTAATACCTCAAATTTCTTATTATAATGTGAAAATTATTGATAAATAGCTAAAAATAATGTCATTATTTCATTTAAAAAATTAATACACACACATTGTATATGTGGAGAGAGAGAGAGAGAGAGAGAGAGAGAGAGAGAGAGAGAGAAAGTATACACTATAGAATTTCTTCATGTCATATGTCAACCCGAAAGGCACTTTTCCATTTGCAAAAATAAAGTCATCTTTTTATATTGTTTTTCATCAAAGAACCCAAAATTTCTAAAACTTAGGACTTTTCTTTTTATTTGCTGGAGCTGCAGGGTTGAAATTCCAATGAAAAACTACATGGTTAAGGCAGTCATAAGTGGTTGGAATGGAAATTCGATAGTAAAAGTGGACAATTATTGTAGCACCATGTGGAAATTAAATTTTAGAACAAGGTTAAATCAAATTGAAAATGTGTAAGTTTTTAAAAGATCAAGGGAGGAGAGAGAAACCATCAAAAGGACAAAGGGGATGAGTTAATGAGAGATTATGGGAAGAATTCTCATAGCATTGTGGGGATTTTTTTTCTTCTAAAGAACGAATAATACTCCTCTTATTTTACTATTAAAACATAGTGCACTACTGCTCACCATTTATCTTTACTATTTAATTTTTTTAAGTAAAAAAAAAGAATATATCTTACTTTTTTTAATTATCATTTTTTTTTATTAATTTCCTCTCTCTCTTTCATCAAGGAATGAAAGGGAACTGATGTAGTGGAAGGCCTTAAAATAAACTTGTCCAAGTACTCGTCTATTCATTTCTTTACCAAAAAAACATTGAATGTGGAAAAGTTACGGTTGACCACTGACGCATTTTTTTAAATGCCTAATTTAAGATTACTCTGTATTGATTGTCCATCTATATACAGACTATCCAAAGGTATTGAATGGGAACATTGTATTGATTGTCCATCTATATACAGACTATCCAAAGGTATTGAATGGGAACATTGTATTGAGGACCCAATTTTAATTTTCAAAAACTTAGTTTGGCTTCGTTGGAAAGGATTCCTCTTAAAATATATACCAAATAATTTTCGTTTGGGAAACCTTGTTATTCTTGACATGCAAGAGAGTCCATATCTCAATGAAGTTTGGAAAGGAACCAAGGTAAGTATGCCACTTTAATTTTGTGAGTTTAGTTCTCTTATATTTGTTTCAGTTTTATCGTTAAAATGTAGGACACTTTGTGGGTGGATTCTAATTTTTCCCTTCTTTCTTTATTTCTTTCTTTTTTTTTCAATATCTTCCTAAGTTGAAGTCCTCAATCTTAGTTCTTGTGATGGCTTGTTCATATGCCAAGCTTTTCGGGGCTCTCGAATCTTGAGAAACTGATTCTCAAGAGTTGTTACAGTCTATTTGAAGTTGATGCAAGTATAGGTCATCTTAGTAAACTTGTTGAGTTGGATCTAAGTTATTGTAGAAATCTGAGATATTTTTCAAGTAATATCAGTAAATTGGTATCCCTTGAGAAACTTTATATTTCTGATTGCGGATTTGAAAAATTGCCAGAGGAAATAGGAAAGTTGACCCATTTAATAGAGCTTTGTGTGTATGGAATGGACAAGGGAGAAGTAGCTTCATCCCTTGGACTTTTGCAGAACCTTACCATTTTCAAGTATTCTCCTTTTCTAAGAAAAATAATAACTCCTGAATCAATGGCTATACTTTTAGCTTCTTTGTATGGTTTATGCTCCTTAAAATACTTAGATCTTGGACATTGCAATCTAACAGATGATGATTTGCCTGATGATATTTCAAAATCATGCTCTTTGAAGTTCTTAAGACTATTTTATAACAATTATCTTACTCATCTACCATCTTGCATTTGTGGTTAGTTCTCAGAACTTGGAACTTTGTCTTTGGTGGGTTGCAATCACTCCAATCACTCCCAATGCTTCCATCAAGTTTGCATTTTCTTGATGCAAGTAATTGATGAACATGATATGGCATTGAGAGGGGGGGGGAATCAGTGTCTGAAAATTCTTTCTAATTATTTCACTGCTGTCCAGAACTGATGGAGATATATTCTTTTATACACACACAAGCGTATGCAAATCTACCTTGCTACCATTCAGTGGCCAGGTCTACCAGATTTGCACACCCATCCTGCAAGCATTCCACGCACTCCAAAATATATAGAAAAATAAAGACAGTCCACAACACAGGATATACGTGGTTCACCAACACAGTGTGTGATGGCTAGTCCACGGAGTAATGCCCAACGGGCTCCGTATTTACTCAACACTCAACTTTTAGTCTCTAACAAGACAAGGATAATAACCCTAGATTTTCCCAGCATAAAACTGAGAGGGAGCAACAATGCCAAGATTCAGGCTACAACATCCAGTGTCCAGCACCCACTGAACACACCACACTTAACCCGCACCCACAGAAAGCAAATAACAATTTTTTTAGGCTTATAAATTTACCATACAATTTTCTCCCACTAGCTAGGTATTCAACAATTTGCACCTACGCTAGCATACAATAAATTGAAAGCAACAAATAGATAAAGAATTGAAAAACTTCACAACTACTTTCGAATGACCAACAATTTCTCTGAAGCTTCACACTGCTCTCAGGTACTCTCTAACAACCTTCAATGATGATAGAGATCGATTTACAGAGCACACCTCATCCACAAGCTTCCAATCTCTTCCACACAATCCATAATCACCATGAATATAAAAATAAAAGCTCTACTAACCTCTCACAGGGATTTAACACTCCATTGATGCACAGAGAAGAGGTAATTGGTGATTGATCACTCCCACATGGCACAAAACCCTAGAAATCCTTCTTTTTGTCTTCAAAATACTCTTTTCAATTTTTCTATTAGTTTTTATGACTCCCAATGGCGCCCAATGTATAGAGCATCCGAAAATATGGAAACTGCAATTTGAACGGACCGATTTGGAGCTCGGATGAGAAAGTTATGACAGTTTGAAGTTCGGCCAATAACAAATAAGGAAAGAGAATCTTTCTAAACAATTCCGCGCACCCGCGCAACACTGAATCGCCGCCCCGCTGACATGTTGTCGAGTTCTGGTTCGCGGAGACGGAATCTAAGCTTTCAGCCGTTGGATAACCTTCAAAAAGGTGGAAATGAACCTACGCCATCGGATCTGAATAAATCGCATCAAGTGCGATCGGAGATTACGTGAGCCGCTAGATCTGGATTTGATCCGTTGTGCACCGTACGCACGCTACACCGAATCAAGCACTAACACAATAGATCGCGGCCCATTATAATATAGTGCAACCGGCCAATCAATGCCTGCGCGATAGAATCTTGACGCTGCCGCGGCACTGCACTCGATCCCCCTTGATCTGAGCCATTAGATGTTGATGTGAGCATCGTGGCTTCAATCTGGCCACTGATCTTGCATCTTCTCCTCTTTTTATGCCGAAATTGCCCCTAAACAACTTCTGAAATGACTTTTTCGAGCGATCCGACAGAAACTGCGATATCTCTCTCATTCGACGTCGGAATTGAGTGATTCAAGTTGCGTTGGAAAGATAACTCGACGCTCTACATCTTTCCACTGTCGGATTTCCATGAAACTACTGCGGGACCCACCAAAAATAGGTCCAAAATTAAAATTCTATAAAACATAGGAATTTGGACTTCAAATTTTGCGTGTATGCATGCCAAGTGCTGTGGGCTGCCATGTTGGCATGTCACCTTGCCACCACACCTGTGGGTCCCACTCACATTTCTCTCTCTCCTCTTTCTCTCTCCAGTTTCTCTCTCTATAGTCTCTCTCTTCAATCTCTCTTCAATTTCTCATGCCTCAACACAAGAAACATTGCAACACTACTAGAAACTCCATCACACCATCAGTATTACTGTCATATCATCAGTTTCTGTGCCACATCACCAGTGGGGTCCACATACACTCTCTCTCATCAAACTTGATGTAGAATATCATTTAACTGGCTGCAAGCCATCTGAGACATACTATAAGAGATGTAGAACACTGTAGAATCACAAATACAAGGTTGCTCTATCTTTGCCATTGCACTGACATTCTCTCTCATACACTGACACTCTCTCTCCTAATTTCTCTGAGTGTATGCTCACAAACACTGTCACATCAGTCAAGTTGTCAACAATGACAACATAAAGTCTAACAATTGCCAATCATTGGAAAGGTTACAAAATCTATCAAACTTGAAGAAC
This sequence comes from Protea cynaroides, assembly GCA_028583415.1. Classification (NCBI taxonomy): domain Eukaryota; kingdom Viridiplantae; phylum Streptophyta; class Magnoliopsida; order Proteales; family Proteaceae; genus Protea; species Protea cynaroides. The sequence goes on from CM053273.1 coordinate 38,602,105, forward strand.
CTAAAGAAGCTGAGTCTTTCATTACTGTTCCAAAAGCTAAATGAAATCGAGGGATTAGAGGGTTTGGAGTTTGTAGAAATTATAAAACTAGATGGGTGCTATAGTTTGAGAAGTTTTGCTGAGTGCGCAATGTTTCAGGTCTATTTTCTCCCTCGTCCACCCCCAACCCCCATCCTTCACCATAAAAAAATAACGTCATTTTCAGAGGCCATGTTTCATTCGTTGTAAATTTTTTTTGTACAAACATGAAACCTTTCCTATTTTTTCAATGTAAATTATTTGCATTTCACAAAACAAACTTTATAAAATCTTATTTTACAAGAAAATTTATTTTTCCACTATTTTACATAGTTACAAATAGAACCATAAAGGGAATATACCACGATTTGTTGGGTTCCATGTACAGGCGATATCTAAAGACTTCCGAAATCGCAACATCTGCGACTTTTATTTTCCTAAGATAAAGATTTGGGAGCGGTGTGACATTCAGAGAAAGATACTTTCAGCATCTTGTGTGGCTGCTTAAATGCTTTCTAACATTTGTTTTTCATGTCATATGTCAATCCTAAAGGCACTTTTCCATTTGCAAAAATAAAGTCATCTTTTTATATTGTTTTTCATCAAAGAATCCAAAATTTCTAAAACTTGGGACTTTTCTTTTTATTTACTGGAGCTGTAGGGTTGCAATTCCAATGAAAAACTACATGGTTAAGGCAGTCATAAGTGGTTGACATGGAAATTCGATAGTAAAAGTGGACAAGTATTGTAGCACCACATGGAAATTAAATTTCAGACCAAGATTTAATCAAATTAAAAATGCCTAAGTTTTTAAAAGATCAAGGGAGGAGAGAGAAACTGTCAAAAGGACAAAGGGGATGAGTTAGTGAGAGATTATGGGAAGAATTCTCATAGCATTGTGGGGATTTTTTTTTCTGAAGATCGAATAATACTCGTCTTGTTTTACTATTAAAACATAGTGCACTACTGCTCACCGTTTATCTTTACTATTTAATTTTTTTAAGTAAAAAAAGAATCTTACTTTTTTTAATTATCATTTTTTATTAATTTCTTCTCTCTTTCATAAGGGAACTGATGCAGTGGAAGACCTTAAAATAAACTTGTCCAAGTACTCGTCTATTCATTTCATTACCAAAAAAACGTTGAATGTGGAAAAGTTACGGTTGACCACTGATGCATTTTTTAAAATGCCTAATTTAAGGTTACTCTATATTGATTGTCCATCCATATATAGACTATCCAGAGGTATTGAATGAGAACATTGTCTTGAGGACCCAATTTTAATTTTCAAAAACTTATTGGCTTTGTTGGAAAGGATTCCCCTTAAAATATATACCAAATAATTTTCATTTAGGGAACCTTGTTATTCTTGACATGCAAAAGAGCCCAGATCTCAATGAAGTTTGGAAAGGAACCAAAATAAGTATGCCACTTTAATTTTGTGAGTTTAATTCTCTTATATTTGTTTCAGTTTTATAGTTAAAATGTAGGACACTTTGTGGGTGGATTCTAATTTTTCCCTTCTTTTTTTATTTCTTTCTTTTTTTCAATATCTTCCTAAATTGAAGTCCTTAATCTTAGTTCTTGTGAATGGCTTGTTCATATGCCAAACTTTTCGGGGCTCTCGAATATTGAGAAACTGATTCTCAAGAGTTGTTACAGTCTATTTGAAGTTGATGCAAGTATAGGACATCTTAGTAAACTCGTTGAGTTGGATCTAAGTTTTTGTAGAAATTTGAGATATCTTTCAAGCAATATTAGTAAATTCGTATCCCTTGAGAAACTTCATATTTCTGACTGTGGATTTGAAAATTTGCTAGAAGAAATAGGATAGTTTACCCATTTAACAGTGCTTTGTGCGTATGGAATGGACAAGGGAGAAGTACCTTCATCCCTTAGACTTTTGAAGAACCTTACCATTTTCAAGTATTCTCCTTTTCTAAGAAAAATAACAACTCCTGAATAAGTGGCTATACTTTTAGCTTCTTTGTATGGTTTATGCTCCTTAAAAACTTAGATCTTGGACATTGCAATCTAATAGATGATGATCTACCTGATGATATTTGGAAATCATGCTCTTTGAAGTTCTTGAGACTATTTTATAACAATTATCTTACTTGTCTACTGTTTTGCATTTGTGGTTAGTTCTTAGAACTTGGAACTCTGTCTTTGGTGGGTTGCAAATCACTCCAATCACCCCCAATGCTTCCATCAAGTTTGCATTCTCTTGATGCAAGTAATTGCCAATCATTGGAAAGGTTACCAAATCTATCAAACTTGAAGCACCTAAAGAAGCTGAGTCTTTCATTGTGCCAAAAGCTAAATGAAATCGAGGGATTAGAGGGTTTGGAGTCTATAGAAATTATAAAACTAGATGGGTGCTACAATTTGAGAAGTTTTGTTGAGTACACATTGTTTCAGGTCTATTTTCTCTCTTCCTTCCCCAACCCCCACCCCTCACCATAAAAAAATAACGTTATTTTCAGAGGCCATGTTTCATTCATTGTAAATTTTTTTTGTACAAACAAGAAAAATTTCCTATTTTTTCAATGTAATTATTTGCATTTCACAAAACAAACTTGATAAAATCTTATTTTACAAGAAAATTTATTGCTCCTCTATTTTACATAGTTACAAATGGAACCATAAGGGGAATATACCACGATTTGATGGGTTCCATGTAATGGTGATATCTAAAGACTTCCAAAATCGCAACATCTGCGACATCGATTTCCTAGGATAAAGATCTGGGAGCGGTGTGACATTCAGAGAATGATACTTTCAGCATCTTGTGAGGTTGCTCAAATGCTTTCTAACACGGTGATTCAAGGGGTGGCCATATGCATTGTTTGCGAACCCTACAAGTAATTTCCAATCTGTTCCAGCAGTGGTCGTAGTTCATAATCAATCAAAGAATTATACATAGAATCATAAAGCACGACAAGTTTTTTATTATAGAGATCTTATTTGGGTGATCAAGATACCACATTGTGTTTGGAAATCAATTGCTAAACATGGGGATATTATCAATGTTTCAATCATAATTGAGCATTCTTGCACTCAAGTAGAAATTGGTGTCTATTTGTTCTATGCATTGCAAAGGAAAGTATCTTACTTTTGGGATTATGGGTCTTTAGAGCTAGATCTGTGGCACTATGGGCAGCCATGGCAAAGCACCATTACTAGTTATTAAAAAAAAATAAATAAATAAATACAAATACTCATATTTTGTAGGTTTTGGTTTTTTTTCTTTTTCGGCAATTAGACAAATATTAACCCAACTAAATTCAACAAATATTCAATAGATCCAATTAGGTGTTCTTTAAATCAATATAATATGAGATCGGATCCAACTGATAGCATACCAAATCGATCGATTCAGTCAGCCAATTCCCAAGTCCTCAAACCATGTGCATAGACCTTATTTTTTGTATAGACTTGAATAACCCAAGGTCTATGAGAACCATATGAATGGAGTAAAATAAAATGAAAGATCAACCAATTATCTTTGTAAAAGCTCATGTTTTGAATACTTTCTCAGCTATTCTAATCGTATGCTGAGCTTTAATTTTATATTTCATGTAAACAGTTGTATAGAGAGTTTGCTCCACTTTTAATGGAGAAAAAAGAGGTTGTTACATATGATGTAAATACAAACTCTACCAATGTATTGCATGAAATCATGACACAATTAACCACGATAATTGTGAATATAGTTAGTAAATACACGTATAATATGCGTATTATACACATACCGTATTTTATGCCCTTATTTTCCATATTTTAACAAATGTACGTAGAGAATCATTAAAAGTATTTTTCAAAATATTGAAACGTATTATACACGTTTAATACGCATATCGCGTATTAAACGGGTATAATACAAAGTCAGTTATTAAAAAAAAAAAAAAAAAGAAGAAGGGATTAAACAGAGCCCTCGATTTAGGGTTGATTGAAATCCAAAAGAAACCAAAGCACCTCTCGAGAGAACAGAGGAATTTGATGCAGCCCAATTGCATCCATGTTCAACAATTATATCATTACATTAAGGCCCAAGCCCATCAAGCCCATTTGACCCAAAATCATTTGGCCTAAGACCAAGGTATGAACCATGCTATAAAAGAACCAAAGAATCTAGCTCTAGCCACCTTGAAACCAGTCCCTTTTTGGTGATCTTTCAAGTCTCTAGTGGAGAGTGAGATGCCATTTTTTATTCAATGATTCTAGAGTCTTCTCTACTTTGGAGCTTGCATCAATGCACATTGGGACAAGTTTCAATGCCTTGGAACAATAATCAACACATTGGGACAAGTTTCTATGTATTGAAAATTTTTAAATCATTTATATTTCTTTTTTATTTTCTCTATGTACAATCTCAACCTTAGGATTATAGGAAATGATTGAGATTATTTTGAGTTATTTAAGAATTGTTAAGCCTATAATTGTGATTTATTCTCATGTAATAGAAGAAGATGATTTGGTGAATGAAATTTGGATTGAAGTTTATCTTCTCCTTTGAACCTTGAAAAGTTCATCTTGAAACCTAGAAGAATTTCACTTCAACCTTGAAGAGTTGGAGCTTTCCTATCCCTTGAAACCTTGAAGAAGTTTCATTCCATCCTAGAAGAGTTGAAACTTTATTCTTTACCTACTTCCTTGAAGAGTTGTAGGCCACCTTTGGAGTTGATTTATATCCTAGAAGAGTTGTAGGCCACATTTGGAGTTGATTTACATCCTAGAAGAGAAGTAAGTCACCCCACATTCACTTCCATCAATTATATCCTTTTTACCTTAAAAAAAAATTCCAAAATTTATTTATGCACTTCACTTCCCTTTTGATTCCTTTGATTTTGTATAAATCCACTCTCCCGATCCATTATTTCCATAAGTCCGAAGTTGGCTTACATCAGAATTCCACACAGCAAAACAGACCAAATCCCTTTCCCCTTGTTCACCAACCCTTCCATGGTCGTCGACTGTGATGATCCTGCAAGCATATAAGTTGATAAGTGTGAGGACCAAGGATTTTTGAAAATGAAAATTATCCTCAAATTTTACATTTAATTAAGATGTTCAAATTTTCTACACTCAATCACAAAAAAAGAGATCGAAAACTTTTGCCTTAAGATCTAATCCACTCATGCTAGTAGAGGGTAAGAAACTGGAGTCACCACCTAGATAAGGTCTAGGACCTGGAATGATGTCCCTCAATGGAGGAATTATAATGACTCGCTCAAATGGAACGGTTGACTTGTCTCACCGAAGGCGGATAAGCGCCAAATTACGAGTTGGGAAGGTGTTAGGCACCCAACTCGTCCGGTTGAACTGGGCTCCCTAAATCCTATCATTTTCTATCATTTATGAACGCTTGGGGCTATCTAATTAAACTACAAGCTATAAAAGGAAATCCAAATTTGATCTCTAATTTTTTACTAACTACGCATGGCATAAGTTGAAATTAAACAAAATAAACAAGATAATAATCATAAAATGAATTAAATAATTTAATGAATAGCCTAATCATACATCTAAAGAAAAAAAAAATGATATACAACATATGACCGAGGTCTGGAAAAATCTCAAACCGCTTACATATCCTTGTGCGGTGAAAATCAGGCCAAACATAGTTCGGACGGGTGTGTACGTATCAGGTATGTGCAAGAAGAGGGACGCTCCCAAAATATTGGAATGCATCCCAAGCGATGGATGCTTCCATAATCATGGAACACATCCGATGGTAAGAGATGTCCCCACAATAGTGGGACCCATCTCAGTGTAGGGGTATTGTCACACCCCAAATTTTGAACCAACCAGAATGGTGTGAGTGAACCGCCATTGAACCAACGGTTCACACCAGGATCTCGAATAGACCATGTCCACTTATACAAACCATTGCACATAACCAAAATCAGAATATAAATAGTACAGTGGAAGTCTTTAAATAAATGAACTGAGAATCTATTGATAAATTTAAATAAAATATCTAATTATTCAAAATCCAAATATAAACTAAATATCTTTACATCTCTTTAATCCAACTGAAAATAACTAAACTAAAATAGTAAAATAAAAGGTACACGCAGAAAGGGCACTCGCATGAAGCGTCATGCTCGTCCTCTCCTGCCTATACACCCAAAGCAGTGACACCACCATACGCCGGAGCGTTTACGTAGTCATCCATTGTGTAACCTGCATTAACATCTAAAAACATGTATATATACAAAGGGTGAGCTCACAACTTAGCTCAGTAAGACAATCAGACAGTTTCACAATATTATGCATGAGTAACAATCATTTTATGCTGTGGTCTGGTTTAAGTTTGCAATGTGCTATAGAAATGTTTGGTGGCCCCCGCACATCTATACACGAGTGTGTGGCACCGCATAGTAGATCACACCACCACCGGCCCACATGCACCCATCATAGAATAGAGATAGAGCTAAGATATCCCCGTACGTCCCTTGATACTCTACCCATACCAGTACCTAAGCCCCTACTGGCCAGGGCTTGCAAACTGGGCTCGCAACTAACCAATCCTATATGTCATCAATGTAGGCTCTATCCCAGCACAGCCGTCTACGACATAGAGATAGAGCTAAGGTATCTTCGTACCTCCCCTGATACCCTATCTGTAACTAACACACTAGGACAGAACAATACGCAGGTAGACCCTATCCCAACATAACTCCCTACGGCATAGAGATTAGAGCTAAAGCATCGTGGACAAGCCAGCGTCGGCATCGGAGACTATAGTGCCACATAACCATGGCCAGGCCAACATCAACATCGGAGACCAACGTACCACGACCTTCCCCTGATGCCCCACCCGTACCAAGCATGTTAAGATAGAATACTACAAAAAGTACCAGTGTGAGGAATGATCCCAAGCCCATGCCCCACTCTACACACCAACGAAAATAATCACATGCCTAACAATCACATCCTATCAATGCATGAACAATAATAATAACTGAAAGTAAAGGATGACATGTGAATATGCACAAACATCACATCATATATATTCAGAGTTATTAACAAATTTTTACTGTCCATTAATTATTAGGGTTTAGGTCAAATTTCCTTACCTGACGCTCGTTTGATAGCTTGCTCCACGTCGCAAGATCCAAACGGAATATCACAAAGTCCTACAATATTATTAGGGTTTCATTAGAATAGTTTCTTAGGGTTTCACGTTGGTCGAAAAACCAACAAAGTCCAAAACCAGCCTTTCAGAGCTGACCGGTCGCAACATACCGGTTGTAGCTCTGTGAAAAAACTAGCAACCGGTATGGTCGACCAGTATGTCTCTGGAAGACCATACATTAGGTTTTTTTGACTGTCGTCGATCAATCTCCATGGATTTTCAGGGTTTCTCCTATCCATTCTAAGTCTGAACTTTGAGTTAGAGTTATCTCCAACACATTCAACTCTAGTTTTGATGATAACCATCCTAGAACTCGAATCTTGGGTTTGACGGCAAATTAAGGTTTAATGTCTAATTAGGGTTTTAGATCAATACCTGCTTTGCATGGTATTGATCCAACCATACAACTATCCTAGAGTCATAGAGTAAGAAGAATGATTAAAACACTTACTGTCGACTGGCATAACGTGAGCGTCGTCGAACGACAATGACGACACTTCCTTCTTCTTCCAAGCCTCTTCTCCTTCTCCAACCTCCTTCTCATTTCTAGGGTTTGTGAGAGATAATGGAAAGGATTTGAGGAGGTTTAGAGGTGTTTATATAGGCTAGGATTAGGGTTTAGTAACCCTATTAGGATTAGGAAGGTTCATGTATTAGGGTTTAGGAAAGTGGGACCCGCAGAGATTTAATTTCGGATCTCCGTAGTCGCGCGAGTTGACCGTCGACCGGTACCAAGACCGGTACCATCGACCGTCAACATAAAATGACACTTATTTGACGGCTTTGATTCGATTTCGACGTTGTCATCCGCTCGTCCCGTCCGGCCCGGTGATGATCGAAGACCTACTACGGCATGAAATCAAGGTTTAGACCGGGTTTATGGAGTGCGGGTCTTACAACTCTCCCACCCTTAAAAGAAATTTCATCCTGAAATTTGCATGTAGGTCTCACAACTCCCCCACCCTTAAAAGAAATTTTAGCCTCGAAATTTGAACGTACCTTGATCGTCGAAAAGGTTAGGGTACTCCTTCCTCATCACACTCTCCTCCTCCCAAGTAATTTCTTCGATATCTTGGCTTTTCCAATGCACCTTCACATAATGATATCCTTGGTTCGAAGTTGCTGTACCTTTCGGCTTGAGAGCATCACATGCACCACTTCAAATGTTAAGTCTTCAGTCAAGTCTGGGGGATCTGCTGTCAAGATGTGTGATAGATCCCTGACATATTTCTTCAATAATGATACATGGAACACATTATGAATGCTTGACATAGATGGTGGTAGAGCCAATTAATATGCTACATTACCACGTCTGGTCAATATCTCGTACGGTCCCACATACCTGGGGCATGGCTTCCCCTTCTTACCAAACCTTTTCAGACCTCGCACCGGTGATATCTTCAAGAATACTTTGTCACCCACTGCAAACTCTAGATCTCGGCGTCGATTATCCGCATATTGTTTCTGTCGAACTTGAGCTGTCTTTACTCTCTCCTTGATTTGATCAATCACTTGACAAGTTTCTTCAACAAACTCTGGTCCTACAATTCTTCTTTCTCCCACCTCATTCCATAGCAGAGGTGTACGACACTTCTTCCCATAGAGTGCTTCATATGGAGCCATCTGAATTGTAGCCTGATAGCTGTTGTTATAAGCAAACTCGACAAGCGATAGCTTCTCGTCCCATGCTCCCTTGAAATCTAGGGCACAAGCTCGGAGCATATCTTTTAAAATTTGAATAGTTCGTTCTGACTGCCCATCTGTCTGAGGGTGGAAAGCTGTACTAGACTTCAACTTGGTTCCCATAGCTTTCTATAATTCTCCCTAGAACTTTGATGTAAAACGAGGGTCTCTGTCAGATACTATGCTTTCTGGGACGCCATGAAGTCTGACTATATTATCTATATATAGCTTGGCCAGCTTCTCCATGGTATACTGAGGTCTGACCGCAATGAATCGTGCTGTCTTGGTGAGTCGATCGACTATAACCCAAACTGCATCTACTGACCTTGGTGTCAAAGGTAGGCCAGTGACGAAATCTATAGTAATGCAATCCCACTTCCATGCAGGCTTCGGTAGTGGTTGTAGCAAACCTACGGGTCTTTGCCTTTCTGCTTTAACTTGTTGACAATTCAGACATTGGAACACGAAACGAGCTATATCTGCTTTCATACCCCTCCACCAATACAATCTTCTCAAATCATGGTACATTTTGGTACTTCCTGTATGTACCGAATATGGAGTGCAATGAGCTTTAGTCATAACTCAATCTCTGATATTGCCGTCTTCACTCTCAGGTATACATAACCGTCCACAATACTTGAGTACCTTGTATGAATCCAAGGTAAAGTCAGGATTGCTCATACCCTTCTCTAAGTCTTCTTGCACTGTCTTGAGATATGGATCCTGTAGGATTGCTACCTTGGCTTCATCAACTAGATCCGGTGAGATCTTCAATGCTGCGAACATCATGGTGAACTTATGAATTAAGCCTTGCTCGACTGGATCTTCTGTAGTCTCTATTATATACTCTTCATCGCCTTCAATTGAACTTGAGGCTGCGGCACATAATGCAACATTTGTACTTGGTCCAACCTCAGGTTTCGATGCCCACTTTCTGCTTAAGGCATTGGCCACGACAGTTGCTTTACCTGGATGGTACTGGATGTCATAATCATAATCTTTTAATAACTCCAGCCATCTCCTCTGTCTCATATTCAGATCCTTCTGAGTGAAAAGATAAGTTAAGCTCTTGTGATCTGACTTAATTTGAAACTTTTCACCGTACAAGTAGTGTCTCCAAGTCTTGATTGCATGTATAACCGCCGCTAACTCCAAATCATGCGTTGGATAGTTCTTCTCATACTCTTTTAACTGTCTTGATGCGTAAGAAATCACCTGTTCTCCTTGCATCAATACGCACCCAATACCCAACCCTGAAACATCTGTATATAAGGTAAACGGTATGCTTGGTTCTGAGATTATCAAAATAGGTGCAGAGACTAGTCTTGACTTTAAAGTCTGAAAACACTTCTCGCACTCATCTGTCCATATGAATTTCTCTCCCTTCTTGGTCAATCTGGTGAGTGGAACAGCGATCCTGGAGTAGTCTTCTACGAATCTTCTATAATAACCAGCCAACCCAAGGAAACTACGAATCTCCGCAACAGATTTTGGTGCTTCCCATCCTACTATTGCAGCTATCTTACTTGGATCAACCTTGATACCGTCTTCAGATACTACATGGCCCAAGAAAGCCACTTCCTTCAGCCAAAACTCATACTTCTTGAACTTAGCATAAAGCTTCTCCTTTCTCATCCATTGTAGGGCTGCCCTCAAATGTGTTGTATGAGCCTCCATGTCCTTTGAGTAGACCAATATGTCATCGATGAATACGATGACCGAAGTGTCCAACATATCATGAAACACTCGGTTCATCAGTTCCATGAACGACGCTGGGGCATTGGTCAACCCGAATGACATAACTAGAAACTCATAATACCCATACCTCGTCCTGAAAGTAGTTTTTGGAATATCTCTGGCCTTGATCTTCAGTTGGTGATACCCCGATCGGAGATCAATCTTCGAGAAAATCTTTGCACCCTGTAACTGATCGAACAGGTCATCGATCCTAGGATACCGATTCTTGATCGTTAAGTTGTTCAGCTCACGGTAGTCGATGCACAGTCGTACACTTCCGTCTTTCTTCTTGACAAATAATACAGGTGCTCCCCAAGGTGATATGCTAGGTCGTATGAAACCCTTATCTAACAATTCTTGTAACTGGGTCTTCAACTCCTTTAACTCGGTAAGGGCCATCCTGTATGGTGCTTTAGACACCGGCGCCGAACCTGGCATGAGGTCTATCACAAACTCTGTAGCCCTATCCGATGGTAGACCTGGAAGATCCTCAGGAAATACATCTGGGAATTCTCGTACCACATCTATATCCTCCATCTTTTGTGACTCCGCAGTGATGTCGACTACAGATACTAGGTACCCCACTCCCCCCTTCTCTAAGCATCTCTTAGCTTTTAGGGCGGAGAGGATCAGCTTCCGCTTCTTAGGTAACTTGGTCCCAGTGAAGCTATACTCTTTTCCCTTTTTGTCTGTAAACACAAGCTTCCTTTCACCACATAATAGGATAGCTAAATGATGGCCTAGCCAATCCATTCCCAAGATGACATCAAAGTCTGCTATCTCGAGTAGTACTAGACTTGCTTCTAAGTCTCGGCCCTCAATACATACTGTACACGGCCCATAATATTCAGTCAAAGCCACTTCGACTCCTAGCGGAGAGCGAACTATCAAGCTTGGGTTCAAGTGCTTGATCGGTAACTCCATTCGCTTTTCAAAGGAAATAGAAACAAAGGAGTGCGTGGCCCCAGAGTCAAAGAGTACTCTGGCAGGTATACCAGCTACATTTACAATTCTTGAAATTTTATTGTTCCTTAGTCCTACATGCTCATACACACAATGAAATAGTAAGCTAAATAGTAAGGGGTAGAATCATACCAGTGACCACATCAGGTGATGCGGCTGCCTCTTCGGTGGTGACAGCAAATACTTTTCCTTGCTGGGGAGGTTGTTTCCTAGGTAGAGTGCAGGTCCTTGCAACATGTCCCATTTGCTGACAGTTGAAACATTTAATGTTCGGGTTGTGTCCAGCGAACTATGGCACAGGTGGTGCCGTATTGTTTCTTACAGGCCCTGTAGTGCATTGAGCCCTGTACGGGCAAAAAGATCTATTGTTACCGCTACCTGAACTCTCAGTAGCGGATCTCTTCACTCCCCTGTTCTGAGCGAAGAAGCTGTCCCTCTAACTGGATTCTATAACTCTCGCAACCTATACAGCCTCATTATAAATTTTCTTGTCCAGCCCCAATATGTGCTCTCTGATGCTTCCACGCAGTCCCATGGTGAACCTACGTGTCTTGGTCTCTTCCTCTTGCATACTTGCCGGTGCGAAGAAAAATAATTCTTCATACCTCTGCTGGTAAGCATCCACGATCGGCCCGAGACTGCTGTAGATTAAGGAACTCCTTCTCCATCTGATCTCTGAAACTCTTCGGAAAATATTTATCGAAGAAGGCAACCTTGAACACTTCTCAATCCACCTGTGTATGCTTTGTCTCCAGATATGCCCATGTAGAATTCCACCAAGCATTCGCATCTTCCTTCAGCATATGAGTGGCAAACAGAACCTTCTCCTCCTCTGTACAAGTCATCAGGCGGAAATTCTTCTCCACTTCTGCAACCCATTGTGCTGGCCACAATGGTTTCCCGGTCTTACCCGTGAATGAAGAAGGCTTCAAATTTAAAAATCTGTCCACCGCCCGACTCAGGCGTACCTTCGGTGGAAACATGACCCGGTGGCCTGAACATCTTTAACATCTCGCTCAGGAATGTTTTTTGCTGAACTTCTATTTGATATACCAGATTGGTCACAATAGTCTCAAAGTTCGTATGAGGAGGGCCAGGCAAATTTGTCAGTACCCTTGGAACCTGTTCTTCCTCAACTATCGGGCTTGGCTCTCTAACATAGCCTGGTTCTACATGTTCTTCTTCCTCGTGGCGCACCCTAGCCTGGTGACGCTTTCGGCCCCTACGACTGTTTCCGCCTACCATCTCAAACTATTCTATTTGGATCTGAGAAGAAGACATAAGACATGAGAACAATAATAGTGGTGTTAGTCTTGAACAATATAAGGCGAAACAGTCGAAAAGTAGAAATTAAATTTACAAAATTTTTAAAATTTTTCATAATTTTTTCCCCTTCTATAGCTGACCGGTCGCACCTCTGTAGAATGTTGTGCGACCGATATAGTCGACCGGTCAGAATTTTCATTTTGATCGAGACATAGCGGTCGCAGCCCCTATGGGGTACCGGTCGACCGGTATGTCGACCGGTATGCCCAGAAAGGGCTTAAAATCGCAAAAAAGTGAGATTTTTCTCACTTTTTCTCTCTTCCTTCTCTCCGGTGACGATTCCTCTTTGGCTCCTGAGTTGCTACAGTCCGGCCGGTGACCTTAGAAGCCATTTTCTTCCGTTCCAGACTTAGAACATCGCCTCCAGGTAAGTTTCTTCCCTCTCCATCAAACTTTTACATATTTTTCATATCGTCTTTACCTAAAATTTTTTATTTTTCTTTGATTGGAAGATTCTAACCATAGGAACTTCTTTCCTTCGGCTTAGAAGGGTTTAGAGACCCCCAAGAGCAAAAGCCCTCAATCAATTTAGACTTTCACCGAATGGTTTTAATAAAAATTGGATTTTTCTAGTTTTTAACCTAGGTTTTGTAAAAATTTTGATTTTTCTTGAATTTTTCTTAATTTCTCAAATCTTTTGCTTGAATTGCATATGATTGGTTTGCTAGAAGTGTGCGGGGATAACGTAAGTCCTCCTCCCCAAGTTTTGGGTGAGTTCGAGGCTTTTTCCCAATTTACTGTCGTTATGCTGTCGAATTTTTGAAGATTCTTCTTGTTTTCTTTATGTTTTGCAGTTTAAATGGCTCCCCGAACAGGTCTTGGCAAGCGTTCCTATGGCTTGGGCATGAGCGCTCCTCATCCACCAGTTCCACAGCTCGATGAGCAGTGGTTCCGTTTTGAGGCGGCACAAGCCCGTTTCCCTTGGTTCGATAGCAAGAACATAGAGTCTGGGCGGCATGTCAACTTGGAGCAGTTGCACAGGTTTGATGTGCAAGCAGCTTTCAACAGGCTTGGGTGGGTGTCTGTCATTACTTACGCTGAGACCACTAGCCCCAATCTGGTCAACCACTTCTACGCCAACCTGGAGCTTCATGGGGATGTCAACGATCCAAATCAGGGTAGGGACTTGCACATCTCCAACTTCGTCAAGGGCGTCCACATCTCCTTCGATACTCATCAGTTGGCTGACCTGCTAGGGGTCCCCAATGATGGAGATCTAATGTACTGCCCTCCAAGAGTGAAGGGTTACCTGAGCGAGGATCTACGTCGAGAGATACTGGAGCAGATACTAAATCCTGGGGCTCCTATGAAGGCTGCTAGTCTGAAGCCCCTGGCTCAAGTTTATAGCCGCATCATCCAGCACAACATTGTGCTCCAGAGTGGCCACTACAATGAGTTATCTCAGCTCACTCAGTACATTACCTACTACGTCTGCACAGGGAAGCAGGTCTCTCTCCCTTACCTCATCATTCGGACTATGCATCAGGCGACTCTGGCCGATCAGGCCAGTAACCTCCCATATGGCCGTCTCATCACTACTCTTCTACGGTGCCTACGAGTGAGCATGAGAGGCGAGGTGGCTGTTGAGGATACTATGACTTCAGACATCGACTGGGATGCCATTCTTAGGATGCAGATGGATAATCTGCCTGTTAGTGATGATGAGCTGGAGGCTCTCCCTCGCCCACTTAGGAGGGTAGCAGCCGCGGCAGCAGCAGCAACAGCAGCCAATGCGGCACACGCAGCAGAGGCTGAGAGTGATGATGGGGATGACGATGATAGGGCAGAGGATGTATCAATTCCAGCTTCCCAGCCTATACATGCAGCACCACAGCCTACATCTACAGCTGGACCGTCTCATCCCCCTCCGAACCCAGTGTTGAGCATGTTCACGGAGATCAGGGATACCCAGAGGATCATCCTAGAGTCTCAGCGAGAGATGGGTCAGGAGTTGGGACGTCTGGCTCGTAGCCTACGGGTCACACAGGACCAGGTACACTGGCTTAGGGTCGCTTACGAGCGAGATTATGACATAGCGGACCCTATTCCTTCTAGGATCCCTACCCCATTTTTTTTTTCTTTTATTTTCTTCTCTTTTGACTGTTTATATAACAGGGTAACTGTCCGGTTTGTGGACTGTACCCTGTAGTACTATTACATTTGATACCCTCTCTCCGTTTAATAAAACTTTTATGGTTCACCCTAACTAATGCATGTACAACGTTAAATCCTATATTTAATATCGTATATTATGCTCTTTTTTAGTCCGTCTCAGGTATCAAACAATGCTTAGGGTATGTTTGTATTAAGATTTTTAAATTTTCCTAACTCAGTTCATTGACTTAGTTAAGTGCAATATGGTCTGTTGGACAGAGTCCGAGGTCTCTGATACCAAGTTGTCACATCCCAAATTCTGAACCAACCAGAATGGTGTGAGTGAACCGTCATTGAACCAATGGTTCACACCAGGATCTCGAATAGACCATGTCCACTTATACAAACCATTGCACATAACCACAATCAGAATATAAATAGTACAACGGAAGTCTTTAAATAAATGAACTGAGAATCTATTGATAAATTTAAATAAAATATCCAATCATTCAAAATCCAAATATAAACTAAATCTTTACATCTCTTTAATCCAAATGAAAATAACTAAACTAAAATAGTAAAATCAAAGGTACACACAGAAAGGGCACTCGCATGAAGCGTCATGCTCGTCCTCTCCTGCCTGTACACCCAAAGCAGCGACACCACCATACGCCAGAGCGTTCACGTAGTCATCCACTGTGTAACCTACATCAACATCTAAAAACATGTATATATACAAAGGGTGAGCTCACAACTTAGCTCAGTAAGACAATCAGACAGTTTCACAATATTATGCATGAGTAACAATCATTTTATGCTGTGGTCTGATTTAAGTTTGCAATGTGCTATAGAAAGGTTTGGTGGCCCCCACACCTCTATACACGAGTGTTTGACACCGCATAGTAGATCACACCAGCACCGGCCCACATGCACCCATCATGGAATAGAGATAGAGCTAAGATATCCCCGTACCTCCCCTGATACTCTACCCATACCAGTACCTAAGCCCCTACTGACCAGGGCTTGCAAACTGGACTCGCAACTAACCAATCCTATATGTCATCAATGGAGGCTCTATCCTAGCACAGCCGTCTACGGCATAGAGATAGAGCTAAGGTATCCCCGTACCTCCCCTGATACCCTATCCGCAACTAACACACTAGGATAGAACAATACGCAGGTAGACCCTATCCCAACATAACTCCCTACGGCATAGAGATAGAGCTAAAGCATCGTGGACAAGCCAGCGTCGACATCGGAGACCACAGTGCTACATAACCATGGTCAGGCCAATATCAATATCGGAGACCACCGTACCACGACCTTCCCCTGATGCCCCACCCGTACCAAGCATGTTAAGATAGAATACTACAAAAAGTGCCAGTGTGAGGAATGATCCCAGGCCTATGCCCCACTCTACACACCAACGAAAACAATCACATGCCTAACAATCACATCCTATCAATGCATGAACAATAATAATAACTGAAAGTAAAGGATGACATGTGAATATGCACAAACATCACATCATATATATTCAGAGTTATTAACAAAGATTTACTGTCCATTAATTATTTGGGTTTAGGTCAGATTCCCTTACCTGATGCTCGTTTGATAGCTTGCTCTATGTCGCAAGATCCAAACGGAATATCACAAAGTCCTACAATATTATTAGGGTTTCATTAGAATAGTTTCTTAGGGTTTCATGTTGGTCGAAAAACCAACAAAGTCTAAAACCAGCCTTTCAGAGCTGACCGATCGCAACATACCGGTTGCAGCTCTGTGAGAAAACTAGCAACCGGTATGGTCGATCGGTATGTCTCCGAAAGACCATACATTAGGTTTTTTCGACTGCCGTCGATCAATCTCCATGGATTTCCAGAGTTTCTCCTATCCATTCTAAGTCTGAGTTTTGAGTTAGAGTTATCTCCAACTCATTCAAGTCTAGTTTTGATGATAACCATCCTAGAACTTGAATCTAGGGTTTGACGGCAAATTAAGGTTTAATGTCCAATTAGGGTTTTAGATCAATACATGCTTTGCATGGTATTGATCCAACCATACAACTATCCTAGAGTCATAGAGTAAGAAGAATGATTAAAACACTTACCGCCGACTGGCGTAAGGTAAGCGTCGTCGAACGACAATGACGGCACTTCCTTCTTCTTCCTAGCCTCTTCTCCTTCTCCAACCTCCTTCTCCTTTCTAGGGTTTGTGAGAGATAATGGAAAGGATTTTAGGAGGTTTAGAGGTGTTTATATAGGCTAGGATTAGGGTTTAGTAACCCTATTATGATTAGGAAGGTTCATGTATTAGGGTTTAGGAAAGTGGGACCCGCAGAGATCCAATTTCGGATCTCCGTAGTCAGCTGCGCAGAGCTGACCGGTCGACCGATACCAAGACCGGTACCATCGATCGGTCAACATAAAATGACACTTATTTGACCGTCTTTGATCCGATTTCGTACCTGTTTGTCATCCGCTCGTCCCGTCTGGCCCGGTGATGATCGGAAGACCTGCTACGACATGAAATCAAAGTTTAGACCAGGTTTATGGAGTGCGGGTCTTACAGGTATTCCCTATCATAAGGAAATCCCCTCGCTGAGGTAATCCCATAATACATGGAACTTACCTCAATTTGAATGTGTGTGTGAAAATGATGCTCCCAAAATATTAGAACACATCCGAAGGATGAGATGCTCCCACAATGGTGGAACACATCTCGGTGTAGAGGTATTCCCTTTCGCAGGGAAATCCCTTCACTGAGGTAATCCCATAATACATGAAACTCACCTCAATTTGACCGAGTGTGGAGCGAACAAACTTCCCCGCAGCCTACGTATCTGTCGAGACCTCTGTCTCTTGAGAATCAGGTCAAGCGTAGTTTCCATGGATTGACGAACCATGGACACGCTTGACAACACTCAGGAAAGGCCAAATGTCTCAGCTCCCCACACACGGGTTTCACTAATATCTCACTCATATCCAACATTCGGGATTCCTAGGTGGACCATCCATTGGGCCACCAATCCTATGCATACATCTACCCAATCACATTTTTTCATTAATACATTCTTGATACAACGATTTCTCATACTCTTGGATCCAATCCTAGGGTTGGGTAAGCCCATTCTAAATGGGCCTACAATGGGTTGGACTATTTGGAGTCCCCTAGCCAATCACATCGCGGGAAGATAGCATCCTAACATACATCTATTATAATGGAGATGTTCAAAATGAGGATACATCACTTGGGCTTAGATCCATGCTCTGTATTAAGCACTAGATTTAGGCAGCCATCTCACAATAAAATCAAAGAATAAGACAGCTTGCAATATAATCATTAAGAGGGACAATATAAAGGGCAGGAAATTAAAGCACTTATATCCCTTTATGTCAAACTCAATAGTTCACATACATGTGACATGGCAAAGCATGATTGAAAACAAACAGTATTAATATCATAGCAGAACAAGGCAAAGGCTCCCACACTTCGACCAAGACTAGGATTAAGCCAAAATCAGGCTGATCAAAATAAACTCAAATCTGGTCAGACCAACTAAGTTGGAATTAACCTAACCGAACCCACTTGACTCAACCTAAACCAACCTTGACAGAACCAGCCCAATCAAACTCTATCCTAACAAAACCCAACTCTAAACCCATCCCTGAGATACCATTATTGACTCCCCTCTCTAACCGAAACCAGTCCTGACTTAATAGACATGGACAACAAATGTGGAAGAACGATTGGGTTGAGACCAGGGGTTAAGAATCCTAAAAGGGAAACTAAAAAATAAAAGGACCAAAACTAATAAAACTTATCCAGAGAACAAAACAAATTAGAAATGGGGAAGCTCATAGTGCTTTAAAAAAAAAAACCTAATCGAATGCTCTGTAGAAAGAAAATACGGGATGGAAGAAGCGGAGATTAGTACATCTAAACAGGAATTAAGATAAACAAACAAAAAAAATAGAAAATCCAACCTAAACACAAAAAATAAAACTGTAAGGAATAGACAACAAAACAAAAATAAAATAAACAATGTAGATTCAATCCTTTTCTGTTGAGATAACAATAAGAACATCCCACCTCAACATCAACTAAACTAACCCAAATGTAAAGCCAGAGTCAGCCGAACAAACAAAAGAAATAAAGAAGTAAAAAAAAAAAAAAAAAACCAAACGAAAATTCAAATCTAGAGCAGAGAACTAGGACATTTGTATATCACAAATCATGCTCTTACTGATAGTGGAAGAGGAAGAAAAAAAACAAAGATGGGAGAAGGTTAAATAATTTAACAGAGAAAGTTTGTAAATAAGAACATGAAATACCTGGAATGTGAGAAAAGCAAAACAGAGTTGGGAGAGTCCACTAGAAGAAAATCCCTCTTCCTTGCTGCTGCAATTTCTTCTTCTTTCTCTCTCTCTCTCTCTCCCTTCTTCCTCTGCAACTATTTCTGCAGCCTCTCTCTCTCTGCATTTTTTCTCTTCTCCACTGACCGACGACTCCTGCAAAGAAGAGACTACGAAAGCTCTAATTACTCTCTCTTTCTCCTTCTCTTTCCCACACTATTCTCCCTTCCTTCCGCCTTCTCCTCTCTCTGATTTTTTTTCCGCCCCCTCTTTCCTCTATCTTCAGTCCTTATTTCTTCTTCTAGGTAGCATGGTAGGGCGATGAGGTGTCGATGGGAGAAAAGATCCTCGGGTAGAGGTGGCCATGGCTGGGGGTAGCTAGGCAGGAGAGGGAGTCGGCAATTTTGGGGGAGGGATTTCAGGGATGAGGGAATGAGGTGTCGACCTCCCCCTCATCCACTCCAACTCTCATTCTCACCGCCTCTCTCACATTCTGCGTCTCCTCTCTCTCCCTCTCCTCTCCTCTCCTCTCTGATTTAGGGATTTAGATTTTTTTTTTTTTTTTTTTTATATAATCCATCCAAATTAAATTACCAGGCTGCCCCTATTCTCTCTAATATCCGATCATCATCATCATCATATATATATATATATATATATATATATATATATATATATATAAACATTTATTTTTCTCTCCCCCTTTTTTTTTATTGTTATTTATTATATTTATTTATTTTTATTAATACACCCCTCTCATTGTGCATGGACCCAAAAGAGAGCGGAGATCTCCGCAGTGACAAAATTGAAGTGCTGACAATAAACTCATCTGATTAACCATCGGCATGCGAGGATCATCTTCTTCGACCTATGCGGCATTGCACTTCTTATAAACTTAGCCATTGATCTTCTGCATTTTCTTTAGGCGAGGTGAACTGCTAGAAAGCAGCAGTTGCCGGATGGATGAAAATGTAGGCGGAGAAAGAAAATGTGTTGGAGCAAACACAATCCCCCTCTTCTCGAACTTTAAACTCCAAAAACCCTAAAAAATGGGGAAAAATAATCCAGACCGCACACGTCATATAATATCTATTCCCCTCCCATTGATTGTATTAATAAATAAAATAAAACAAAAATATATAAAAGTTGTTCCCCACCCTTTATCCCACGTCCCATTTTCCCTTCCCAATGTAAGCCACTCACATTCCCTCTTGACAATCCCACGGTCTGGATTGTTTTTCTAAACCCACGGTGGGAGAATCCCACCAAACTTATGGCAATTTTTTTTATTATGTTTTGTTATCATATTTTTGTTATATTTTTTTCTTCAGTTTTCCTGAATCTGAGCATGTCGACGGGCAAGATTAAAGGTATCTCTACAATGAAACATGTTTTGATATGTAGAATATATGCCCATATTTTTTGTCCCATTTTTCTAGAGGGTACCATATTAAACACGTACCGTATTAATGCCGTACATATTTTTTTTTAAAATGGATTATTAGTCTCCGTATCAAAGTTTGACTCAGTTTAATACCCGTACGTATTAGTATCTGACTTTTTACCGTATCTGAACTTACTAACTATGATCGTGATTGCCATGCAATCACTATTTGGTGTTATTCACACGCTGTGTAATGCTGCCGTGGGTAAGCCATCTACGTAACTGAGCCATCGTTTGTGGAAGGTAGTTTATCATCCCCTCTCAAGAGCACGAGGAGGTAAACACGGTAAGCTTGCCTCTGAGATCCGTAAAACACGACTTTGTGAATATGTTGGCTATTTGGTCTTTCGTGGAGAGTATACGAACCTCAAGTTCTTTAGTGGTAACCTTTTCCTATACTAAATGAAAATCAAGGGCGACATGTTTGGTGCGGGTATGAAACTTTGGATTCGCCGAGAGAAAAGTTGCACCTAAGTTATCACCACAGTACTGGAAGAGATGGACTTTGAAAATGGAGGTCGCGAAGAATTATTGTAGCCAAGTGAGTTCGGCTGTGGCATTGGAAAGACCTTTATACTCAGACACAGTACTTGAGCGCGCCACTGTTGATTGCTTCTTAGAGCTCAAGGAATTAAGATTGGGCCCCAGATATATGCAAGAACCATTAGTGGAGCGATGATCCACTAGACAGCCAGCCCAGTCGGCATCGGAGTACGCTTGGAGATCCAATGATGGACTATGACTTAATATACATGCCAAATGTAATTGTTTGTTTGAGATAGCGACGAATTCTCCTAATAGCTGTCCAGTGAGCTTCAGTTGGCTGATGCATGAACTGACAAACCTTGTTAACCGCAACCCCAATTTCAGGTCTAGTGAGAGTGGCATACTATAGACCGCCCACTATGCTTCTATAATAAGAGGGATCAGAGAATTCCTGTCCATCATGGGTCATTTTGGTATATAAATCCCTTTTGCACCATCCATCTTTGCTCTGGTTAATAGGTCTAGAATATATTTCTGCTAACTGAGAAATAAACCATCTTTGACCATGGTAGCTTCCACACCTAGAAAATAATCGAGAGGGCCAAGGTCTCGCAACTTTAACTAAGAGTTAAGGTCATTGATGAGATGGTGAAAAATATCAAGATGACTACCAGTGACAAGAATATCATCTACATATATAAGAAGGATTGTACTGTGACCATTGGTCATTTGAATAAAAAGAGATGTATTTGACTTTGTTGTGTGGAACCCTACCTGGTGAAGACAGGTGCTTAGTCTGGAAAACGAGGCCCTAGATGCCTGTTTTAAGCCATATGTAAGTGGCAGACCTTGGTAGGGGAGGTCTAAAAGCCTGGGGGTTGAATCATATATACCTCCTCTATCAATTGCCCATGTAAAAAAAGGCATTATGGACATCTAACTGACGTATAGACCATCCTTTTGAAAGAGCTAAGGTGAGAACAATCCGAATAGTTGCCTGCTTGACCACATGAATATTTCACTATAATCAATCCCCTATTGTTGGTTGAACCCTTTTGCCACTAAACGAACTTTGAGAACCTAGTTAGCGTTCCATCAGGTTTTCTTTTAATACAAAACACCCATTTGCAGCCAATTACATTTCAATTAGGGGGTAAATCAACCAAACTCCATGTGCCAATCTACAATAGGGCATTGAACTCAGACATCATATCTTGCCGCCAATGGGGCATGTTTATTAGCCTTTGTAGAGCATGTGGGTTCTACATGATTGCATACAGTAGGGGGCAATGGATGTTTAGTGGTTACACATGTGATGTGATCCGGAAACCCGTTGGGCTTAGGTGCGTGAGTACTTTTCCAGGTTGGAAGGGGATCCGGCTATAAGGATGGTATTGTATCAACAAGAGATACACTTGTAGTGAGAAGCATGGCCGTAGTGATATCTGGCGGTGCAGGTTCATTAGGAACCTAAATCCACAAGGAAAAGGGATCACCTGGAGGTGGAAGCCGAGTGGGATTAGTACAGAGCTCCAACTGGGTCCGTACAAGTGGAATCAAGCTTCGTATTAGTGGTATAGGAGGGTCCATGTTGGAATCGACAGGTGCAGTGAGCTTAAAGCGGAATGTAAGCTCATAAAAAATGGCATTTCATGATGTATAGAGCCTCCCAGTTGATAAATGTAGGCATTTGTATGAGTGATGTTTGGTGTTGTACCCAAGAAAGACATACTGTAGAGACCGAAGTTGGAGCATTGTCGTGTTGTAAGGCCGCATAAGTGGATAACAAACACTCCCAAAAAATTTTAAGAAGCTATAGTCTGGTTTAGCTCTGAATAAAAGCTCCCACGGTGATTGATTTGGAGTTGGCATCCTGTTGTTTAGAACACAGTGGAGGTGAAAGCATCATCCCAATATTTAAATGGCACATGAGTATTGTATAACAGGGTGAGGCTAGTCTCAACAACGTATCTGTGCTTTCTCTTAGCATGACCATTCTATTCATGTGTGTGAGGATTGTCAAGAAACCTTGAAACAGTTTTGTATTCACCACCCCAGTCCGTTTGCATTGCTTTAATTGATCATTTAAAATAAAGATTGAAAAATAAATAAACATTAAACTTTGAACCATTGAAAAAATCCATGAATATTTGCTAAAATTGTCAATAAAACTGACATAATAACGAAATCCATTACTAGAGATAATAGGAGAGGAACCCCATACATCGGAGTGTATTAAATCTAATGGACCTAGAGTGACAGACTGAGAAACATAGAAAGACAATTTGTGTGATTTGCCTAAAGGACAAGACTGACAAAAGAAAACCTTTGAACTACCTGTGAGGTCGAGAGTCTTATTGGAGAGTAGTTTCTTGATGACTTTAGGTGATGGATGACCTAACCATTGGTGCCAGATATTAATAGTGGCCCGTGCACTAAGAAGGGCTATTGGAGAAGACATAGCTGACTGAGAAGATTTGTTGTTAAGGCAGTATAAGCCACCATTAAGATGTCTGGTGAGAAGGACCTTCCCTGATGATCGATCCTTGATAAGACAATTAGTAGTGTGAAATTCAAACCGAACAGTATTATTAGTAGTTAGCTTAGAAACTCTTAACAAACTCTTGGAAATTTTTGGAACATGAAAGATGTTATTCAAATAAAGAGGATGGCTAGTAGAAATAATTTTTGAACAATCACTATATTAAATATGCAAACCTGACCATTGTCGACCTATACATGTTTAGGTCATTGATAGTCGGACTTCAGAGAGAGAATGTTGATGTTACCAGCGATGAGGTCAGTAGCTCCAGAGTCATGATATCACATATCCATGTGAGGGTAGTTTTGTATAGTAGCAACATGAGCAACCGGAGGGGCAGGCAGACCTTGAATGGGTGGGTCATACCTATGACAACAATTAATAGCTATATGGCCAAATCACCCACACAATTGGCATTGAGGTCAATTTGAGTTGAAGCCAGGATGAGTGGACTGTGAATGGCATCCCCTACCTCGAACTCGGCCATGATTTAGAGTGAAGGAGCCACGGTTGGAACGACTTTGGCTAGTATCTGGTGTGGCAGCATAGTTGGCTTCAAGTAAAGGAGGAGGCTGAGCATGTTTCTCCAACCGTAGCTCATGGCTGAGCAGCATGTCGAGAAGATCATAGGTGGAGAGAGAGTTTGATCGGGTAGATATTGCAGTGACGAAAGCATCCCATTCTGGTCCTAAATTAGCAAGAATATGTAAGAGAAGGTCAGAGTCAGGTACCAGATTAGCCACAGTAGCAAGATTGTGACTTCATCTTCTAAAAGAACTAAGTGATAGAAAAGGCATTCTTCTTCTCAGTTTGAAGCTATAACCCAAGCTGCATGATGCGTGACTTGGACTGACTCGCAAAGAGTTGTTCAAGACTTTTCCAAAGGGCTACGGTGGCAGCACAATCAATGACCTGTCCGAGGACTGATTTAGATGGGGAGGAGAGAGCCAGCCAAGCTGTAACTGGTCTTGATAAATCTAGTTAGCATAATCAGGGTTGTCAACGATAGATGAAGGAGAGGAAACCGATGAAGTTGATGAAGGTGCAGTAATTTTTGATGGAGGACAAGCTAATGTGCCACCTAGGTAAGCCATCAGATTGTGACCATGTACAATAGGGAGAATTTGGGATTTCCATGCAAGGTAATTATTTTGGTCTAACCAGACTATAACCAAATGATTAAAGCCTGAAGAAGAAGGGAAGGAAGGTTCATCGATAGGAAGAGAGGAAGAAATTGGGATCATGGAACGCAGGTCACACAGCGTCTGATACCATGTAAAAAAGCTCAAGTTTTTAATACTTTCTCAGCTACTATAATCGTATGTTGAGCTTTACTTTTATATTTCATGTAAACAGTTGTACAGAGAGTTTGCTCCACTTTAAATAGAGATAAAAAGAGGTTGTTAAATATGACGTAAATACAAACTCTACCAACGTATTGCATGCTACTACGACACAATTAACCACAATATTTGTGGTTTCCATGCAAGCACTATTTGGTGTTATCCACACACTATGTAGTGCTGCCATGCATGAGTTGTCTACATCGGGATCTTGGGACGTAGGTCACACGACATCTGATACCATGTAAAAGCTCAAGTTTTGAATATTTTCTCAGCTACTGTATCATATGTTAGAACTTTACTTTTATATTTTAGGTAAACAGTTGTACAGAGAGTTTGCTGCACTTTAAATGCAGATAAAAAGAGGTTGTTAAATATGACGTAAATACAAACTCTACCAATGTATTGCATGCTACTACGACACAATTAACCAAAATATTTGTGGTTGCCATGCAAGCACTATTTGGTGTTATCCACACGCTATGTAGTGCTACCATGCATGAGTTGTCTACTTCGGGATCTTGGGACGTAGGTCACACGACATCTGATACCATGTAAAGCTCATGTTTTGAATATTTTCTCAGCTACTGTATCATATGTTAGAACTTTACTTTTATATTTCATGTAAACAGTTGTACAGAGAGTTTGCTCCACTTTAAATGGAGATAAAAAGATGTTGTTAAATATGACGTAAATACAAACTCTACCAACGTATTGCATGCTACTACGACACAATTAACCACAATATTTGTGGTTGCCATGTGTTAGGAGGGAAAAATCCCCTCCATTTAAATTCTTACACGTGTCAAGTTGCACCTTCGGAGCTTGAGCCCTTGGAGTATCTCGCGCTCGGTATCGTGTATTCGGCCTATCATGCATACGGCCTCTCGTGCGCCCGGCCTCTCGGGTAGCGTTCGGAGTTATAGTCCTACTCGGCTACGGTTCTCAGTCGGAAGCCAGAGTCCAATTGTGATTATGCTACCTCCGGGGAGTCCTTCTCTCAGTCTGATACGACACTGACTATTCCGGTCGGCCATTACTCACACGTTGACACGTGTCAGTCTAGAGCTGACCGACTTAGCTTCCTTGGCTAAGGTCTCCGACTCCTACTCGGAGTCTACCACATGAGTGTCCCACAGAGCGACACGTGGCAATCCTATTGGCAGTCTACTCCCCTGAGTCCTGGTACCTCCATGCTTCTTCACAATCTATAAGTAGAGGCCATCCCTCAAGGTAAACCCTAAGTTACAAGCTATTATCACTCAAACTCTCTCAACGTCCCACTCTCTAAACTGGAGATAGCTTTCTGCTATCCCTTGACTGTTTACATTGGGAATCTAACTTAGGCATCGGAGTGTACCCGGGGCTTAGGCGCCCAACTCCTTTGTCTCATCTCTGTGATTGCAGGTCTTTCAGAGCGCGGATCAACGGGCGATTTCCAACCGTAACAATTTGGCACCCACCGTGGGGCCTCTTTTGACTGAGTTTGAAGATTAACACGTGAGAACTATGATTTCGATGGCTCACAGAAGAACCAGAGCACGGGTGTCGCATGCCCATCCTGAGTCATCAGTGCGTGTGGGTAGTAGCGAAAGCACGACGAGGGCAGACCGTGAGCCTGCACCCGCACCAGTATCGGAACCAGCACCAGTACCGGAACTAGAACCAGTATAACCGCCAGCACCGGCGCCGACTACGAGCCACACGCCAACAGCAACACCGCCACCACCTCCTCCTCAGTATGTCACTCGCCAGCAGTTCGATGAATTGAGACAGTAAATTGAACAGCTAGCGAGAGTCTTGAGAGGTGCCCGAGCAAGTAGTTCGGTAGCAGGAGGAGAGAATCCCACCCGGCACCGAATCCGCCACCGGAAGCTCCGCAAGCGGCCCATCCGCCAAGGGCGAGGGCAGACCCTGCAAACGCCTTGCCAAATAATCTCCCAGTAGGAGATCAAGCTCCTGGACGGAGCCTGGCCGGGCTCGTCACTCGGCATCCCCCGCCACATCAACATCAGGCGCCAGTCGCGCCGCCCCCGGTAAGAGGTGCGGTAAGAGGCGCGGGGCCCTTCCTCGACGCCCTCCGCCAGGAAAGAGTCAATGAAGAAACACCAGGAACGGGTGCTCAAGCTCCAGACACGCCCAGTCCGAGGTCGAGCTACGTCTATTGGAGCTAACCACTCGGCTTCAGCAGGTGGAGCAGAACAGGGTAGCCCCGCCGAGAACAGCCTATACTGCAATTACGGCGCTCTCGGACGAGATCGTGAGGGTACCCCCTCCTGACAACTTCAAGATGCCGGTCTTGGACTCGTACAATGGGAGTACCGACCCCGAGCAGCACCTGGATGCGTTCGTCTCTACGACGCTATTCTACCCTCTGAGCGACGGCCTTATCTGCAAAGCGTTTCCTTCAACGCTCTGAGACGCCGCTCGTACATGGTTTAATAACCTGCCTCCGAAGAGTATCAGTTCATTCGAGCAATTATCGAATAAATTTCTGACGCACTTTTAGGCAAGCCGAGTGCGCAAAAAAGACGTCTTACCATCTATCGATGGTCAAACAGCAGAAAGACAAGTCCCTGCAGGACTTCATCAAGCGCTTCAATACCGTGGTGCTCGAAATCAAGGACGTCGAGCCCGCAGTGCACATGTCCAGCCTACAGGTCGGCGTAACAGACCGGGAGCTTTGTTGGTCCCTTGCCAAAAAGCCATCGAAAAATCTGGATGACCTGCTCGCTAGGTGCGAGAAGTACGCCGCCGCAGACGAGACGATGAGGGCCCAGAAAAATAATACAGCAAACAATCTGAAGGCCGAGCAAGCACCTGCAGACAAGAAAAGGCCTGAGACGGGTGACCAAGCGCCGAGCTCTATCGACCCAAAAAAGCAAAAGTCCGGAAAGGATCAAACCTACCGGCATCCGTACAAGAGCTTCGAGTATTATACTCCACTCAACACTTCGATGATGGAGATTCTTGAAGTGGTCAAGAACGATCGGAACCTCCGATTCCCGCCAAAAGCATTAGACGACGGGAGGAATAAAGATTGCTCCCAATACTGTCGCTTCCATCTCGACTACGGCCACAAAACGGAGGAGTACAAGTACCTCAAAGGAGAGATTGAGGACATTATCCGACGAGGATACTACGATAATTTTGTTCGGAACACTGACCGAGCACTGGATGTCACACCCCAATTCTGCACTATTCAGAATGATGTGATGAACCGCTAATAAACCAATGGTGCAACCAGGATCTCGAGTAGGCTATCCCCGCGTTATCTAAACTTACACACATCTGTAATCATAATCAGAGTAAATACACAATAGCAGAAGTCTTATAATAACATGAACTGAGAAACTAAAATGATATTAATAATTTAATAGCAAATTATTTTGTTTCCAACTGAGACATAATTAATTATCAAATACATGTCTTAATAAATCCAATAAAGAAACCTATAAAATATCTAATCAAATACACATGAGTTGTACTTGCAAGAGGAGTCGTGTGTATCCACTTCAGCTTCAACTTCCATTGTTGGCACATTCCCGTACGCAGACGCATTCATATAATCTTCAACGGTATAACCTGCATCATCAACTAAAAATATTCGACGTCGAAGGGTGAGCACACATCACGGCTCAGTGAGTAGCCAAAACAATGCAACAATACATATGCATGCAAAAATCAATTTATATCTTTGGTCTGATATATAAGTTTGCAGTATGCAATAGAAAGGTTTAGGTAGCCAAAGGTCACGTTTATTGACCCCGCCTCTATACACGAGTGTGTGACGTTACCCAAAGATCACGTTTATCGTCAACTCACATGCACCTAATCATGAACATTATATGACAAAGGTTACGTTTATTGCTATATAGTGCCATACCAACATGTAAGCCCCTGTTAGCGAAGGCTACAAACTGGGCTCGCAACTAACCAATCCTAATGCCAAAAAGTGTATCCAAGGCCTCACCCCAGCATCCCTCAGAATGTCCATAGAGATAGAGCTAAGGCCCCCCGGTAGAGTCAGAGACTACAAGGATCGAGACCACCTCCCCTGATACTCTACAACATAATAGTTATGCTAAAGTAATGGCGATACAATGATGCTAATGCACAAGACTTGAGTTAGAGATAGAGCTAAAGTGCTGAGACCCACCAAAGGTTAACGTTTATTGACGTTCTCATCACACCTCCCCTGATACTCGCTCGCATCAAGTACATCAACCACACACATACAAGCACATGCCTATTCCTATCATCATCATCATCATCATGTTATAAACAATAAAATAAATATGCATGAACAAGTAATAAAAATATTGGATGGCATGCTGTATGCACATTACAAACATATTCGCATAGAATCAAGCATGGCATAGGACTCAAGAAATAGAAAACAGTTTCTCTTATTAACCAATTTAGTTTGGAGTTCTGGTTCCTCACCTTAGCTTGCTAATAGATACTTTTCCAAGCTTTAGAATCACTTTTACAGTGTTATTATATTGCTAGAAAACCTAACAAAGTC
The DNA here is from genome assembly GCA_028583415.1 of Protea cynaroides. Lineage (NCBI taxonomy): Eukaryota > Viridiplantae > Streptophyta > Magnoliopsida > Proteales > Proteaceae > Protea > Protea cynaroides. The sequence goes on from CM053273.1 coordinate 38,631,768, forward strand.
GATAGAATTTAAATAGAATTAATTCCAGACTTAAAAACCATGCTGTTAACTGAGGTTCGGAGGTAGGGTCGGAGTCCTGATCGACCCTGGGTGCGACCCTCCCCAGATTCTGAACTTCCCGAACACTGAGGGTCGATGGTTAGGAACACCTAGGGTCGGATGGTCATCGACCCTCGGTGCGACCCTCTGTGCACTTTGGTCCAATTCCCTCTTTTAATCCATTCTTCATGTTTGGAATCCTATGGCTTGCTCCTACATTCCATTCTACATGCATTCCATGGTCTGAAACCATGTATAACCCACCTAGATAGCTTTCACGCATTCTTCTATGGTTTTCCATGAAAACCTAACCATAGGTTGATGGTTTGGGTTTCTCCGAGATCACACTCTCAACAATAACTAACCTAAAGTCGAAACTCATGTAATTAGTATCCATACTTGAGAAGATTACTTTTTCTCTGAAATTCTTCTCCTTTTTGCTAAGTTCTCTTCCTTGCCTTTCTTCTTCCTCTTTTCCTTCTCCTCTCTTTCTCTCAATTCAATTAGGGTTGTGAAAGGAGTGAAAGTGGCTTAGGAACGTCCTTTAAATAGAGTAGGAACATCCTAAATAAGTCCCATTAAGATTTGGAAAGAATCTCAATCAAAAATTAGGAAATTTCCTACTTTTATTTTCTTACGGCAACCGAGGGTCGATGGGAGGGTCAATGATCCCGTCGACCTTAGGGTCTTAAGCTGTCCGACCCTCCCTTCAAAACTGAGGGTCTGACTCTCTGTTTTGGGAGGTCCGACCCTGCTTAGCTGGGTATGCGACCCTTCCCCTATTTTAAGTGTTTTTGGGTCGATTTGATACTTGGGATCTCGATTTCCTTCACGCCCTTGGTCCATTTGACTCGACCATGATGGGTAAACCTGGTTCAAGGTGGTAAGACCGGGTTAGATTTACACGGGTCTTACAACTCCCCCCAACTTATAAAAATTTCGTCCTCAAAATTGTACGTACCTTCTGAATCAAATAAGTGAGGGTATTGCTTTTGCATAAAATTTTCTTCTTCCCATGTAATTTCTTCCATGTCTCTACTTTTCCATGTGACCTTAACATAGTAGATATCTCTGTTGCATAGACGTTGAACCTTTCGACTAGTGATTTCTGTTGGTGTTACTTCAAATGTCAAATCATTAGTTAATTCTGACAAATCCACTGCCAAAACATGCGTTGGGTCTTTGACATACTTCTTCAATAGGGAAATGTGAAATACGTCATGCACACTTGACATAGACGGTGGTAGTGCTAACTGATAAGCCACTTTTCCACGCTTAGCTAGAATTTCATACGGCCCGACATATCTTGGACTTAGTTTCCCTTTCTGTCCGAACCTCTTCAATCCTCGCATGGGCGATACCTTCAAAAATACTTTATCACCTACTACGAACTCCAGATCTCTTCGTCGAGTATCTGCATATTGCTTCTGACAGTTCTGAGCTGTTCTCACTCTTTCCTTGATAATGTCGACCACTCGACAAGTCTCTTCAACAAATTCTGGCCCAACAATACTACGTTCTCCAACTTCATTCCAAACCAAGGGAGTTCGACACTTCCGGCCATACAGTGCTTCATAAGGTGACATCTGTATAGTAGCCTGATAACTATTGTTATAAGCGAACTCGATCAGTGGTAATCTTTCATCCCATGATCCCTTGAAATCAATTACACATGCTTGTAGCATATCTTCTAGAATCTGAATTGTACGTTCCGACTGTCCATCTGTCTGTGTGTGGAATGCAGTACTGAACTTCAACGTTGTACCCATAGCCTTTTGCAATCCTTCCCAAAACTTGGAAGTAAATCGTGGATCTCTATCTGACACATTCTGGAACACCATGTAATCGAACAATATTATCCTCATACAGCTTCGCTAATCTTTCCAGTGTATACTGAGGTCGTATAGGTATGAATCGAGCTGTTTTAGTTAGACGGTCCACAATCACCCAAACTGCGTCAACTACTTGAGGAGTCAATGGTAGCCCTGTGACGAAGTCCATAGTGATGCAGTCCCATTTCCATGCTGGTTCCGATAATGGCTGTAACAATCCTGCGGGTCTTTGTCGTTCAGCCTTTACTTTCTGACAATTTAGGCATTGGAGCACGAACTTAGCTACATCTTCTTTCATTCCCCTCCACCAATATAGTTTCTTTAGATCATGATACATTTTTGTACTTCCAGGATGTATCGAATAGATGGTGGTGTGGGCTTCCTTCATCAGTCGGTGTCTAATGTCTGCACTTTCTGTTTCAGGTACACATATTCTTCCTTTGTATCTCAGTACCTTCTCGTCATCCAAGGTGAACTCAGGGTTGGTCCTACCTTTCTCAATATCTTCTTGTACTGTTCTCAGATAAGGATCTACTTTGATAGCTGTCTTCACTTCATCCACTATATCCGGTATAATCTTTAATGCCGTGAACATGTTCGAAAACTGATGAATAAACCCTTGGTTGGCTGATCCATCCGTTGTATCTATCACTTACTGCTCGCTGCCATGATTGAATACCCTTCCGGTAGTACACATTGCTGCAGTCATGCTAACTTCTCCTTGCGATTTTATCATTGCTTTTCGGCTTAACGCATCCGCTACTACGTTCGCTTTTCCCGGATGATACTGGATATCACAATCATAGTCTTTCAATAGTTTCAGCAATTTCTCTGTCTCATATTCAACTCCTTCTGATTAAATAAATAAGTAAGACTTTTATGGTCTGACTTAATCTGAAATTTCTCTCCGTATAAGTAATGTCTCCATATCTTGACCGCATGTACTACTGCCGCTAACTCCAAATCATGAGTGGGGTAGTTGATCTCATGTACCTTCAACTGTCTTGAAGCATAAGCAATCACTTGCTCTCCTTGCATAAGCACACATCCTAGTCCCAGTCCCGACGCATCAGTGTATAAGGTAAATGTCTATCCTGGAATAGGAATAGTCAAAATCGGGGCGGATATCAATCTGGACTTCAATGTCTGGAAGCTCTTCTCACATTTATCCGTCCACACGAACTTTTCACCTTTCTTAGTCAAAATGGTGAGAGGTACGGCAATCCGAGAATAGTCTTCTACGAATCTCCGATAATAACCAGCTAGACCCAGAAAACTTCTGATTTTTGAAACGCTCTTTGGTGCTTCCCACTTCACAATAGCCTCGATCTTGCTGGGATCCACTTTGATTCCTTCAGCGGATACTACATGGCCTAAAAAGGCGACTTCCCTTAGCCAAAACTCGCACTTTGAAAATTTGGCATATAGCTTCTCTTTCCTTAAACGCTGTAGGGCTGCGTTTAGGTTCTTGATATGGGTTTCCTTGTCCTTGGAGTATACCAATATATCATCAATGAATACTATAACCGACGTATCCAACATATCGTGGAAAACTCGGTTCATAAGTTCCATGAACGTTGCCGGTGCATTAGTTATTCCAAAAGACATAACCAAAAATTCATAATGTCCGTATCTGGTCCTGAAAGCTGTCTTCGGAATATCACCTTCTTTAATCTTCAACTGATGATAGCCCGATCGAAGATCGATCTTAGAAAATAATTTCGCTCCTTGTAACTGATCGAACAAGTCATCAATCCGAGGTAGTGGGTATCGATTCTTGATTGTCAGTTTATTCAACTCCCGATAGTCGATGCATAATCGAACGCTACCATCCTTCTTCTTTACGAACAACACCGGTGCCCCCCATGGAGATATACTGGGTCGAATATAACCCTTGTCCAGCAGTTCTTGTAGTTGCACTTTTAATTCCTTCAGTTCAGTAGGAGCCATTCTATAAGGTGCTTTAGACACTGGTGCGGCTTCGGGTATAAGGTCTATCACAAACTCCGTGGCTCGGTCGGGTGGTAATCCGGGTAGTTCCTCTGGAAATACGTTAGGATAGTCCCGCACGACATCAATATCTTCCATTCGTGGCGCTTCCTTGGTTAGGTCGACCACGGATACTAGATACCCGATTGCCCCCTTCTCAAGGCACTTCTTAGCCTTTAGTGCTGAAAGTATGAGCTTGCGTCTCTGGGGAAGTTTGGTTCCCGAGAAACTTAATTCTGCTCATTCTTTGTCTTTGAACGTTATCTTCTTTTCGTCGCATAATAGATTTGCAGAATGCCGAGCTAACCAGTCCATTCCCAAGATGACGTCAAAGTATGCCATCTCAAGTTTATTTAGGTTGCGTCCAAATTTCATCCATCCATACTATTTGATCTTTACTTAATCATATCCCTCAACATTGGGCATAACTCAATTATCATTGTATTAAATCGAGTACTACTTATGCCATGACTTATCCATGTATCCATTCTTAAATTTACCTTTAGGAATCTTCTACCTTGTCAAAATTCATACCGATATAACCCTCTTTAACTCTACTTGAGTGCTATCTATTTCCTTACTGGCTACTCTTGATAGTTCTAATTTTTGCTCATGCACTCTTTTATAGACATGACTCATATCCATCCATTTAGCAATCTCAAAATAGATCCTCTATTACTTCATCTGAGGTTCATTGGTCATAGCATTTAATCTGAATCGAATCATCTTTCTTCCAATAATTCTATTACCACTAATCATCTTTATCAACAAAGGCCAGGGAGTGTATGAATCAAAATGTCCATCCAAAAGTGATTCACTTCCTTCTGTCGATTTAGCATAATGACAACACTTGCTTTATCTAGTGAACCTAGGTTTAAAGAATCAGAAGTAAATCTGTGGTAATCCAACCGACATCAAAAGATCGTTAAGTTGCACGGTGGTCCAAATGCATAGAGGTTTTATAGTTCTTAACCTCGTGGTTATAGGTTCTATCGAATATATAATGCCATTGGTCAAGGCACTACAAGAGTAAATCTGGAGAAGCTTTCATACATCAGTAAATTAGGTATAAATCTGGAAAAAGATTTCGTACATCAATAAATCAGGTATAAATCAGTAGATGTACGCTCAACATGATTAAGCATTTAACTGTTCATTCAGTTCATATCTCTGTTCATGTTGTGGATCATGAGAGTGGCTTAGTTTGGTATAATCAGGACTAATACTAAAGAAACAATATCTATAACTCCAATTGACAGGTTAAATCAAGAAGGTATCCTGTCAAGGCACGAGAAATTAAAATCTGGTATGTGCATCCTCTATAATCATAAGAGTAAATCAATAATGCACCGCATCCTATATAAACCTATCTACTTATATGGCCATAACAGATTTGATCCTTTGCTGAAAATGTCCGAGGTATCATCTTCAGAGGACATTCTTCAATCCTTGTCGGATCATTCTGTCATGATGCAACTTTCCCATACATCGGTGGCTGATAAGGGTAACCACCTTGATACATTGCTTGTTGTGCACCAAACTTTTGTACGGGGGTGTGCATTACAGGGACTTGCTGTGTGGTAGGCACTATGTTATACCTAACAGGTGTTGGGGTATAGTGATGCTACCAATTGGTACCGTACTTGGTCATGTCCTTTGGATTTAGCTCGAGATCTTTTCCTTTATCTCTACAGGGGTTTTGACATTACTAGCCATTTTTCTTCTTCTTCTGTCCTACATCGAGTTTCACATCTTGTGAGTACCAACTCGGTATTTAATTTTTTGCTTTACAGAAGCTCCCTTCTTGCTACTGTACTATATCCTTGTATACTTGGATAACTACCCAACTTATAGATAATACCCTATATTATTTATTTATTAGGATAATTTTGATCTTCTCTTTCTATTTGATTGTATATATATGGTTCCACCATTTATATGTACATTATTGTCTTAAGTTCTGTCTCAACCAACACAGGTGCTTATTGTGTGTTTGTATTAAAGCTCTTAATTTATCCTAACTCAGTTCATAATTGTCTCGAATGTATGTTAGTTCAGCGGACAAGGCCTGAGATGCTCTGATACCAAGTTGTCACACCCCAATTCTGCACTATTCAGAATGATGTGATGAACCGCTAATAAACCAACGGTTCAACCAGGATCTCGAGTAGGCTATCCATCCCCGCGTTATCTAAACTTACACACATCCGTAATCATAATCAGAGTAAATACACAATAGCGGAAGTCTTATAATAACATGAACTGAGAAACTAAAATGATATTAATAATTTAATAGTAAATTATTCTGTTTTCAACTGAGACATAATTAATTATCAAATACATGTCTTAATAAATCCAATAAAGAAACCTATAAAATATCTAATCAAATACACACGAGTTGCACTCGTAAGAGGAGTCGTGTGTATCCACTTCAGTTTCAACTTTCATTGCTGCCACGTTCCCGTACGCAGACACATTCATATAATCTTCAATGGTATAACCTGCATCATCAACTAAAAATTCGACTTCGAGGGGTGAGCACACATCACGGCTCAGTGAGTAGCCAAAATAATACAACAATACATATGCATGCAAAAATCAATTTATATCTTTGGTCTGATATATAAGTTTGCAGTATGCAATAAAAAGGTTTAGGTAGCCAAAGGTCGCGTTTATTAACCCCGCCTCTATACACGAGTGTGTGACGTTACCCGAAGATCACGTTTATCGTCAACTCACATGCACCCAATCATGAACATTAGATAACAAAGGTTACGTTTATTGCTATATAGTGCCATACCAACACGTAAGCCCCTGTTAGCGAGGGCTACAAACTGGACTCGCAACTAACCAATCCTAATGCCAAAAAATGTATCCAAGGCCTCACCCCAGCATCCCTCAAAATGTCCATAGAGATAGAGTTAAGGCCCCCCGGTAGAGTCAGAGACTACAAAGACCGAGACCACCTCCCCTGATACTCTACAACATAATATTTCTGCTAAAGTAATGGCGATACGACGATGCTAATGCACAAGACTTGAGTTAGAGATAGAGCTAAAGTGCTGAGACCTGCCAACGGTTAACGTTTATTGACGTTCTCATCACACCTCCCCTGATATTCGCTCGCATCAAGTACATCAACCACACACATACAAGCACATGCCTATTCCTATCATCATCATCATCATCATGTTATAAACAATAAAGTAAATATGCATAAACAAGTAATAGAAATATTGGATGGCATGCTGTATGCACATTACAAACATATTCGCATAGAATCAAGCATGGCATAGGACTCAAGAAATAGAAAATAGTTTCTCTTATTAACCAATTTAGTTTGGAGTTCTGGTTCCTCACCTTAGCTTGCTAATAGATACTTTTCCAAGCTTTAGAATCACTTTTACAGTGTTATTATATTGCTAGAAGACCTAACAAAGTCGATAGAATTTAATTAGAATTAATTCCAGACTTAAAAACCATGCTGTTAACTGAGGGTCGGAGGTAGGGTCGGAGTCCTGATCGACCCTAGGTGCGACCCTCCCCAGATTCTGAACTTCCCGAACACTGAGGGTCGATGGTCAGGAACACCTAGGGTCGGATGGTCATCGACCCTCGGTGCGACCCTCTGTGCACTTTGGTCCAATTCCCTCTTTTAATCCATTCTTCGTGTTTGAAATCCTATGGCTTGCTCCTACATTCCATTCTACATGCATTCCATGGTCTGAAACCATGTATAACCCACCTAGATAGCTTTCACGCATTCTTCTATGGTTTTCCATGGAAACCTAACCATAGATTGATGGTTTAGGTTTCTCCGAGATCACACTCTCAACAATAGCTAACCTAAAGTCTGTAGAAACTCATGTAATTAGTATCCATACCTGAGAAGATTACTTTTTCTCTGAAATTCTTCTCCTTTTTGCTAAGTTCTCTTCCTTGCCTTTCTTCTTCCTCTTTTCCTTCTCCTCTCTTTCTCTCAATTCAATTAGGATTGTGAAAGGAGTGAAAGGAGTGAAAGTGGCTTAGAAACGTCCTTTAAATAGAGTAGGAACATCCTAAATAAGTCCCATTGAGATTTGGAAAGAATCCTAATCGAAAATTAAGAATTTTCCTAATTTTATTTTCTTACGGCAACCGAGGGTCGATGGGAGGGTCGATGATCCCGTCGACCCTAGGGTCTTAAGCTGTCCGACCCTCCCTTCAAAACTGAGGGTCTGACTCTCTGTTTTGGGAGGTCTGACCCTGCTTAGCTGGGTATGCGACCCTTCCCCTATTTTAAGTGTTTTTGGGTCGATTTGATACCTGGGATCTCGATCTCCTTCACGCCCTTGGTCCATTTGACTCGACCATGATGGGTAAACCTGGTTCAAGGTGGTAAGACCGGGTTAGATTGACACGGGTCTTACATTGGATCCCGCTCGGAGGGACCGGGGATTACCACCTCCACCTCTGAGGAACCCTCGACCCAACGACTGCCGAGCGGACGCTGACGATAACCAGAATGTCGCTCGGAGGGACGACAGAGACCCTGATGGTGGACCGGCTGCCCCTAGACAGTGGGTCGGTGCCATCTAGTTTGGGTCGATAGAAAGCTCATCTAGAGCTGGGAAGGAAAGGGTGTCAGCAAAAGAAAGGCTTGAAGGCCGACAGCGCACCCAGTCCGACTCCATCCCGTCCTAGTCAGAACCAGAAGCTGTCCTCCGAGAAAGCCGAAGAAGAAAGAGAAAGTCCCATCCGGCTTCAAAGAGAAGAAAGGCCGAGCGGAGGTTCGTAGGCAGTCCGCATCCCAAGGACCGACCTTACACAGCAATGGGCTTGCGTATCCCTGGTGACAATGGAGTCTATGCCATCACTAAGGGACCCCAAACAGAGGGCAAAATAGTCCTCACCATCATAGGACCAGTGACCGGAAACGCCTCTCCGCGTACAGGAAAGCCCACAGAAGAACACTTGAAAACTCTGATCACGGACAATCGGCCAGAGAAGACCATCCCGGTCGGCTACCTGCTACCCGAGGGACAAAGGGAATCTATAGCATACCCCGGACATTACAGACCGGGCTCGTATAAGCTAACCGCCCTCGGCGGGAGGAAATTCCGAGGACATGGCATGCCCACCAAAGTTTGAAAATATTATCAATAATTAGTAACTTTTTATTCTCAGATCATTACATAAATTTTCAATTATTTTTTCCAGCATGTCTCAGTTGTATACCGGACCCCCTAAGGGCATCCAATTAGTTTCTTTTAATACAGAACAACACATACAGTTCAGTCAACTCAGCAAGTCTTTCATAGCCGGTCCTTCCGGTCCAGCCGATCTCACCCTAGCGCAGGACGAACATCGCCCTCGGCGTATCTTCCTACCACGGTCCACAAGCAGACCTCGGTAGCATGTAGACCATACTCGTACCTTCCTACCATGGTCCACAAGCAGACCATCGTAGCATGAAGGTCACAGCCGTATCTTCCTACCGTAGTCCACAAGCAGAACTCGATAGCATGAAGACCATACTTGTACCTTCCTACCATGGTCCACAAGCAGACCATCGTAGCATGAAGGTCACAGCCGTATCTTCCTACCGCGGTCCACAAGCAGACCTCGGTAGCATGAAGACCATACTTGTACCTTCCTACCATGGTCCACAAGCAGACCATCGTAGCATGAAGGTCACAGCCGTATCTTCCTACCGCGGTCCACAAGCAGACCTCGGTAGCATGAAGACCATACTCGTACCTTCCTACCATGGTCCACAAGCAGACCATCGTAGCATGAAGGTCACAGTCGTATCTTCCTACCGCGGTCCACAAACAGACCTCGGTAGCTTGAAGACCATACTCGTACCTTCCTACCATGGTCCACAAGCAGGCCATGATAGCATGAAAGTCACACACATCTTCCTACCGCGGTCCACAAGCAGACCTCGGTAGCTTGAAGACCATACTTGTACCTTCCTACCATGGTCCACAAGCAGTCCATGGTAGCATGAAGGTCACACCCGTATCTTCCTACCGCGGTCCACAAGCAGACCTTGGTAGCTTGAAGACCATACTCGTACCTTCCTACCATGGTCCACAAGTAGGCCATGGTAGCATGAAGGTCACACCCGTATCTTCCTAGCGCATGAAGACCACATGCGTATCTGCCTACCACGGTCCCAAGCAGGCCGTGGTAGCATGCAGACCATACTCGGATCTGCCTATCACGATCCACACGCAGACTCCGGTAGAAATAGCATCTACCTAACTATACCTTCGGGCATCAGTAGCCCGGCTGGGACAAACCATACTTGTATCTCAAACATTGAGCTGCTCGAATATACCTAAGTGCTCTCGGCCAGCCAAAGCGCCAAGCCGAAAACACTTCCGGGGTAGGAGGCGTTTCAATGCCTTGCCATTTTTATAAGGAGTGTCTGCGGCCGGATTCGACATCGTTCGTTCTCGGACTCTACTACAAGATAATAGCCCCAGCTACTTTAACTACTTAAGTGTTCTCGGCCTACCGAGGGCCGAACAAACAACACTTCCAGGAAAATCTCCGAACAGGTAACAAAATGCGAGAAAATAGAAAGAATGGATATTTTATTGATAAAGGCCCTAGAAGGGCAGTGGTACAAATATACAGTTAAACAAAAAACACAAAACAAAGAAGACAAAATATACAAGTGCTACCTCTTCAAGGCCGGTTCTCCTCAGCGGCCGGGAGTGCTTGATCTTCGGATGGCGGTGCAAGGTCCGGGAGCTCCACGAGCGGTGTCTGCGGCACTTCGTAAGGAGGAAGGTCGTCCTCGAGCATACGGTCAGCCTCCTTAGCTTCCGTCGGCTCCTCCAGGTCCTCAGCGACGAGCGGGGTCTCCATGGGGACCGGGGGCTCCAACCCATCAATCTGGGTGACAATCGGGATCTCCGACCAGTTTATCTTGAGGGCGCCCTTATCCGCTAGTTGTTCCCTCAAGTATCTGACCCCCCCTCTCGAAGTACACGCATGAGGCCTCATCGACGTCCTCTTCGTACTGAGCCAAAGACTTGTACTCGGCGACAGCTCGAGCCAAGCCATCCCGGTGAGCCTCCTCGGCCTTGTTCAACGCTTCCTTGGCAGCCCTGGCTTCTTCCTCGGACTTCTTAAGCTTCTCCTCCAGCGTCAGCTTCGCCTGCTGCTCAGCCTGTAGATCTTCCTCGGTCTTCCGCCGCTTGTCCTTGGATGACCAAAGCTTTTCCTCGAACGAATGCACTCTCTTATGCTCTTCGTCAAGGGCGGCCTCGGCTTTGTCCAGCGACGCCCGGAGGGCGACTTTTTTTGCAACGAGGTCCTTAAACTCTAAGGATTTGTTGGTTAGATTCTCCTCGGTAGCCTTCAGAGCCTCGCGCAGGGAGATCTCCAAGACCTCCTTTTCGTCGAGGTCGAAGAAGGCCCGAGCAGCCCGCTCGCTGACCTCAGCCAGAAGATCGCTCATCTGCACAAAAGGGACCACTCAGAAAATGACCATGAATAAAAAAGAAAGAAATGAAGACTCCAAATATTACCTGACAGCACGCCGTGAATGCTCGTCTGTAGAAGTCCTCGTTTGACAAGTCGGAGGTGAAGGCTATGTCCACTGGGAGGCGTCCCTCGGTGACTATGATTTTAGCCGCCCTTATTCTATTGAAGACCGAGTCCGTCGACTTTAGTCCGAGCGCAGGAGAGAAAGGTACCCTCAGAACCTCCTGTTTTTCACCCCTCTGACGGGCCGTGTGCCCGGCTTCCTCCTTGGAGGCCCCAATGGCCCCAGTCAGATCAACCACCTTCGGGCTCTCGGTAGCCCTCTTCGCCGCAGTCGTCACCGCGTTCTGATCGGCCTTGGTTTCCTTCGCGGCGACCACCTGAAGGGGCTGGACTTCCTTCGTCGCAGCCCCCGCTGTTGTCTCCTCCTGACGGCCGAGCCTAGGGGCTGACCTTATCTTATATATATCGGCCGGAAGCTCCGCGGCCGACTTTATCTTCTTCTTCGGGGGCTCCTCGGGCATGGGCCCCTTGCCCTTTGCATTGGCCATGGCCCTCGGTTCTTTCCGTGGAGGTGTGCCATCCTGCCCGCCAACCGGCTGAACCCCCTTCACGGCCTCAGCCGTCCGCTTGGCCAGGATCCGGGCAACGATCTTATCGTCTTTGAAGTTCACTGCAATGAGAAAATGGTTAGCGACAACATGAAGACAGCAGCAGTACATAGTCTGAGTCCTAAAATTATTAAACTCACCGAGGAGGCCGTGCTCGGCCAACTGCACGGGATCTGGAAGGTCGGAGAGGCGCACAGTCTTTCCGGCCATCATCTTGCGTTGAGCCTTTCTCTCCTCCGTCTTCAAGAAGGGGACTTTGTTGAACCCCGTGGCGTCGACCACCAGCCAAACATTGGACAGAGGGAGGGCCGGGCCGTCCGCGGGAGGGCCCACAAAGAAAATTTTATCCTTCCACCCGTGGATGGAGGAAGGCTTTTGGGTGATAGTCGGGAGCTTCTTTCCGCCCCTCTGGCTGAAAAAGTACCACCCGGTCATAGCCCGGGCCTCGGTCAGACTGGCCAACTAGAAGACCGATCGAAACAAGTTCAAGGTTGGAGTCTCACCCAGTCGGCGGACGAACAGAATGAAGGCAAATATGCATCGCCACCCGTTCGTAGCAAGCTGGGAGGGGGCGATGCGGTAGGCTTGAAGAATTTCTACAACTAATGGGTGAAGGGGAAACCGGAGCCCAGACTTCAGGGTGTGTTCATACACACAAATCACCGACGTGTTCACGGTACAGGCCCGCTAATCGGAGGTTGGGAGCCGAACGCGAACATTCGTCATTGGCTCTACGAGCTGGTATGCCCGGCAGACCGATAACAGAGCCGCTTCGGTTTTGATCTTACTCGGCACCTTCCATGTTGGGACGGTGCCGAATGCAGTTACTGACGGTCGGCCGCCTCTCTGACGAGAAGCCCGTAGAGCCGTGGGGCCTGCGGGGCGACCACGCTCTTCGGCCTCAGAGGAACTCTTCTCAAGTTCCTCCTCTGAAACCGTATTGGAAGCCTTGGAGGCAGCGGACCATCCTTCCCTGGAGGAGGATGATTCCTCAGAAGAAGTTTGGGAAAATGGTCATTTTCTCACTCACCCTCACTCTAACGGAAGAGGTAATACTATTGGAGGAAAAGCTACTAAGCATGAAAGAACAAAAAAGAAAATGTAAGGAGACTTACTGGTTGAAAGAAATTGAACTCCGACTGCAGAAGCAAAGCTTGAAAACAGGGATGTTCGTCTAGACTCCGAGTGCTCTGATGGAACTCCGGATGCAACTGAAGCAAATGGTTGAATGAACGTAATAGTAGAGTATTTATAGGTCCTGTGACCGTGAACTGTCTCTTTGGGTTCCAGACACATGCTTCAGCACCATTGGTCGTCGTCTGCCGCGCCAGACGCGACGTGACAACCTGACGTGATGCGCAATGATGACGCTTCTTCTCGAGGCACTCCGCCTCCTGGTAGCCATCGGATCAATATGTCGATCTGTGTCGTTTCAGTCTCAGCCATTCGATGCATTCGACAGACTCGAAGACGAGCGGCAGTTAATGGCGCTCCTTCTCGAGGCACACTGCCTCCTGGTGGCCGTCTGATCAAGGATCGATCCGCGTCAAATCAAAAGATTGACAGTTGAACATGTTTGCGGAACCCTAGTTTAATGCCTCGAGCCCCGCACCTCAATCAATCGTGCAGACGGTTGGTGTAAGGCCCACTCGGATTCATTCAATGCAGCCATCAACTTGGCAATCGGCCTCATACGGCGCAGGTTTTCTCAACGGTTTAAAGTTATTGCACTATCGAATTCGTTGCATCCGACAGCACAAGAGGCATCTGTTAGGAGGGAAAAATCCCCTCCATTTAAAATCTTACACGTGTCAAGTTGCGCCTTTGGAGCTTGAGCCCTCGGAGTATCTAGCGCTCGGTATCGTGTATTCGGCCTATCATGCATACGGCCTCTCGTGCGCCCGGCCTCTCGGGTAGCACTCGGAGTTATAGTCCTACTCGGCTACGGTTCTCAGTCGAAAGCCAGAGTCCCATTGTGATTATGCTACCTCCGGGGAGTCCTTCTCTCAGTCTGATACGACACCAACTATTTCGGTCGGTCATTACTCACATGTTGACACGTGTCAGTCCAGAGCTGACCGACCTAGCTTCCTTGGCTAAGGTCTCCGACTCCTACTCGGAGTCTACTACATGAGTGTCCCACAGAGCGACACGTGGCAATCCTATTGGCAGTCTACTCTCCTGAGTCCTGGTACCTCCATGCTTCTTCACAATCTATAAGTAGAGGCCATCCCTAAAGGTAAACCCTAAGTTACAAGCTATTATCACTCAAACTCTCTCAACGTCCCACTCTCTAAACTGGAGATAGCTTTCTGCTATCCCTTGACTGTCTACATTGGGAATCTAACTTAGGCATCGGAGTGTACCAGGGGCTTAGGCGCCCAACTCCTTTGTCTCATCTCTGTGATTGCAGGTCATTCAGAGCGCGGATCGACGGGTGATTTCCAACCGTAACACCATGCAAGCACTATTTGGTGTTATCCACACGCTATGTAGTGCTGCCATGCATGAGTTGTCTACATCGGGATCTTGGGACATAGGTCACACGACATCTGATACCATGTAAAAGCTCAGGTTTTGAATATTTTCTCAGCTACTGTATCATATGTTAGAACTTTACTTTTATATTTCAGGTAAACAGTTGTACAGAGAGTTTGCTGCACTTTAAATGGAGATAAAAAGAGGTTGTTAAATATGACGTAAATACAAACTCTACCAACGTATTGCATGCTACTATGACACAATTAACCATAATATTTGTGGTTGCCATGCAAGCATTATTTGGTGTTATCCACACGCTATGTAGTGCTGCCATGCATGAGTTGTCTACATCGGGATCTTGGGACGTAGGTCACACGACATCTGATACCATGTAAAAGCTTAGGTTTTGAATATTTTCTCAGCTACTATATCATATGTTAGAACTTTACTTTTATATTTCTGGTAAACAGTTGTACATAGAGTTTGCTGCACTTTAAATGGAGATAAAAAGAGGTTGTTAAATATGACATAAATACAAACTCTACCAATGTATTGCATGCTACTACGACACAATTAACCACAATATTTGTGGTTGCCATGCAAGCACTATTTGGTATTATCCACATGCTATGTAGTGCTGCCATGCATGAGTTGTCTACATCGGGATCTTGGGACGTAGGTCACACGACATCTGATACCATGTAAAAGCTCAGGTTTTGAATATTTTCTCAGCTACTGTATCATATGTTAGAACTTTACTTTTATATTTCATGTAAACAGTTGTACAGAGAGTTTGCTCCACTTTAAATGGAGATAAAAAGAAGTTGTTAAATATGACGTAAATACAAACTCTACCAACGTATTGCATGCTACTATGACACAATTAACCACAATATTTGTGGTTGCCATGCAAGCACTATTTGGTGTTATCCACACGCTATGTAGTGCTGCCATGCATGAGTTGTCTACATCGGGATCTTGGGACGTAGGTCACACGACATCTGATACCATGTAAAAGCTCAGGTTTTGAATATTTTCTCAACTACTGTATCATATGTTAGAACTTTATTTTTAAATTTCAGGTAAACAGTTGTATAGAGAGTTTGCTCCACTTTCAATGAGATAAAAGAGGTTGTTATATATGACGTAAATACAAACTCTACCAATGTATTGCATGCAACCACGACACAATTAATAACAATATTCATGGTTGCCATGCAATCACTATTTTGTGTTATCCACACGCTATGTAGTGCTGCCGTGGGTAAGTCATCTACGTAACCAAGCCATCGTTTGTGGAAGGTGGTTTATCAGTCTTCTATCACTTTACTTCCTTGTCAAATACCCATTTGAATTTTTTGTCCTGTTTCCATTTTTCTAATATGGCATCAAAATTTTATTTCACTCCATTTCTCTTTGAATCACACTATCTGTTTTATTTATTTATTTATTTATTATGGTATGTGGCAAATGTCGCTTTTCAATTTTCTACAAATATATCCAACTGCTGATCCAGATAGGAGTGAATGCTTACGCACTGAACTCGCTAGGGGATGGGATTCATTCAAGTAAGAATGGTCCCCTAAAACAAGTGGAAAAACAAAGACAAAAGAGAAGTCAAAAGAGATTCGTTACATAGACCTTGTCTATCCATTTCCTACCAAAAGTAGAAGAAAGTGGTTTTCTTGGATATTTCCTGGATGCTTTTCTAAGAAAGCGTCCTTCATTTTCTCTTTGCGAAGCCTAAAAAGTCATGGCTTTAACAGAGATTCTATGTGTATCCGAGTTAGGCTGAGTTAACGATTTAAGTCAGAATTGTTGGAAACTAATCCCATATACCCGAATCCCATTTTATAAGTTTTAATGAATAAATCTATTTCTATTAAAAATAAAACCATTAATTACTCAGATTATCCAAGTACCATATATCATTGGATTCATGGATAGACTGATGGAGGGATCCTTATCTAATCAGTTATATTGCTAAGGTTCTTTTTGGTATAGTTTATATTTATGATTATAAGTTATTTATTATAAATCAGTTATATAAATAAATTTTGAGTCATACATGATAATATTATAATATCATTAGGTATAAAGAAATAATAATAAATTATCACAATAATGATAAACATCTTCTAATCTATTCATAGATTTTAGATTATATCAATTTATTTTAAATATAAATAAATACAATAAATCATACCAAACAACTACATGTATAATAATGTATTATATAATTAATATTATAATACATACCAAAAAGAGAAATTAAACTTAAGATCAAAGACTGATTCCATGGCAAAGTTTAGGACTGGATCGATTTCAGTAGTACATATAAAATCAGTTCCATTCGGAAACAGGACCCAATTGTAATTTTCTTCAACCTCTCTTTTCATTGGAGCTGTCAAATTTCTCTTTCCATTAAAAAAAAAAAAATTGCATTCCTCTATTGATGGTATATTATGCTTGCATTACACGTTTTCTCTTCATTATTAAGAAAGAGTGTAAGTCCCATTGGACCCTGGCAGTGTGAGATCTTAGGAAAAATACCCATTCTTTCTTCATTATTAAGAAAGAATTTGGGTCCCATTGGATCTCGATGGTATGAGATCAGGAGAAGTATTCTTCCTTCATTATTAAGAAAGAATTTGGGTCCCATTGGATCTCGATGGTATGAGATCAGAAGAAGATACACATTTATGTGGGAAGAAGATTAGACTCAGAAAGAGTAACAAAACTCTAGACTATAGATATGAAAGGTGATGGAATTTTATGAAAAATAAATTTACATGTAGTTAGATAAACTATTCTCAGATTTATATATTAAAAAAAATAATACTCTTTTTATCTCCCAAAAAAAAAAAAGAAAAAATAACATTAAAACTGCAAGGGAAAAGCTAGGTGACAACTAACTTTTCACCGAGCACCGACAGATCCGACAAACTTTTTCCCTGGAATATCAAAATACTTATCGTGACACCAAATTTTGTCACCAGCACAGTTATAATTAGCAGGACTTTTTTCTTTTTTTTTTTAATTTTTTTAATTTTTTAATTTTTTAATTTTTATATATAGTCAGAGAGAGAGATAGGCCCATGGTTATATGTACTCTTCCTCACTGGTTCATTTTCTCAAGATCTAACTACTGTTTTCTCTTAATCTCTCTATTTGAGTCTGTACCTCATCGATATTAATCTCTTATGGCTGATATGATGGGTTATCCAAAGGTTAAGAGGGAAGCTCAAGAGGAATCTTCACATGGTGGCTGGAAGACTATCCAGATCGAGTCTGGGGGTTTCGTGAGAAGACCTGCAATTAAGCTACAAGTTCCTAGAGGAGATATCAATGAAATGGCTGAAGCTTTCATTAATGGCTTCCGTAAGCAGTTAGAGGGTAAGCGAGAGAGGAGTTGATTAAGACATGATTAAGTCTGTAGCGTTAGTTTTTGAGACGGATCATCTTTAAACTTCCGTTTCTGTTTCTCTGTAATTGTAGAAGTTTCCTGTTCTTGTACTCTCAGTCTCTTTTAGCAGCCCTTGTTTTACAAAAGCAAATACGTCTTAATCTCTCTCTCTCTCTCTCTCTCTCTCTCTCTCTCTCTCTCTCTCCTCACGTGGACATCCAGGATGTGAAGATGGCGTCAATGGTTCTTTAAATGTCTCAAAATCAAAGACAATCTGTACGACAGCCAAAAAGAACTTCTCTTTCATATATGTAAAGAAATACTCTATAGCCCTTTCTATCTTGCCAGTTCTGTTTAATCATATGGGAGTGATAATTTTGCAATAACCCATTTGATAGTTTTAAGATCCGTACGTGATAGTTCATATTTTAAATTTAATGGTCCATCTAGACAGTATGGTCTAAATTTATATGATTTTCCATTTGATTTTCAATGATTGCCTTAAAATTCATCTTGCAATGTTGAATTCACTTCTTGGACTTTTCAAACATTTTTATTACATATGATTTTGACGATAGATAAATCAATGATGATGCAAATAACATGTTGTGTAAAATTTAACAAAAAAAAAATCACATAAAAAGAGTTGTGGGTATGGTGGAACCAGGGTTCAAGAGATCATTGTATTGGAATCGATCGCTCAAATTCTGATCCAAATTGGAATGAATTCCACCCCCCCCCCCCCTACCGCGCCCCCCATAAAAAAAAATCAGAGAAAAACCCAAGAAATCCCATTCTGGATCGGCCAGAATCAAATCCACCAATCCGGTAACCAGAACCTTGAGTGGAACCCACCTCAGATCTAAGTTCTACATCTATCCCGTCAATGTTATTTTTTATTTTTATTTTATTTTATTTTTAACAATTAAGACGTTTGTCATGGGAACGAGTATTAGATTTTGATTTTGATGTGATTAGAGGAGTACTTAGTCAGAGATAGTGGTCAGACCCAAAAGCAGATCTTAGGGGCTGTTTGATAAAACTTTAACTCTGAGATTCTTACTTCTGGTTCAAATTTCTACTCCAACTTCAAAAGGATTCAGGAGTATGAGGGAGTAGAAACATGTTTGTTAACCTAATTTAGTCATGGACTCTAGAGTGATGGTGGTGGGTGGCGGATGGTGGCACTAGTGGTGAGTGGTAATGGTTGGTGATGGTGGTGGTGGGTGAGAGGTGGTGGTGAAGGGTGGCGGTGGGTGGGTGGAGTGTGGTGGCGGTGGTGGTGGTGGTGGGTGGGTGGCGGTGGGTGGTGGTGGTGGTGGTGGTGGTGGCGGTGGGTGGTGGTGGGTGGGTACTGGTAGTTGAGGATGGTGGTGGTGGTGGGTAGTGGTGGTGGTGGTGGTGGGGGGGCGGTGGGTGGTGGTGGTGCGGTGGTGGTGGTGGTGGTGGTGGTGGCGGTGGTGGTGGTGGCTGATGGCTGGTGGTTGTTGTGGTGGTTGGTGGTAGTAGTGGTGTGGGGTGGTTTTTTTTACTCCGAAGTCGAAAAGCATCTATTTTATGCTTCAAAAAATTAGATTCTGGAGCCCATTTGGAGCTGGTTCACCCATGGATTCTCCAGAAGTCCGAACCGGATTACCAAACAGGCTTCTACTCCATTTATGCTCCAGAAATCAGAATCCAACTTCTAGAGTGTTATCAAACACCCCCTTAGTTTCTCCAGTAATCGGACAAAGATTCTATGGGTTTCTTTGATATCATTTTTTTTCCCTTTTTTTTACATATGATTTTTTGCAAACGTATGGTATCAGTTTTAAACTTATTTTACTTCAAATAAACGAAAATAATATAAAAACAGTCTTCACCCATTTATCGTTTATGGTAAAAAAAAAATGTAAATTACTTTTACGATCCATGAGCTATGATTCTAATACAGAGACACCCTAATATTGACAACAACAGATGCAGTCGAAATCCATCACTAGGGTGATTGGGTTTATGGACAGATTTGCCGATGTTAGTAATCTAAAAATGAATAAATTCAAATCATCGATCATTATTAGAGGGGTGCAACAAGCATTGAAAGAAGAGCTGGTTACTTGTTTAGAGTTGGTTGAGGCTTCTCTTCCTATTGTGTATCTTGGTCTTCCTCTGTGTGCAAGAAGTTTAAAGGCTTCTCATTGTCATCCTATCATTTCTAAGATCAATATATATTTGGAAGGCTGGAAAGGGAGGTTTCTATCTCTGGCAGGTCGGCTCCAGCTCATCCAGTCTGTGCTCCAAGGTACCTATCTATATTGGTCTGGGGTATTTCAATTACCCCAAAGCATCATTGTTAGAATTGAATCCATGTTCTCTAGATTCTTTTGGGGAGACCCTTCCTTGGAAAGAAAAAATCCCGTTTATCTCTTAGGAGAAGATATGTAAACTGAAGTCAAAAGGTGGCTTAGGTGTGAAGAGGGTCAAGGATATGAACACTGCTGGGATCCTAAAGCAGGTTTGGTTTGTTGCTACTAATAAGAAGTGCATATGGTGTGACTGAGTGAAACAAAGGTACCTAAAAAAAGACTCCATCTGGACAGTTAAATGTAAGGCTAAAAGTTCTTGGATTTGGAAGAAAATGATCCTGTGCCGAAATATTCTACTTCCCTATGTCATGCATTCAATTGGTGATGGAAAAGCAACAAAATTATGGCTAGATCCATGGCATCCAAGGGGGATTTTGATCGACCTATTTGAAAAGCTTCTCGGTGGGGAGTCTAACCAAGATAGTGTTGGAGAAAATCTGCCTCCTTAATGGGGCTTCAGACCCTGGGACTATGCCTTTGGTGGACTGGCAGCCTATAAGAATGATCTCCATCTTGTCCATTGGCAACCTTCTCAATCTCAAGACCGAATCTTATGGAATGGTCAAAACAGCAGCTTATAGAAGCCTAGACACATGTGGGACATTTGCAGAAGTAGCAGTCAAAAATTGGATTGGGTCAAGTCCATATGGTTTGAAGGGAACATTCTGAGGCAATCGATTATGGCTTGGAAATGCTTATCTAATGGCCTCCCTATTGCCGACCAGCTTTTGATCAGAAATGTGAGTCCTTCTTTTTTGTACGTTGTGTTGGGCAGGTATTGAAGACAGGAACCATCTCTTCTTCTCATGTCCCTACTCAGAAGATATTTGGAAGAGTATTAGAAAAATGTGTAGTAGAGCTCCATACAGGTATTATTCTGTGGTGGAGGAGGCCTCTTGGATCCAAAAAGAGTTCAAAGACAGTGGGAACCTTGGTAAAATTGTAAAGCTGGCGTTTTGTGCTACCATATTGCATAAATGAAGGGAAAGAAATGCAAGAATTTTTAGAAACAAAGCTAGACCTAAGGAGATTAGAAGTGTATTAAAGATGATGTTCATGGGAGATGTAAACTATGAAACCATTGTGCGTTTCATAATCATGTGGAATCTTTCCTTGTCCAACAATGGGAGCTTGGATAGTTAGTGTTAGGAGGGGGTCTTGTTTTCTTTTTTGTTTGTGTGTTTGATGGTAGGCTTGGGCTCTATTGCTGGAGGCCCTAGTCCTGGTGCTGTATATTCTTCCCTTCCCTTTGTCCTTTCTCTTTTTCTATAAAGAATCGGTTTATCCAAAAAAAAAAAAAAAAAAAAAAAAAAAACTACAGCCGCAGTTTATTAACTAACACCGTTAAGATAAAAAAAATTTGTTAGAACCTTGGCTAGTGTTGAGTAGTTATGGGTAGTTCCAAGTGTGTTGTCATTGTTGGCACCCATGATAGTGTGTGTGAGTAGAGAAGTGGCAGTATGGGTAGTCTTCATGAAGACCTGTGCATAATGGCAGTGCTTGTGGCATTTTTCCAGCTCTCCAGCATAAAGAAAGCATCTGAAGAGAAGAGAGAAGGAGGAGAGAGAAAGTGGGGCCATGTGCATCCCATATGATGTGGCCTGCCACCTTGGCACTAGCCCAGGCCAGCATGGCCGAGGCACATGGCACTAGGCTAGCAGGAAGGCAGCATGGCCTGCCAGCCACCAGCAGCTTTACAAGGTTAGTAAGCTGCCAGCCTTGCAAGGCCAGCCAGCAGCAAGCATCGCAAGGCCAGCCAACAACAAGCCTCCCAAGGCCAGCCAGTAGCTAGCCCAGTAAGGCCAGCCAAAAGATGTGCAGCGCGCACACAAGGAGCTCGTGCGTGCCATTGCAACACCCGCAAAGTGCTCGATCTTATGCCCAAGAGAGTAGGGTTCTTAGGACCCTACTGGAAAATGCTCTCTGGATCGAGTTTAATAAAAGGTTACAGAGGTCATTTGGCCAAAATACAGGGGCATTTTGGTCATGGAAAAAAGAAGAAGATCCAAGATGAAAGGCTGGGGAGATGCCACATCGTCAAGATTCGGATCCGAGGGACTCCGAAAAGGCGAGATCTGGTGTTGCTCAGGTGCTCCATCAAGATTCTATTACGAGCTTCCTGAATGGCTAGTAGCAGTTTAAAATGTTGGGCCGTGTCTCATCAAGCGGCATCCTTGATTCTCTATTGCACTCGTATGATATGTTGGCGCTCTTGATCTAAATCCAGCGGCCTCGGAGTTTTCGATCACACATGGCGTTATTAATAACATCCAACGGCTCAGGTGCAATCCCGCCATTTATGATTCAATCCAATGTCCATCGCCAGTTGATTCTCTCTCCGCTAATCGATGCACGATAATAGCGTATGGTGGGACAGTGGCGGCTTGACTTATGTGTAGCGTGGCTTATGGAATCATCTCTAAAGATTCTTTTTCAAATGATCTGAGCAGCCAAACTTTGATCGTCCATATCTTGGCCATTCGAGCTCCGATCTGAGTGATTCAAATTCCTATCTTCCTCATTTTTGAAGGTGAACTAAATGAAATAGTGAGATAATGTAAGGGCTGCCAACAATTCCAAAGGGGGAGATTATTGGTACCTTGGCCAGTGTTGAGTAGTTAAGGGCAGTTCATGGGTAGTTCTAGGTGTGTTGTCATTGTTGGCACCCATGGCAATGTGCGTGAGTAGAGAAGTGGCAGTGTGGGCAATCTCCATAAAGACCTGTGCATAATGACAGTGCTTGTGGCATTTTTCCAGCTCTCCAACATAAAGAAAGCATCTGAAGAGGAGAGAGAAAGAGGAGAGAGAAAGTGGATACATGTAGGTCCCACATGATGTGGCCTGCCTCCTTGGCACCTACCCAGGCCAGCATGGCTGAGGCCTACGGCACCAGGCCAGTAGGGGAGCATGACTTGCCAGCCACCAGCAGCTTCACAAGGCCAGCAAACTGCCAGCCCTACAAGGCCAGCCAACAGCAAGCCTCGCAAGGCCAGCCAACAGCAAGCCACGTAAGGCCAGCCAGCAGCTAGCCTCGTAAGGCCAGCCAATAGATGTGTCGTGCAAGCTCAAGGACCTTGCGCATGCCATCGCAACACCCGCCAAGTGTTCGATCTTATGCCTAAGAGAGCAGGGTTCTTAGGACTATTGGAAAATGCTCTCTGGATTGAGTTTAATAAAAGGTTAGAGAGGCCATTTGGCCAAAAGACAAGGGCATTTTGGTCATGGTGAAAAGAAGAAGATCCAATATGAAAGGCTAGGAGATGCCACATCGTCAAGATTTGGATCCAAGGGACTCCGAAAAGGTGGGATCTAGTGTTGCTCAGGCGCTCCGTCAAGTTTCTATCTCGAGCTTCTGGAATGGCCAGTAGCAGTTTAAAATGTTGGGCCGTGTCTTATCAAGCTGCATCCTTGATTCTCTATTGCGCTCGTATGATACGCTGGCGCTCTTGATGCAAATCTAGCAGCCTCGAAGTTTCCGATCACACATGGCATGATTAATAACATCCAACGGCTCAGGTGAAATCCCATCGTTTCTGATTCAATCCAATGTCCATCGCCAGTTGATTCTCCCTCCGTTAATCGATGCTCGACAACAGCGTACGGTGGGACAGTGGTGGCTCGACTTGTGTCTAGCGTGGCACATGTAATCAGCTCTAAAGATTCCTTTTTAAATGATCTGAGCGGCCAAACTTTAATCCGCATATCTTGGCCGTCCGAGCTCTGATCTGAGTGATTTAAATTCATATCTTCCTCATTTTCGAAGGTAAACTCGATGAAATAGTGAAGGAGAGCTCTGGTTCAGACTAAGGTACTATTATGCTCGAAAATCCATTGAAAGTGCACTTCGAGAGTGGTGTGAGCCTTCCACCTTGCCCTATTGACCATTAATACCTCCGTAAAGCAAAGGGAAAGTGAAGTGAGCATTTATTGAGCCTCCATAGAAGCTATAGTGAGAAGAAATGGCATAAGTGGCCATTAGAAGTGGTGAACAAGCTCATTAGAGTGTTCCACAGAAGGAATGATTATGTCGGAAAGGTAATCTCTCATGTAAACCCTCATTATGATGTATGTACTCAGTGGGAAGGGTTTGTAATCACCATATTTGTCACACCCCAATTCTGATCCAACCAAAATGGTGTGAGTGAACCGTCATTGAACCAACGGTTCACACCAGGATCTCGAATAGGCCGTGTCCACTCATACAAACCATTACACATAACCACAATCAGAATATAAATATATAGCGGAAGACTTTAAATAGAATGAACTGAGTATCTATTGATAATTTAAATAAATATCCCATTATCCAAATTCAAACACATAAAATAATATTCGTACATCCATTTAATCCAACTGAAAATAACTGGAAGAAATAAATAAAATTCGATCAAAGGTACACGCAGAAAGGGCACTCGCATGAAGCGTCATGCTCGTCCTCTCTTGCCTGTACATCCAGAGCAGCTACACCTCCATACGCCGGAGCGTTCATGTAGTCATCCACCGTGTAACCTGCATCAGCATCTAAAAAACAATGTATATACAAAGGGTGAGCTCACAACATAGCTCAGTAAGACAATCAGACAGTTTCACAATATTATGCATGAATAACAATCAATTTTATGCTGTGGTCTGGTTTTAAGTTTGCAATGTGCTATAGAAAGGTTTGGTGGCCCCCACACCTCTATACATGAGTGTGTGGTACCTCATGGATCACACCCCCATTGGCCCACATGCACCCATCATGGAATAGAGATAGAGCTAAGATACCCCCGTACCTCCCCTGATGCTCTACCCATACCAGTACCTAAGCCCCTATTGGCCAGGGCTCGCAAACTGGGCTCGCAAATAACCAATCCTATATGTCATCAATGTATGCTCTATCCCAGCACAGCCGTCTACGGCATAGAGATAGAGCTAAGGCTTTCCCACACCTCCCCTGATGTCCTATCCGCAACTAGTCCACTAGGATAGAAACATAACGCAGGTAGACCCTATCCCAACATAACTCCCTACGACATAGAGATAGAGCTAAAGCATCATGGACAAGCCAGCGTCGACTCGGAGACCACAGTGCCACATAACCATGGCCAGGCAAACATCAATATCGGAGACCACCGTACCACGACCTTCCCCTGATACCCCACCCGTACTAAGCATGTTAAGACAGAATACTACAAAAGGTGCTAGTGTGAGGAGCGATCCCAGGCCCATGCCCCACTCCACACACTAACGAAAACAATCACATGCATAACAATCACATCCTAGTGTAAGCACCCCATTTTTGCCACCCTCGGCATAAGTGAACCAATATGGCAGGTTTCTGACCTTTAACCCAAAGATTTGTAATTCTCCACTGATCCCCACAGCAGGGTCATGGGCTATTATCTGCATAGATGCATAGGTCATGGAATTATCTTCGAAACGAGACTAGAATTGCTCAATTCTGATATCAAATGAGGAAGATATGACCATTTTAGTCGGATGATACATATAAGGGAGGTTTCTGAAATTATTATAAATAATCCCAGGGGCCTTCATGCAAATTATCCTAAGTCGGATCGTTTGAATTTCAAATCATCATATCTTGATCATCCGACATCGGATTCAGATGATTCCAAGACCATTATTCTTCATTCATGATGTTCTACAAAGTGGACATAAAAAATCCCGGGTAGAAGTCACCAGTGGGTCCCATGCAAACTTGCATGCAAAATGATCGTTAGAACTTCAAAGCTTCATATCTTTCTCGTTCTACATCGGATTCAAATGATTCCAAGACCATTATTCTTCATTCATGATGTTCTACAAAGTGGACGTAAAAAAATCTCGGGTAAAAGTCACCAGTGGGTCCCATGCAAGCTTGCATGCAAAATTATCATCAAAACTTCAAAGCTGCATATCTTTTCCGTTCTACATCGGATTCCAGTGATTCCAGTCTCATTATGTTCCATTTTTAGTGTTCTACAAAGTGGACGTAAAATATTTTCGGTAAAAGCCTCCGAAGGATCTCATGCAGAATGGTCAGCCAAATTATCGATAATTGGTCCGCTTAAATTTCAAAAATTCATAAGTTGACCATTTTACTTCCAATTGAGGTGATTCAAGTTCCTATATTCCTCATTTTTAATGTTCTACAAAATGAACGCAAAAAATTTGGAATAGAGGCCATCGAAAAATTCCATGCGGGATAACAGCGAAAATGACCCATGAAATGACAATGAGAGAAAACCCAATTAATTCCAATCAATCCAGTCAACTCAGCTCAACCCAAGCCAATCTTGGCCCAATCCAGTTAATTCAAGTCACTCTCAGTCTAACCCAGCTCAGTTTAAGTCGGTCCAGCCCAGTCAACTTAAGTCAGACCAGTCTAGACTGAGTCGGCTCATCCATGTGCATAGTGTCATACATATTTGTAATTATATAGAATATGTTATATACTATATATATTAATATGTATGTTATTACATGTTATTATGTATACTTTATGATGTATTATTATATAAATGTCCATTATATGAAAGACTGACCAAGAAAGGAAAGAAAGAAAAGAGAGAGGACGTGAGATTGAAAGGCAGTTTGAGATAATAAGAGAAAGAGAGATTGTGGAGAAGAAAAAGGAAAGAAAAGAGAGAAAGGGGAGGGGACATAAAAGAGAGAATCGGAGAGAGATTGAGGGGAATCCAAGAGAGATTGGAGAGAAGATAAAAAAGGAAAAGAAAAGAAAAAAAAAGGGAAGCAAATCCGAGAGAGGACGGAAAGAAGGAGAAGATCAGGGAGAGAGAGGGTGAGAATCCAAAAATAAAAAAAAATAATAATAAAAAAAGGAAAGAAAAGGAAAATCGGGGAGAGAGAGAGAGTCGAGAAGATAAGGAGAAAGAGAGGAGGGCGGTGGATTGGAGAGAGAAAAAAATAAAAAAATTCAGAATCGATAAAAGGGGAAGAGAGGGGGAGAACCGAAGAAGAAAAAAACAAAAAAAAAGAGGAGATCCGAATAAAAGAAGGGGAGAAGACCGAGAAGAAGGAGGAGGTGGAGAGGAGAAGAAAAAATCAGAAAAAGAAGGGGAGAGGACCGAGAAGAAGGAGGAGGCCGGTGGAGAGGAGAAGAAAAAAAAAACAAAAAAAAATCAGAAAAGAGGGATCTCGATTTTGGGGGAGAATGGAGAGAAGCAGAACGAGAAGATGAAGAAGAGGAAGAAGGAGAAGGCAATGGATCTGCAACAGGTAAACCACCGCCCTTTTTTTTTTTTTATTTTCTTCTTCTTCATATCCTATTGCCCCAACCTCCTACCACCTGGTCACCGATTCATTACCACACCGACCACCATTACCTGCAAATACCTCCACTTACCATACCCCCAACCTGCAAACCAATTTCCTCAATCTCACAACCAATGAGCTATGTCTGATCAACCATGCACCTCCACCTTACAGTCCCAATCAAACCCAATATACTTCACTGCTGCAACTATCACATCTCCATCCCATATCACCTGCATCATTGATCTCTTCCCTATATGATCAGAACCACCCGATCAGCATCATTAATTAAGTCTGAATAGAAACCTTAACAATTTGATAATCTTGATGTTTGATCCAAACAGTTAAACCATGATAATTCTGATTATTAAATTTGAATCATTGGCTTGTTTATGTAATATTGACTGAATTTGAACCATTGATTTTGATCATGTTATGATAATAGATATGAGCCGTTCGATGACTTGGATCATGTGATGTTATGGGCATTGGATGAATTTTGAATGTGATTAAATCATGGCCATCGATTTTGAATTTTGTGATATAGCCTTTGATCTTGAATTTCATGAGAATAAAAATATGGCCATTTGATTTAGAATTTCGATATGAAGTTAATATGGCCCTTTGATTTGGATTTTTTGATGAGATGAAAATCGAGCCATCAACCATGAATTTTGATCATGTGATGATATGAAAATAAGGACCATAGGATGATTGATTTTTTTATTCTGATCGCGTGATGATATGGGCCATTGGATGTTTATTTTGGATCTAAACCATTAGAGGGTCATTTATGAGTTGATTAGATAAATCTGGATCGTTGGATTGTCTTCAAGACTGATATAAATGTATCTTAACGGTTAGATTATCATTTTGGATGATCTAAACCATTGGATTGTCTTCAAGAATGATTTAAATGAACCTTGACGGTTAGATTATTATTGTAAGTGATTTGAACCGTTGGATGATCATCATGAGTTGATTAGATGAATCTGAGCCATTGATTTGGTTGGTTTGATGAATTCTGAGTCATTGATCATGATTATCATGTTTTGAAGAGATCCGACCATTAGATTGAGGATTTGAGCCAATATTTATGATGTTTATATGCTTATATGCACACACTGCCATAATTGGAATAATCACATTGCCATGATTGGAATAATCATACTCACATGCTATATTAAATGCTTATTGTCATAATTAGGGTAGAAAACTCTAAAATGAAAAGAAAGTAACAGTTAGGGTAGAAAACCCTAAAAAATGGAAATAAAATAATAATTAGGGTAGAAAACCCTAAAAAATGGAAACAAAATAATAATTAGGGTAGAAAACCCTAAAATGGAAATAAAATAATAATTAGGGTAGAAAATCCTAAAATGGAAAGAAAGTAACATTTAGGGTAGAAAACCCTAAGATGGAAAGAAAATAATAATTAGGGTAGAAAACCCTAAAATGGAAAGAAAGTAACATTTAGGGTAGAAAACCCTAAGATGGAAAGAAAATAATAATTAGGGTAGAAAACCTTAAAATGGAAAGAAAATAACATTTAGGGTAGAAAACCCTAAGATGGAAAGAAAATAATAATTAGGGTACAAAACCCTAAAATGGAAAGAAAATAACATTTAGGGTAGAAAACCCTAAGATGGAAAGAAAATAATAATTAAGGTAGAAAACCCTAAAATGGAAAGAATGTAACAATTAGGGTAGAAAATCCTAAAAATGGAAATAAAATAATAATTATGGTAGAAAACCCTAAAATGGAAAGAAAATAATAATTAGGGTAGAAAATAGCATACTAGATCATGCCATGTAGGCTCTTGCCTTATTTGCAATACATGCCATATTTGAAAGATTTTTAAACAATCTTACTGTATGTGAATTTCTTACCATAAATGTTTTATTTGCCATATTTAGATAGAATATTCTACTTTTTGGCAATAACTTATTTTATGCAACACCCTAGTCAAACTGACATACCTGCACACTTCTAGAAGACAATCTAGGCGTGGGGACGTGCATTTAGGCACCCACATTCTTGGGAAGGGCATAATGGGAATAATAAAACCTTAATAAAGAAAGAGAATTATTTGCCAAACCTTCCAAAATTAGAATTCAGAATGAAAAGGGTAATTTAGGACGATTTGCCCCTCGGCAAACCCTAAACCTAGAATAGGTTCTAAACCCTAAACCTAGAATAGGTTCTCAATTTTTAACCTAAAACAGGTTATCCATCCCGAACTAGGCGGATTCTGATTCCTAGGTCAAACCCTAGGATACGTAGGCTATTTGGGAGAATCCCAAATTCGGATCCACACCTTAGTCCACTTGGACTATCCATAGATCCATTAGGATATCCACTCCAATTTTGACCCAAATAGGGTTACCCTTATATCCACTAGGACTATCTATCAGTCCACATGGACTATCCAGATCCTAACCCATAGGATTTCACAGCCTTTCAAGCATAAATTTCAACTTGAACAAAGAACTTAATCATGCACAAGCATAAATTACAATCATAAACTTTAATCACACCTGAACTACGATGGTGAACCTGATTTTTGGAATAATTCCATGATACGTAGGCAATCTAATGGATACAGATTCGGTTCAATGATATCAAACCACTTGGTTTGGTTTAATTTAATAAATAGAGTCTAGCATAGGAAAGGTATAGGAGACCGATTTCGATCGGGCGGTTTGGGTGCCTAATCCCTTCCCATAACCGTAACCTGACGCTTACCCAATCTCTGATGGATCAGAATTCCAATCTAAGGGTCATGAGTCAATCGAAGTCTTACCTTGGGGTGAGATTTCACATTTCTAAGGTCCTAGACCTAAATCTAGGTGGCGACTTCTAAAGATTTCAATCTTTGTCCTCACACCTAGCAATGCATGAACAATAATAATAACTGAAAGTAAAGGATGGCATGTGAATATGCACAAACATCACATCATATATAATCAGGTGATTAACAACGATTTACTGTCCATTAATTATTAGGTTTAGGTCAGATTCCCTTACCTGACGCTCGTTTGATAGCTTGATCCACGTCGCAAGATCCAAACGTGCTATCACAGAGTCCTACATAATATTAGGGTTTCATTAGAATTGTTTTCTTAGGGTTTCATATTGGTCGGAAACCAACAAAGTCAAAACCAGCCTTTCAGATCTGACCGGTCTTACCATACCGGTCGCAGCACTGTGAGCAGACTGTCAACCAGTATGGTCGATCGGTATGTCTCCGGAATACCAGACACTTGATTTGTCGACTGCCGTCGATCAACCTCCATGGGTTTTCAGGGTTTCTCCTATCCATTCTAAGCCTAAGCGTTGAGTTAGAGTTATCCCCAACTCATTCAAGTCTAGTTTCGATGAATATCATCTCGGAACTCGAATCTAAGGTTTGACGGCAACTTAGGGTTTTAAGGTCCAGTTAGGGTTTTAGATCAATACCTACTTGCACGGTATTGATCCACCCAGACAAATATCCTAGAGTCATAGCGTAAGAAGAATAATTAAACACTTATCGTTGACTGGTGGAACGTGTGCGTCGTCGAACGATAATGGCGGCACCTCCTTCTTCTTCCCAATTCCTTCTCCTTTCCAACCTCTTTCTCCTCTCTAGGGTTTGTGAGAGATAATGGAAAGGATTTGAGGAGGTTTAAGGGTGTATTTATAGGCTAAAAATAGGGTTTAGTAACCCTATTAGGATTAGAAAATTTTTAGGATTCAAAATCAGGAAAGTGGGACCTGTAGAGACCAATTTTTGGATCTCCGCACTTAGCTACGCAGACCATACCGGTCGACCGGTACCAAGACCGGTGCCATCGACCGGTCAACATAAAATGATGACTATTTGGTCATCTTTGGTCCGATTTCATACCTGTTTGTCATCCGCTTCTCCCGTCTAGCCTGGTGATGATCGGAAGACCTGCTACGACACAAAACCAAAGTTTAGACCGGGTTTACGGAGTGCGGGTCTTACAACTCCCCCACCCTTAAAAGAAATTTCATCCCAAAATTTGCATGTAGGTCTCACAACTCCCCCACCCTTAAAAGAAATTTCGGCCTCAAAATTTGAACGTACCTTGATCGTTAAAAAGGTTAGGGTACTCCTTCCTCATCGCGCTCTCCTCTTCCCAAGTAATTTCCTCCACATTTTGGCTTCTCCAATGCACCTTCACATAATGGATGTCCTTGGTTCGAAGTTGTTGTACCTTTCGACTTGAGAGCATCACAGGCACCACTTCGAAAGTTAAGTCTTCAGTCAAGTCTGGGGGATCAGCAGTCAAGATGTGCGATGGATCTCTGACATACTTCTTCAGTAATGATACATGGAATACGTTATGAACGCTTGACATAGATGGTGGTAGAGCCAATTGATATGCTACATTACCACGTCGGGTCAATATCTCATATGGTCCCATATACCTGGGGTATAGCTTCCCCTTTTTACCAAACCGTTTCAGTCCTCGCACCGGTGATACCTTCAAGAATACTTTGTCACCCACTGCAAACTCCAGATCTCGACGTCGATTATCCGCATAGTGCTTCTGTCGAACTTGGGTTGTCTTTACTCTCTCCTTGATTTGATTAATCACTCGGCAAGTTTCTTCAACAAACTCCGGTCCTACAAGTCTTCTTTCTCCCACCTCATTCCATAACAGAGGTGTACGACACTTCTTCCCATAGAGTGCTTCATATGGGGCCATCTGAATTGTAGCCTGATAACTGTTGTTATAAGCAAACTCGATAAGTGATAGCTTCTCATCCCAAGCTCCCTTGAAATCTAATGCACAAGCTCGGAGCATATTTTCTAAAGTTTGAATAGTTCACTCTGACTGTCCGTCTGTCTGAGGGTGGAAAGCTGTACTGAACTTCAACTTCGTTCCCATAGCTTTCTGTAATCCTTCTCAGAACTTTGATGTAAAATGGGGATCTCTGTCAGATATTATACTCTCTGGGACGCCATGAAGTCTGACTATATTATCAACATATAACTTGGCCAGTTTCTCCATGGTATACTGAGGTCTGACCGCAATAAATCGAGCCGTCTTGGTGAGTCGATCTACTATAACCCAAACCGCATCCACTGACCTTGGTGTCAAAGGTAGGCCAGTGACGAAATCCATGGTGATACAATCCCACTTCCATGCAGGTTCCCGTAATGGCTGTAGTAAACCTGCGGGTCTCTGCCTTTCTGCTTTAACTTGTTGACAATTCAGAAATTGGAATACGAAACGAGCTATATCTGCTTTCATACCCCTCCACCAATATAGTCTTCTTAAATCATGGTACATTTTGGTACTTCCTGGATGTACCGAATATGGAGTGTAATGAGCTTCAGTCATAACTCGATCTCTGATATCGCAATCTTCACTCTCAGGTCTACATAACCGTCTACGATACCTGAGTACCTTGTCTGAATCCAAGGTAAAGTCAGGATTGCCCGTACCCTTCTCTAAGTTTTCTTGCACTGTCTTGAGATGTGGATCCTGTAGGATTGCTACCTTGACTTCATCAACTAGATCCGGTGAGATCTTCAAAGCGGCGAACATCATGGTGAACTTATGAATTAAGCCTTGCTCAAATGGATCTTCTGCAGTTTCAATTATATACTCTTCATCACCTTCGACTGAACTAGAGGCTGCGACACATAATGCAGCATTTGTACTTGGTCCTGCCTCAGGTTTCGATGCCCACTTTCTGCTTAAGGCATCAGCCACAACATTTGCTTTACCCAGATGGTATTGGATGTCACAATCATATTCTTTCAACAATTCCAGCCATCTCCTCTGTCTCATATTCAGATCCTTCTGAGTGAAAAGATAAGTTAAGCTCTTGTGATCTGACTTGATCTGAAACTTCTCACCGTACAAGTAGTGTCTCCAAGTCTTGATTGCATGTATAACCGCTGCTAGCTCCAAGTCATACGTAGGATAGTTCTTCTCATGCTCCTTTAACTGTCTTGATGCGTAAGAGATCACCTGTTCCCCTTGCATCAATACACACCCAATTCCCAACCCTGAAGCATCCGTATATAAAGTAAACGGTACGCTTGGTTTTGGGATGGTCAAGATAGGTGCAGAGACTAGTCTTGACTTCAAAGTCTGAAAGCACTTCTCACACTCATCTGTCCATATGAATTTCTCTCCCTTCTTGGTCAATCTGGTGAGTGGAACAGCGATCCTGGAGTAGTCTTCCACGAACCTTCTATAATAACCAGCCAACCCAAGGAAACTACGAATCTCCGCAACAGAGTTTGGTGCTTCCCATCCTACTATAGCAGCTATCTTACTTGGATCAACCTTGATACCGTCTCTAGATACTACATGGCCCAAGAAATCCACTTCCTTCAGCCAAAACTCGCACTTCTTGAACTTAGCATAAAGCTTTTCTTGTCTCAGCCGTTGTAGGGCTGCCCTCAAATGTGTTGTATGAGCCTCCATGTCCTTTGAGTAGACCAATATGTCATCGATAAATATGATGACCGAAGTGTCCAACATATCATGAAACAATCGGTTCATCAGTTCCATGAATGATGCTGGAGCATTGGTCAACCCGAAAGACATAACTAGAAACTCATAGTGCCCATACCTCATCCTGAAAGCAGTCTTCGGAATATCTCTGGCCTTGATCTTCAGTTGGTGATACCCCGATCGAAGATCAATCCTCGAGAAAACCTTTGCACCCTGTAACTGGTCAAACAAATCATCGATCCTAGGCAAAGGATACCGATTCTTGATCGTCAACTTGTTCAGTTCACGGTAGTCAATACATAGCCGTACACTTCCATCCTTATTCTTTACAAATAATATCGGTGCTCCCCAAGGTGATATGCTAGGTCGTATGAAGCCCTTATCCAACAATTCTTGTAACTGGGTCTTCAACTCCTTTAACTCGGTCAGGGCCATTCTGTATGGTGCTTTAGACACCGACGCCGAACCTGGCATAAGGTCTATCACAAATTCTGTAGCCATGTCTGGTGGTAAACCTGGGAGATCTTCTGGAAATACATCTGGAAACTCTCGAACCACATCTATATCTTCCATCTTGTGTGACTCCGTCGTGATGTCGACTATAGATACTAGATACCCCACTCCCCTCTTCTCTAAGCATCTCTTAGCTTTTAGGGCGGAGAGAATCAGCTTCCGCTTCCTAGATAGCCTGATCCCAGTGAAGCTATATTCCCTTCCCTTTTTGTCAGTAAGCACCAGCTTCCTCTCACCACATAATAGGACGGCCGAATGATGGCCTAGCCAATCCATTCCCAAAATGACATCAAAGTCTGCCATCTCGAGTAGTACTAGGCTTGCTTCTAAGTCTCGACCCTCAATACATACAGTACATGGTCCATAAAATTCGGTCAAAGCCACTTCGACTCCTAGTGGAGAGCGAACTATCAAGCTTGGGTTCAAGTGCTTGATTGGTAACTCCATTCGCTTTCCAAAAGAAATCGAAACAAAGGAGTGCATGGCCCCAGAGTCAAATAGTACTCTGGCAGGTATACCAGCTACATTTACAATTCCTGAAATTTTATCATTATCCCTTAGTTCTACATGCGCATACACATAATGAAAATTAGTAAGCCAAATAGTAAGGGATAGAGTCATACCAGTGACCACATCCGGTGATGCAACTGCCTCTTCAGTGGTGACCGCATAAACTTTTCCTTGCTGAGGAGGTTGCTTTTTTGGTAGAGTGCAGGTCCTTGCAATATGACCCACTTGCTGGCAGTTGAAACACTTTATATTCGGGTTGTATCCGGCATTCTGTGGCACAGGGGGTGCCGTGTTGTTCCTCGCGGGTACTGTAGCGGTCTGAGCCCTGTATGGGCGGAAGGGTCTACTGTTACCGCCACCCGAACTCTCAATAGCGGGTCTCTTCACTCCCCTGTTCTGGGCGAAGAAGTTGTCCCTCTGACTGGACTCTATCACCCTCGCAACCTGCACAGCCTCATTGTAGATCTTCTTGTCCAAACCCAATATGTGCTCTCTGATGCTCCCACGTAGTCCCATGGTGAAGCTACGTGTCTTGGTCTCTTCTTCTTGCATACTTGCCGGTGCGAAGAAAAATAGCTCTTCGTACCTCTGCTGATAAGCATCCACGGTCGACTGAGATTGTTGTAGGTTGAGGAACTCCTTCTCCATTTGATCTCTGAAACTCTTCGGAAAGTATTTATCGAAGAAGGCAGCGTTAAACACTTCCCAATCCACCAGTGTATACTTAGTCTCCAGATATGCCCGTGTAGAATTCCACCAAGCATTTGCATCTTCTTTCAGCATGTGAGTGGAAAATAAAACCTTTTCCTCCTCTGTACATGTCATTAGACAGAAATTCTTCTCCATCTCTGCAACCCACTGTGCTGGCCACAATGGTTTCCCTGTCCTACCAGTGAATGATGAAGGCTTCAACTTCAGGAATCTGTCCACCGCTCTGCTCAGATCATGCTGTCCCTGAGTGTTCATTCCGTACCATGGTGGTGGATACGGATAGGCTCCCGGGTACGCAGAAGGCGACGGAAACTGATGCGGTGGCGGTACATTATGTGCTTGGCCCATCGGTCTTGGGCTACCCTGCATTGGTTGTGAAGTAATTTTCTCTCCAGACTCAGGCGTATCTCCAGTGGGAACCGAACCCGATGGCCTGAGCATCTTCAGTATCTCGCTCAGGAATTCCTTCTGCTAGGCTTGCATCTGATAGACCAAGTTTGTAACAATGGTCTCTGAATTCCTGTGAGGTGGGCCAGGTAAATTTGTCGGCACTTCTGGAACCTGTTCCTCCTCCACTTCCGGACTTGGCTCTCTAACATGGCCTGGTTCAACCTGTTCTTCTTCCTCAAGGCGCATCCTGGCCTGGTGACGCTTCCAACCCCTACGACCATTTCCTCCCACCATCTCAGACTATTCTGTTTGGATCTGAGAAGAAGACATAACACGTGATAACCACAATAATAGTAGTGTTAGTCTTAAACAATACAAGGAGAAATAGTCGAAAAGTAAAAATTTCAATTTACATAATTTTTAAAATTTTTAAAACAATTTTCTAGCTTTTCTGGTGCGTACCGGTCGCAACATACCGGTCACACCACTGTAGAATATGCTGCGACCGGTATAGTCGGCCGGTCAGAATTAAAATTCTGACCGAGACATAGCGGTCGCATGTCTGCAGGGGGTACCGGTCGACCGCTATAGTCGACCGGTATGCCCAGAAAGGCTTATAAAGTCGCGAAAAGTGAGATTTTTCTCACTTTTCCAATTCCTTTCTTCTCCGGTGGCGATTTTTCTTTAGAGTCCGAGTTGCTACAGTCCGACCGGTGCTATTTGAAGCCGATTTCTTCCGTTCAAGACCTAGCACATCGTCTCCAGGTAGGTTCCTTCTCTCCCCATCCATTCTTTATCATTTTCCCATATCGTTTTTAGTTAAAATTTTGGGTTTTTCTTTGATTAGGAGATTCCAACCATAGGAACTCTTTTCCTTCGGCTTGGAAAGGGTTTAGGGACCCCCAAGAGCAAAAGCCCTCAACCAATTTGGGGCTTCACCAAACGGTTTTCATAAAAATCAAATTTTTACATGTTTTGACCTAGGTTTTCCAAAATTTTCAAAAATTCTTGATTTTTCTTAATTTCTTGAAATTTATTATTGTAAATGTTTGTGATTGATTTGTCGAAGAGTGTGGGGGTTACGTAAGTCCTCCTCCCCATGTTTCTGGGTGAGTTCGAGGCTTTTTCCCAATTTACTGTCGTTATGCTGTCGAAATTTCGATAATTTCTAACCTTTTCTTCTTGTTTCCTTTTTGTTATGCAGTTAAAATGGCTCCCCGACGCGCTCTTGGGAAACATCCTCATGGCTCGAGTTCTCGTGCTCCCCAGCCACCAGTTCCCCAACTTGACGAACACTGGTTTCGTTCAATAGAGGCACAAGCTCGGTTCCCGTGGTTCGATAACAAAAGCATAGAGTCCGGGCATCGGGTTAACTTGGAACAATTGGACCGGTTCGATGTACAAGCGACTTTCGACAGGCTTGGTTGGTTGCCTGTCATTTCTTACACAGACACCACCCGTCCCAATCTGGTTAAGCATTTCTTTGCTAACCTGGAGCTGCACGGAGATGTTAACGATCCCAACCAGGGTAGGGATTTGCGCATCACTAGCTACGTCAGGGGTGTACCCATTTCATTTAACACCCACCAGCTGGCCGACCTTCTAGGGGTTCCAAATGATGGAGACCTAGTGTATTGCCCTCCCAAAGCGAAGGGCTATCTGACTGAGGACCTGCGCGTAGAGATAGCACATCAGATACTAAACCCTGGAGCTCCTATGAAGGCTGCTAGCTTGAGACCTGTACCTCGGGTATACAGTCGCATCATTCAGCACAACATCGTGCCCCAGAGCGGCCACTATAGTGAGTTATCCCAGCTCACTCAGTACATCACTTACTGTATCTGCACTGGGGAGCGGGTCTCCCTTCCTTATCTCATCATCAGGATCATGCATCAGGTGACCCTGGCTGATCAGGCAAGTAACCTTCCATACGGTCATCTTATTACCTCCCTGCTACGTCGTCTGGGCGTGAGCATGACAGGCGAGGTGACCGTTGAGGATACTATGACGTTCGACATAGACTAGGACGCCATTCAGAGGATGCAGATGGTTGACCTACCTGTTAGCGATGACGAGTTGGAGGATCGCCCTCGCCCACTTGGGAGGGTAGCAGCCACCGCAACAGCAGCAGCAGCAGCCAATGCGGCCTATGCAGCCGAGCTCGAGCGGGATGACGACGAGGATAAGGCCGGGGGTGTACCAGCGTCAGCACCACCATCTACCTTTATAGCTGGACCAACTCAGCCTCCCTCCGACACCATGATGGGTATGATTATGGAGATCAGGGACACTCAGCATGAGATGAGCCGTGACTTGGCGCAGTTGGCTCGCAGTCTCAGAGTCACAGAGGATCAAGTGCACTGGCTCAGGGTTGCTTACGAGCGAGACTATGATATAGCAGACCCTATTCCTCCCAGGCCCCCTACCCCATGATTGTCCCTCTTATTTCTCTTTCATCAGACGATTTATAATACAGGGTAACTGTCCGATTTGTGGACTGTACCCTGTAGCACTATTTCATTAGCTACACTTTTCTTATTTAATGAAAGTTTTTATGTTTTACCTAACTAGTGTATGTGCACAAGTTAAGTTCCATATTTAGAATAGTGCATTATTCTCTTTCTTAATCAGTCTCATGTATCAAACAATGCTTAGGTGCGTTTGTATTAAGAATTTTTTTTAATATTTCATAACTCAGTTCATCGACTTAGTTAAGTGCAATATGGTTTGTTGGACAGAGTCCTAGAGCTCTGATACCAAGTTGTCACACCCCTATTCTGATCCAACCAGAATGGTGTGAGTGAACCGTCATTGAATCAACGGTTCACACCAGGATCTCGAATAGGCCGTGTCCACTCATACAAACCATTACACATAACCACAATCAGAATATAAATATACAGCGAAAGACTTTAA
Organism: Protea cynaroides; assembly: GCA_028583415.1. Taxonomy (NCBI): domain Eukaryota; kingdom Viridiplantae; phylum Streptophyta; class Magnoliopsida; order Proteales; family Proteaceae; genus Protea; species Protea cynaroides. The sequence goes on from CM053273.1 coordinate 38,670,736, forward strand.
ATATAATGAACTGAGTATCTATTGATAATTTAAATAAATATCCCATTATCCAAATTCAAACACATAAAATAATATCCGTACATCCATTTAATCCAATCGAAAATAACTGGAAGAAATAAATAAAATTCGATCAAAGGTACACACAGCAAGGGCACTCACATGAAGCGTCATGCTCGTCCTCTCTTGCATGTACATCCAGAGCAGCTACACCTCCATACGCCGGAGCGTTCATGTAGTCATCCACCGTGTAACCTACATCAGCATCTAAAAAACAATGTATATACAAAGGGTGAGCTCACAACACAGCTCAGTAAGACAATCAGACAGTTTCACAATATTATGCATGAATAACAATCAATTTTATGCTGTGGTCTGGTTTTAAGTTTGCAATGTGCTATAGAAAGGTTTGGTGGCCCCCGCACCTCTATACACGAGTGTGTGGCACCTCATGGATCACACCCCCATTGGCCCACATGCACCCATCATGGAATAGAGATAGAGCTAAGTTACCCCCGTACCTCCCCTGATGCTCTACCCATACCAATACCTAAGCCCCTACTGGCCAGGGCTCGCAAACTGGGCTCGCAACTAACCAATCTTATATGTCATCAATGTTTGCTCTATCCCAGCACAGCCGTCTACGGCATAGAGATAGAGCTAAGGCTTTCCCACACCTCCCCTGATGCCCTATCCGTAACTAGTCCACTAGGATAGAAACATAACGCAGGTAGACCCTATCCCAACATAACTCCCTACGGCATAGAGATTGAGCTAAAGAATCGTGGACAAGCCAGCGTCGACTCGGAGACAACAGTGCCACATAACCATGGCCAAGCCAACATCAATATTGGAGACCACCGTACCACGACCTTCCCCTGATACCCCACCCGTACCAAGTATGTTAAGACAGAATACTACAAAAGGTGCTAGTGTGAGGAGCGATCCCAGGCCCATGCTCCACTCCACACACTAACGAAAATAATCACATGCATAACAATCACATCCTAGCAATGCATGAACAATAATAATAACTGAAAGTAAAGGATGGCATGTGAATATGCACAAACATCACATCATATATAATCAGGTGATTAACAACGATTTACTGTCCATTAATCATTAGGTTTAGGTTAGATTCCCTTACCTGACGCTCGTTTGATAGCTTGCTCCACGTCGCAAGATCCAAACGTGCTATCACAGAGTCCTACATAATATTAGGGTTTCATTAGAATTGTTTTCTTAGGGTTTCATGTTGGTCGAAAACCAATAAAGTCAAAACCAGCCTTTCAGATCTGACTGGTCTTACCATACCAGTCGCAGCACTGTGAGCAGACTGTCAACCGGTATGGTCGACCGGTATGTCTCCAGAAGACCAGACACTTGATTTGTCGACTGCTGTCGATCAACCTCCATGGGTTTTCAGGGTTTCTCCTATCCATTCTAAGCCTAAGCGTTGAGTTAGAGTTATCCCCAACTCATTCAAGTCTAGTTTCGATGAATATCATCTCGGAACTCGAATCTAAGGTTTGACGGCAACTTAGGGTTTTAAGGTCCAGTTAGGGTTTTAGATCAATACCTACTTGCACGGTATTGATCCACCCAGACAACTATCCTAGAGTCATAGCGTAAGAAGAATAATTAAACACTTATCGTTGACTGGTGTAACGTGTGCGTCGTCGAACGATAATGGCGGCACCTCCTTCTTCTTCCCAATTCCTTCTCCTTTCCAACCTCTTTCTCCTCTCTAGGGTTTGTGAGAGATAATGGAAAGGATTTGAGGAGGTTTAAGGGTGTATTTATAGGCTAAAAATAGGGTTTAGTAACCCTACTAGGATTAGGAAATTTCTAGGATTCGAAATCAGGAAAGTGGGACCTGCAGAGACCAATTTCTGGATCTCCGCACTTAGCTACGCAGACCATACCGGTCGACCGGTACCATCGACCGGTCAACATAAAATGATGACTATTTGGTCGTCTTTGGTCCGATTTCATACTTGTTTGTCATCCGCTTGTCCCGTCTGGCCTGGTGATGATCGGAAGACCTGCTACGACACAAAACCAAGGTTTAGACCGGTTTTACAGAGTGCGGGTCTTACAATATTTATATATTTTTAGTCTACTAGGTTGGGGCTAAGCAGACTTGTGGGTTGTAGCTCATATTCGAGTTATAGCTCGTCTTATCTTGGTGGTGTGGCACCTCGCTGTTGTAACAGTTGAACTCCACCTATTATAGCTGCGTATTGGGTATAATACGAAATCCTGATTCGGGTATTACCCTGTGGACTAGCCATCACAGTGTGTGATTGGTGAACCACGTTACATCTTGTATTGTGAATATATATGCAGATGCCTATGTGTGTGGAATAGAAGTCCGTGTGCTACAAGTCTGGGTGTACACAATTGGTAGGCTAAGCCCCTAGTGTGGATAACTGTGGGTGTATGGTTGGTGTGTGCACGAAATGTGTTTGACAAACTGGTCGTGAGAGAAATCCGCTTGACAGCTCAAGGCAACAGACAGTAAAGAACAGCTCTTGACAACAATGACAAAAGCTGTAGGCCAGATCATCTCAGTGGGATTGTCTTAGTGGGAACTGATTCACCCCCCCTCCCCCCTTAGTGACTACTTGGGATTAACAAAATTTAAAGACAATTTTACCCTAGTTACATTTATAAACAAAATGAAAAGAAAAGACATTTTTAGGCTTCTCAAATGGAGAACAATAAAATTACAAAAATAACCCTAGAACCCTTACATAAAAATGATTGTTTTTTTTCCTTTCCTTTTTCCTTTCGTATTGAAGTAGTAGGGGTTTCCACCCTAAAAAATCCTCGACAAGGCTAGATCAGCCCAAAACCCATCAAAGAAATACTTGGTGAAATTACCGTGACAGTAAACTAGTGCTCTAATGACGCATAAGTTAGAAAGTAGTATCATCGACAACAATGACGTCGGAGTCAAGATAGATCACACAATGAACGCAGGGCTCGAGTATGTCGGCCAAGTAGTTCCTTACGTAGTTGAGTAGATTCTCGAGTGCTTAACGGATGAAAGTAGTGATAAGATTCTTAATGGTATTGTCTCTGAAGAGATAGACCTTGAAACAAAGGGAGGGGAAGGGTGAGAGGATGATTCCGGAAAGGGTGTTGGCTGAGTCAGACTCGACGACAATGAAGTGAAAGAAGATGTATTCAGGGCAAGAAAAGTTCTTCAAAACTGAATGTACACAACCATTGAACCCCAGAGATACTCAGTATCAAGAGTCATGGAGATGTGAAAATGGCCTAGGTAGCACTGTAGTGATTCGATACTATTTGGTATCAAAATGGGACATTCATCACCGTTTCGGTATTCAGGCACTTCAGCGAAGGTATGCAATCCATTAAGAAGTCTGTCAACATCATCTCTTTTATTGCTATGATCGTCTTTGTCCCACGAAGTCTGTAACAAGGAGCGACCTAATTGCATACTAACAAGAAGAGAGTAAGAGAAGAAGAGGAAGAATAGTAATGATAGATAAAAATGATGGAGGTTGGGGAGAAGATCATGTAACAAGCTTCGTTACCTAGTTCAATGGAAATTTTTCGATATTGTGCTTGTGAACTGAATGATTCACTTCCAATTTTTAGCTCCTGATCTTCTTCCCACAAGATTCCCTTTGTTGATCTGAGCCTCACTCCCTTACCTTTCAGGTTTTTCTAAGCTATTTTCCATTTACAAACACTCGATCGACAAAAGAAAAACTGATACCCCCAATTTTCATCTTCCATCATACATGATTGTTTGTTCCAAACCCTAGCATTTGATCTGGTGGAGAAATTACAATCAATAAAATATATTTACAAAAAACAACAATTCCCTATGAATCTGACTTTTGAATGTGATAAATCCAAGTTATATGTCTATCTTTCTTGAAATTTCTTTTTACTGTAAGAAACAGATGATTTGGTTGAGAATAAAAGGAAGGAAGGGAGATAATGTTGGAGGCAGGAAGAAGAAGTGTTAGGGGTATTTAGGATAGAGGACTAATTTCGTCATTTCACGTTTCCCATAAGGGTATTTTGGACCAATGAAATTCAAATTCGTGCTGACATCAGCAACTAATAGAAAAAAGTTATCAGAATGGGTCTCTATATAACTACGTTTGGGATTTAGGGCTAGTATATGTAGTTGTTGTCAACTTTAGGGTAATGTTTGTATTTGACTAATAGGTCAAGGGTGTTATGAGTAATTTTTTGAAAAAAGAAAAAAAACTTCTTTTCTAATTTTTGGCACTAAACATGTGTTGCTAAAGGCTCCAAAATGGGGTAAAAAAGCATAAAAACACATTTTAACAGCTTACAAAATGGGATTAAATACGTAAAATCATGTTCTAAAGGATCTCTCTCCCATTTCTAAATGCTCACCTTTCGTCCTTATGGCAAAAGAGTCACTTTATTGTTCTTCTTCACTCATTCTCCAGCAAAACCCTAAAATGTAAGATCAATTTCTCTCTTTCTCTCTGTATTTTTCTTCTTCACTTATTCTAAGAACCCTTAATTTTTTTTTATCATACCACCATTTCTAGACATAGAATGAAGATTACAACTTAGGATTTTTCCTTCTCAGTGATCTGGTTGCAGACATAATTGATTTCTTTAAATCCTTTTTGGAAGGTGGACTTAATCGCAAAGCACATCTGACAATAGTTGTTTCCATCTCTCTATATTTTGTATTCCAATGGAAGAAAAATAGGACAGATCCTCGGTTAAACTTGCGTTCCCCACACACACTATGAAATTGGGGGGGATCACAATTTTTTCAGGGCCTTCGGTCCATCCATGGAAACTTGCTCAAACCTTTCATCCAATGTCAAATAGAGTCAAATAGTTGAATTAAAGATGGACCCACTGTGAGGACAAAGATGAGATTTTGGAAGTCGCCACCTAGATTAAAGGTCTAGGACCTTAGAAATGTGAAATCTCACCCCAAGGTAAGACTTCGATTGACTCATGACCCTTAAATTAGATTTCTGGTCCATCAGAGATTGGGTAAGCATCAGGTTACGATTATAGGAAGGGGTTAGGCACCCAAACTGCCCGATAGAAATCGATCTCCTATACCTTTCCTATGCTAGACTCTATCTATTAAATCGAACCAAACCAAGTGGTTTGATATCATTGAACCAAATCTGTATCCATCAGATTGCCTACGTATTACGGAATTATTTCAAAAATTAGGTTTACCATCGTAGTTCAGGTGTGATTAAAGTTTATGACTGTGATTTACGCTTGTGCATGATTAAGTTCATTGTTCAAGTTGAAGTTGATGCTTGAAAGGATGAGAAACCCTATGGGTTAGGATCTTTATAGTCCCACGAACTGATAGATAGTCCTAGTGGATCTAAGAATGGATAACCCTATTTCGGTCAAAATATGGATAACCCTTTTTGGATTTAGAATATGGATAACCCTGGTCAAAATGTGGATAATCCTATTTGGGTCAAGATGTAGATGGATATCCTGGTGGATCTATGGATAGTCCGAGTGGACTAAGGTTTAGATCCGAATTTGGGATTCTCCCAAATGGCCTACGTATCCTAGGGTTTGCCCTAGAAATCAGAATCCACGTCGTTCGAAAATGATGGGTGGATATCCGAGTGGATCTATGGATAATCCGAGTAGACTAAGGTGTGGATCCGAATTTGGGATTCTCCTAAATAGCCTACATATCCTAGGGTTTGACCTAGGAATCAGAATCCGCATAGTTTCAAATTGGATTGAAATGGATGGGTATCCTAGTGGATCTATGGATAACCCTTCTGGGTCAAAATGTGAGTAAATATCCTAGTGGATCTATGGATAGTCCGAGTGGACTAAGGTGTGGATCCGAATTTGGGATTCTCCCAAATAGCCTACGTATCCTAGGGTTTGCCCTACGAATCAGAATCCGCGTAGTTCGAAATTGGGTTGAAATGGATGGGTATCCTAGTGGAGCTATGGATAGTTCGAGTAGACTAAGGTATGGATCCAAATTTGGGATTCTCCCAAATAGCCTATGTATCCTAGGGTTTGTCCTAGGATCGGAATCCGCATAGTTCGGGCTGGTGAAATAACCTGTTCTAGGTTAATGATTGGGAACCTATTCTAGGTTTAGGGTTTAGAACCTATTCTAGGTTTAGGGTTTATAACCTATTCTAGGTTTAGGGTTTACTGAGGGAAAAATCGTCCTGAATTACCCTTTTCATCCTAAGTTCTAATTTTGAAAGGTTTGGCAAAGCATTCTCTTTCTTTATTAAGATTTTTATTATTTTCCATTATACCCTTCCCAAGAATGTGGGTGTCTAAATGCACGTCCCCAAGCTCCGTGATGTGCAAGGTAATTTTAGGCTAGGCTCTCTTCAATGAGAAGTCACAAACTTAAGCAGATATATAAAATACCTTTTTCTCTTGACGTGGAACATTCCACATTGATAAATTATGGCGAAAGAAGTCAAACTGTAAGATAAGTAGAATATCAATAGGAACAAAATATCCAAATTTCAAACCCATTCAACGGTTAGATTAAAAAACATGGTGAAGTCCTATTATGACTAGGAATTGAATAATTATGCAACTCGATTTTTGACATTTAATGAGTTAAAAACCTAGTCAGCAGATGTAGACCAAAAATGGCAAGCAATTAATGAATGAAATCTAGGATAAGTCATCAAATTTTGGGTATGACCCAATGGTCGAATTAGGAATATCAAGAAATTCTAGTTGACGTAGAATTCCTTAATTTAGAAGCAAGAGGCTAGTACGAGTATATCAAACCATATCAAAGCAAATCTGGTTTGATTAGTACAACATAACTAGGGCAAATCAGTAGTGTGTGGCACAGATCTGGAAACAACAAATCAGTTTGATAGTGGTAGTAGATTAGATCATATTTATTGAGAGCAGATCTGACCTATCTCGACAGCAGTAGCAGTGAAGACCAGTAAATCAGTAATACAGGTAGGTGAGTAGTAGCAGTAGAAAGATCTAGATCAGGGATTAATCACTAAATCAGATTAGTAATGGTTTACGGCAATAGGGAACAGCCATAGTACATCAACAGTATAGAGCTGCAACAACAACAATATTAATATATCAAGGATCAGATCCCAATCTCAAAGATTGATCAAACCCAAGAGCAACAATAATGGAATAACTGGTTTAGTAAAGTAGTAGTAGTATACAATTTAGATCCTATTTAGATCTGGTTCATTACAGCAGATCATAGTAGCTTTGAGACTGCCAGCACTTCTTTGATGCCATCTTCCTCCGATAAATATTCTGATGTTTCCTGTTATGCAAGTACTAGACTCGTCATCTCCAATCAGCATTTTTATCTTCATAATGGCGAGAGTTCTAACACGTAGAATAATTTTGCAAGAAAGATAAAACTTCAACCTTGGATTGGATTTTTTAAATTTATCCCATTCCAAATCTTTGAATTTGATTTGTTTGGAGATCAGATGAAATGGAAAATTAAAAGTTATGATTCAATAGGAATTGTTGTGCAACATTGGTGACTTCGTTAGTAAAGAAAAGGGGAAAAAGTAAGCCCAACCCTTTCTATATTGTTATGCTATGAATCATGGAACTAGAGCTAGAAATAAGGTATCTATCTTGAATAATCCAATGGGTCCAGATCTCGGGTCATATACGAACTCGGTTGCAAGCTTAGTAGAGGTGAATTTGGGATAACATATCTATTCACCGATGAAATGATAGAGGAGGAGGCATTTCCCTGCAAATCAATCTCAAAGAAGAAGCGACGAAGTGGAGTGGATATTGAAGATATGATAAGTAAGGTAGAGATCATGTTGTGAACTTGATTGATACCTACAAGGATGAATATGCCATCCATTTCATAATGAAATTGTTCAAAGGTGGTGAATCATTCAATCAAATCGTTGAGAGGGAACACTATGGCAAACGGGCCAACATTGTTGTTACTCGAACCATTATTGAATTTGTTCAGCTATGCCACAAACATGAGGTCCACAATTTATAGAGATAGCGAAAAATCATTACTACATCACTCCATAGGTTCTAAAGTGAAATTATGGCCAGAGTTTGATGTCTAGAGTGACTGGAGTGATCCTTAACATTTTACTATGTAGTGTCCTGCCTTTATGTGTAGAAACTAAGGAAGGAGTTACACAGACTATCATTCGCTCAATTATTGGTTTTAGGAATGACCTTGGTACCCGGTGAAGAGGATGCTTGATGTAGACCCAAAGCGATGGTTGAGAGCTCAGGAAGTGCTTGATCATCCTTGGTTGCAAAACCCTAAGAAGGCTCCAAATGTTAATTTGGGTGAGAATTTCAAAGCAAATTCTCCATAAAGAACAAGAAAAAAAATGAACTTTAAGGGTGATTGCAGAACTTTTCTCATTGGAGGAAGTGGCAAGAATAAAGGATACATTCTAAATGATGGACACTGAAAAAACTAGAAAGATAAACATTTATCAACTAAGAATGGGAGAAAAAATGTTTAGCCAACTACTGATGTGGACTGTGGTGATGGGGTTCTTAACCAGTAGTTGTAGCAATAGTAGTAGCAGTAGCAGCATAGTATACAATAGTAGATAGCAGCAACATCATAGGCACACGTAGTAGACTCCAAAAAAGAAGAAGGCTCCAACATGATCGATGAGGTAGTAGAGGTTACATCACGTGCAGGTAGTAGATGTTACATCACATGTAGATAGTATAGGTCACATCACCTACAAGTAATATAGATTGCATCGTGCAGCTGGTAGTAGAGGTTACATCATGTGTAACTGGTAGCAGATTTTGCATCACAAGTTACTGGTAGTAGACATTACATCACGTGCAACTGGTAGAGTGCTCCAACATGAGCATAGCAAACGGTAGTAGACTTCATCATGAGCAATGACGTAAGATCCATTACGAGCAAGGTAATAGTATACTAGGCTCTCTCCAATGAGAAGACACGAACTTAAGTTGATATATAATGTACCTTCTCCCCCATACGTGGAACATTCAACATGGACAAATTTTGGTGGGAGATCTCTAACTTTATTCCATCATGGGATAACAAACCATTCAACTAGGATATAGAGTAGAATATCAATAGAAATGAGATGCTCAAATTTTAAACTCATCCAACGGTCAGATTAAGAAACATGGTGAGGTCCTAGTTTGACTTTGAATAAGGTAATGATGCAACTGGATTTTTGACATTAATTAAAATTTCAAATATCTAGTCAGCAGATGTGGACCAAAAATGATAGGCAAGTAATTAATGATAACTAGGATAAGTCTGCAAAATTTGGGTATGACCCAATGGTCGAATTAGGAATAACAAGAAATCCTAGTTGAGGTAGGATACCTTGATTCAAAAGCAGGAGGCTATTAGTAGTAGATCAGATCAAATCAAAGCTAATCTAGTCTAATTAGTATAGCATCAGCACGACAGGTCAGTAATATAGGCAGCAACAAATCTGTTTGATAGTTGTAGCAGATTGGATCAGATTTATTAAGAGCAGATCTATCAAATATTGATAGCAATAGCAATGAAGTCTAGTAAATCAATAATAAAGGTAGGTAAGTCGTAGTACTAGAAGGATCTAGATCAAGGATTGCTAACTAGATCAAAGTAGTAATGGCTTGCCGCAGTAGGGAACAGCAATAGTACTTTAGTAGTAAAGAACAACAACAACAAGATTAGTATCTCAAGGATCATATCCAAATCACAAAGATTGACCAAACCCATAAGCAACAATAATGGCACATTTGGTACAGTAAAGTAGCAGCAGTATACAAGGAAAATCTAGTTTAGGCTCTCTTTGGTTTGTATTATATAATGTATTATGAGCTATTTGTGACAAATCAATTATGATAATAGATTCTGAGTAATAAATAATGACCGTTTGATACCACTAAACATAATACATTATATAATGAGAAATAGGTTATAATGATAAACAACTAATAACCTATTTGTAGATTATGCATTATATCTATTTATTTTAATTATAAATAGACATTATAAATCATGCCAAACAATCACAAATTTCACAATGAATTACATAATACATTATATAATACAAACCAAAGAGAGCCTTAGTACAACAGATCAAATTATCTTTAAGACTATTAGCACTTTATTTTTGTCGTCATCTTCCTTTAATAAATATTTTAACGTTTCCCACTATATAGGTACTAGTCTCGTCTTCTCTATTCAGCATTTTTGCCTTTAGAATCGTGAGAGTTCTGATACGTAATTGGGTTCTAGAATAATTTTGCAAGAGAGAAAAAACTTCAACCTTGGATTAGATTTTTTTCACTTGATGCCCTTTCAAATCTTGGAATCTAATTTGTTCGGAGATCAGAAGAATTGGAAAATTCTAATTTGTGCTTCATAAGGAATTATTATGTGTCATTGGGTACTTCATTAGTAAAGTAAAGGGGAAAAAAGAAGCTCAACCCTTTCTTTATTAGTTATGCTATATATGAATCATGGAACCGGAGCTGGAAACATGATATCAATCTAAAATAATCCGATGAGTTGAGAAATTGGGGTCCAGTAAGAGCCGAGCTGTAATCTTTGTAGAGGTGAATTCGGGATCACGTATTTGTACACCGATAAAACAATTAAGGTGGCATTTTCCTGAATATCAATCTCAAAGAAGAAGCTGTGAAGTGCAGCGGATATTGAAGATGTGAGAAGAGAGGTAGAGATCATGAAGCATTTGCTGTAACAAGCAAATGTTGTGGGCTTGAAAAATACCTCCAAGGAAGATAATGATGTACATATCGTTATGGAATTATAAAAAAGGTAGTAAATTGTTCGATCGAATCGTTGTGAGGGATCACCACAGCAAACAGGCTGATGTTGTTGTTACTTGAACCATTGTTGAAGTTGTTCAGATATGCCACAAACATT
>CM053273.1:38682156-38797242 GCA_028583415.1 Protea cynaroides
CAACCAACACAGAGCTTACAATGTGTTTATATTAAAGCTTTTACTTTTATCCTATCTCAATTCACAATGGTCTTGAATGTGTGTCGGTTCAAGGGCAAGGCCCGGGGATGCTCACATACCAAGTTGTCACACCCCGATTCCGCACACTTCAGAATGGTGTGATGAACCGCTAAATAAACAACGGCTCAACCAGGATCTCTTATAGGCTATCCCCGCGTTATCCAAACTTAACACGCATCCACAATCATAATCAGAGTAATACACAATAGCGGAAAATTTGTAAATAATATGAACTGAGAACTAAGTTGATATCCATAAATAATAGCAAATTATTCTGTGATTAACCGAGACATAAATATTTAAATACTAAATACATGTCATATAAATCCAATAAAAAAAACTATAAAAATATCTAATCGAATACACACGAGTTGCACTCGCAAGAGGAGTCGTGTGTATCGTCTTCAGCTCCAACGTCCATAGCTGCAACGTTTCCATACGCCGACGCATTCATATAATCTTCCACTGTATAACCTGCATCATCAACTAAAAATATTCGACGTCGAGGGGTGAGCACACAACACGGCTCAGTGAGTAGCCAAAACAATGCAACATTACATATGCATGCAAAAAGTCAATTCATATCTTTGGTCTTGGTTTATAGTTTGCAATGTGCAATAGAAAGGTTGGGTGATCAAAGGTTAACGTTTATTGATACCGCCTCTATACACAGGGTGTGGAAGCCCGCCCGAAGGTTAACGTTTATCGTCGTCCCCATCCACCCTACCATAACATTATACAACAAAGGTTAACGTTTATTGCTATATAATGCTATACCAACACGTAAGCCCCTGTTAGCGAGGGCTTGCAAACTGGGCTCGCTACTAACCAATCCTAATGCCAAACAGTGTATCCAAGGCCTCACCCCAAAGTCCCTCGGAACATCCATAGAGATAGAGCTAAGGCCCCCGGTAGAGTCGAGACTACAAGGATCGAGACCACCTCCCGATACTCTACGACATAATAGTTCTGCTAAGGTAATGGCGATACGACGATGTCAATGCACAAGACTTGAGTTAGAGATAGAGCTAAAGTGCTGAGACCCACCAAAGGTTAACGTTTATTGACGTTCTCATCACACCTCCCCTGATACTCTCTCGCATCAAGCACACCAACCATACACATACAATCACATGCCTATTCCTATCATCAACATCATCATCATGTTATAAACCATAAAGTAAATATGCATGAACAAGTAATAGAAATATTGGATGGCATGCTGTATGCACATTACAAACACATTCGCATATAATCAAACATGGCATAGGACTCAAGAAATAGAAAACAGTTTATTATTAACCAATTTAGTTTGGGGTTAAGGTTCCTCACCTTAGCTTGCTAATAGATATTTTCCAAGCTTTCGATTCACTATTATAACGGTATTATGTTGCTAGGAAACCTAACAAAGTCGATAGAATTTAATTAGAATTAATTCAAAATTTAAAAACCATTCTGTCAACTGAGAGTCGATGCTAGGGTCGATCGGTCTATCGACCCTCCCAGCATTCTGAACTTCTCGAATCTTTGGGGTCGATGGTCGAAACACCTAGGGTCGGGATGGTCTATCGTCACCCTCGGTGCGACCCTTGGTGCACTCGGTCCAATTTCTACTTTTTAATCCATTCTTCGTGTTTGGGGTCCTATGGCTTGCTTCCTACGTTCACTCAACATTCATTCCATGGTCTAGAACCATGTATGATTCATCTAAATAGCTTTTCGTGCATCCTCCCATGGTTTTCCATGAAAACCTAACCATGGATGGATGGTTTTGGGTTTCTCCAAAATCCTACACTCAATCATATCTCCAACCTAAGGTCTGTAGAAACTCATGGAATTAGTATCCATACCTGAGAAGATTACTTTTCACTACAATTTCTTCTCCTTTTTGCTAAGCCTTCTTCCTAGCCTCCTTTCTTCCTCTTTTCCTTCTTTTCTCTTTCTCTCAATTCAATTAGGGTTGTGAAAGGAGTGAATGTGGCTTAGGGACATCCTTTAAATAGACTAGGAATGTCCTATAATAATCCCATTGAGATTTGGAAAGAATCCCAACCGAAAATTAGGAAATTTCCTAATTTCAATTTTCGTCGGAAACCGAGGGTCGATGGGAACGGGTCTTACAAACATGAAGTGAGCGGTTTACAGAGATAGTTGAAAGTCCTTACTACATCCCTCCTTACATTCTTAAGTAAAATTATGGCTCAGAGGTTGATATCTGGAGTGATTGGAGTAATCCTTAACATTTTATTATGTGGTGTCCCACCTTTATGTACAAGAACCGAGCAAGGAGTTACATAGTGAATGAGGATGCTTGATGTAGACCAAAGCGGTAGCTCAAGAAGTGTTTGATCATCCTTGGTTGTAAAACACTAAGAAGGCTCCAGATGTTAATTTGGGTGAGAATTCAAAGCAAGACTCAAACAATTCTCCATAATGAACAAGCTCAAAAAAGAAATTCAAGGGTGATTGCAGGGCATTTGTCATTGGAGGAAGTGGCTAGAATAAAAGATGCATTTGAAATGATGGACACTGAAAAAATTGAAAAGATAAACAGTTATAAGCTAAGAATTGGAGAACAAATGTTTGGCCAATTCATCCCTAATCCCAACCTCCAGATTCTAATGCATGTTTTCGATGTAGATGGTGATGGAGTTCTGGACTAGTAGTCAGAACAGCAGTAGTAGCAACAACAGCACTGTATATAATAGTAGATAGTAGCAGCATCATAGACACATGTAGTAGACTCCAAAAAGGAAGTAGGCTCCAATACGATAAATGAGGTAGTAGAGGTTGCATCACGTGTAGGTAATAGAGGTTGCATCATATGCAGGTACTAGAGGTTGCATCAAGTGTAGATAGTAGAAGTTGCATTACTTGTAAGTCGTAGAGGTTGCATCACATATAGCTTATGGTAGTGGTTGCATCACGTGCAACTAGTAGTAGATGTTGTATCACATGCTACTGGTAGTCGACGTTACATCATATGCAAGTCATTGATTGTTCCAACACGAGCATAGTAAACAGTAGTAAATTTCATCATGAGCAAGGAGGTAAACTCCATCATGAGCAAGTTTATAGTAGGCTAGGCTCTCTTGAATGAGAAGACATGAATTCGAACTTAAGAAGATATATATATATATATATATATATATATATATATATATATATATATATATATATATATATATATATATATATATATATATATATATATATATATATATATATATATATACACACACACACACACACCTTCTCCCCCTCACTTAGAACATTCCACATGGACAAATTATGGAGGGAGATGTCAAACTGTAGGATATAGAGTAGAATATCAATAGCAACAAGATATCTAAATTTCAAACCTATCCAACAGTCAAATTAAGAAACAAGGTGAAGTTCTAGTGTAACTAGGTATAGGGTAATGATGCAACTAGATTTTTTACATTAATTCAAAAGTCAAAGGTCTAATAAGCAAATATGGACCCAAAATGGCAAGCAAGTAATTAATGACAACTAAGATAAGTCATCAAAATTTGGGTATGACCCAATGGTCGAATTAGGAATATCAAAAAATTATAATTGAGATAAAATTCCTTAATTCAAAAGCAGGAGGCTAGTAACAGTAAATCAGATTAGATCAAAGCAAATCTGGTCTGATAAGTACAACATTAGCAAGACAGGTCAATAGTATATAGAGCAGAGCCAGTTATAACAAATCAATTTAATAGTGGTAATAAATTGGATCAAATTTATTGAGAGAAAATCTAACCAATCTCAACAGCAACAGCAGTGATGTCCAGTAGATTAGTAATAAAGGAAGGTAAGTAGCAGTAGTAGAAGGATCTAGATCAAGGATTGATCACTACATCAGGCTAGTAATGGCTTGCGGCAATAGAGAACAGCAGCAGTACATGAACAGTAAAGAGAAGCAACAACAAAAATATTAGTATCTCAAGGATCTGATCCCTATTACAAAGATTGATCAAACCCAGTAGCAGCAATAATGGTAGATTTGGATCAGTAGAGTAGCAGCAGTAGTCAAGGTAGATCTGGTTTAGTACAGCAAATTAAAGTAGCTTTAAGACAGCACTTCTTTTTTTGTCGTCCTCTTCCTCCGATAAATATTTTGAAGTTTCCTGCTATGCAAAAACTAGTCTCATCATCTCCGATCAGTGTTTTGCCTTTAGAATCACGAGAGTTCTAACACATAATTGGGTTCTAGAACAATCTTGCAAGAAAGAAAAAACTTCAACCTTGGATTGGATTTTTTGTTGACCTCCCCTTTCAAATCTTGGAATTTGATTTGTTCGTAGATCAGAAGAATTGGAAAATATAAGTTGTGATTCATGAAAAATTATTGTGGGTTGTCGAAGACTTCATCAATGAAGAAATGGGGAAAAAAGAAACCCAACCCTTTATCTTTTGATTATGCTGTGAATCATAGAACCAGAGCTGGAAACAAGGTATCTATCTTGAATAACCCGACGAGTTGAGATCTTGGGGTCAGGTAAGAGCTAGGTCGCAAGCTTTGTAGAGGGGAATTCTAGATCACTTATCTGTACACCGATAAAATGATAGAAGAGGCATTTGCCTGCAAATCAATTTCAAAGAAGAAGCTTCAAAGTGTAGTGGATATTGAAAATGTGAGAAGAGAGATAAAGATCATAAAGCATTTTTTGAAAAAAAAAACAAATGTTGTGAGCTTGAAAGATACCATCGAGGATGATAATGTCTTCCATCTCATGATGGAACTATGAAAAGGCAGTGAATTATTCAATCAAATCATTGTGAGGGACACTGTAAAGAATGGGTTGATGCCGTTGTTACTTGCACCATCATTGAAGCTGTTCAGATTTGCTACAAATATAGGGTGAATGGTATACAAAGATAGTTGAAAGTCCATACTGTAAGACCCGCACTCCACGAACCCAATCTAAACCTATATTTCTTGTTGTGACAGGTCTTCCAATCATAATCGGACCAAACAGGACAAGCGAATGACAAACCATAAAGTTTAAGTACGAAAATAGTCGAAATAGACCAGATGAGAAATGTCAGGAGACATACCGGTCTCATGATACTGGTCTACCATACCGATCGACCGGTATGTCTGTATGGGTAGACTAGTTAGATTTGGGAAAGAATCCTGGTGGGTCTCACCTTCCAAATCTCAACCCTAGAGACCTTCCTTACATAGGAAACTCTTCTAAAACCTACCTAGTCTATGTATTGCCTCCTTGAGCTCCTTAGATCATCTTTGTTGACTCTCACAAACCCTAGAGATGAGAAGGAGATCTAAAAAAGAGAAAAGAACTAAGGTAGATTGCTGAGGAGAGCCCGTTTGAAGGAGAACAATATGGTTCATAAACCAATGGTGAGTGTATGTACCTATCTTGTTTTCAGGTTGATTTAGATGTTGATCAATACCATGCAAGACTAAGTATTGATCCAAAGCCCTACTTCGTCAGGAAACCCTAATTCATTCGATGAACCCTAGATTTGAATTCTAAACCAAGATTGTGAGACATACATGCAAATTTTGGGATGAAATTTCTTTTAAGGGTGGGGGAGTTGTAAGACCCGCACTCCATAAACCCGGTCTAAACCTTGATTTCATGTCGTAGCAGGTCTTTCGATCATCACCGGGCCAGACGGGACGAGCGGATGACAATCAGGTATGAAATTAGACCAAAGACGAACAACTAAGTATGATTTTATGTTGACTGGTTGATGGTACCGGTCTACATACCGATCGACCGGTCAACTCTGTGCAGTAGCCTACGGAGATCCAGAATTGGATCTCTGCGGGTCCCACTTTTCTAAACCCTAATACCTGGACCTTCCTAATCCAAATAGGGTTACTAAACCCTAATCCTAGCCTATATAAACACCTCTAAATCTCCTCAAATCCTTTCCATTATTCCTTACAAACCCTAGAAAGGAGAAGGAGGTTGGAGAAGGAGAAGAAGCTAGGAAGAAGAAGGAAGTGCCACCCTTGCCGTTCGACGACGCTCACCTTACGCCAGTCAACGGTAAGTGTTTGAATCATTCTTCTTACTTTATGATTCTAGGATAGTTGTATGGGTGGATCAATACCATGCAAAGCAGGTATTGATCTAAAATCCTAATTGGCCATTAAACCCTAAATTTCTATCAAACCCTAGATTCGAGTTCTAGGATGATATTCATCGAAACTAGACTTGGATGAGTTAGAGATAACTCTAACTCAAAGCTCAGACTTAGAATGGATAGGAGAAACCCTGGAAACCATGGAGAATGATCGACGGCAGTCGAAAAATCCAAAGTATGGTCTTCTAGAGACATACCGATCAACCATACCGGTCGCCAGATTTCCTAACAGAGCTGCGACTGGTACATGCAACCGGTCAACTCTGTGAGTGTAACTTTGTAACATCGTTGGTTTTTTTACCAACGTAAACCCTAAGAAACTATTCTAATTGAACCCTAATTTTATGTAGGACTTTGTGATAGCACGTTTGGATCTTGCGACGTGGAGCAAGCTATCAAACGAGCGTCAGGTAAGGGGATCTGACCTAAACCCTAATAATTAATAGACAGTAAATCTTTGTTAATGACTCTGAATATATGATGTGATGTTTGTGCATATTCACATGCCATTTTTATTTCCAGTTATTATTATTGTTCATGCATATTCCATATGATAGGATGTGATTGTTAGGCATGTGGTTGTTTTCGTTGGAGTGTGGAGTGGGAAGGACATAGGGCCTGGGATCATTCCTCACTCTGGCACCTTTTGTAGTATTCTATTTTAACATGCTTTGTACGGATGGGGTATCAGGGGAAGGTCGTGGCACGGTGGTCTCCGATGTTGATGTTGACCTGGCCCTGATGATGTGACACTGTGGTCTTCGATGTTGACGCTGGCCTGGCCACGATTCTTTAGCTCTATCTCTATATCGTAGGGAGTTATGATGGGATAGTGTCTACATGCGTATTGTTCTATCCTAGTGTGCTAATTGCGGATAGGGTATCAGGGGGAGGTGAGGTATTGTGGACTCCAACCTGGCCTGCACGCTCTAGTTCTATCTCTATGTCGTAGACGGCTGTGTTGGGATAGAGCCTACATTGATGACATATAGGATTGGTTAGTTGCGAGCCCAGTTTACAAGCCCTGGCCAGTAGGGGCTTAGGTACTGGTATGGGTGGAGTATCAGGGGAGGTGTGGGTGTACCTTAGCTCTATCTCTATCCCATGATGGGTGCATGTGGGTCGGTGGTAGTGTGATCTACTGTGCAGTGCCGCACACTCGTGTATAGAGGTGCGGGGACCACCAAACCTTTCTATAGCACATTGCAAACTTAAACCAGACCACAGCATAAAATGATTGTTACTCATGCATAATATTGTGAAACTGTCTGATTGTCTTACTAAGCTAAGTTGTGAGCTCACCCTTTGTACGTACATTGTTTTTTAGATGTTGATGCAGGTTACACGATGGACGACTATATGAACGCTCCGGCGTATGGTGGCGTTGCTGCCCTGGACGTACAGGCAGTAGAGGACGAGCATGACGCTTCATGCGAGTGTTCTTTCTGCGTGTACCTTTGATTGAATTTTTATTTATTTTAATTATTTTCAGTTAGATTAAAGAGATGTAAGGATATTTAATTTTATGTTTGGATTTTGAATAATTGGATATTTTATTTAAATTTATCAATAGATTCTCAGTTCATTTATTTAAAGACTTCCGTTGTACTATTTATATTCTGATTGTGGTTATATGCAATGGTTTGTATGAGTGGACATGGTCTATTTGAGATCCTGGTGGGAACCGTTGGTTCAATGACAGTTCACTCACACCATTCTGGTTGGATCAGAATTGGGGTGTGATAAAGGTTCATCAGGATGTAGGACTTGAATGGAAGATAAAACCAGCCCTAATACATAGCCTGGGCCTAGAAATGGTTAGGAGGAACCCTCAAAAATCAAGGTAAAGGCCGATGGGAGAAGAGTAGTCAATTGGTGGACTTACGGAGCTTGTCCGATCAACATATCGATGGCACATAAATGAAACCGGTATTGTGACCGGTATCCCTCCGGAAGGCTCCCAGAAGTGTCCGATCAACCATACCAGTCGCACTACTGTACAGTGACCTAAGACTGGAATGTGCGATCGGTATATATAGAAAGGGTGTTTTTCGACCCCAGTTGGGTTCCAACCAACGTAAACCCTATGGAACTAATCCTAACCAAACCCTAATGATTTGTAGGACCTATTGACAAACAAGTTGGACTCTGTGACGCAAAGGAAGCTTGCAATCAAGCGTCAGGTAAGAGAATTGGACCCAAACCCTAATTAACTAATAACAGTAAAACATTGTTAATTATTCTTGTTTCTGTGGCGTGATGGTTGCATATTAACATGTCATCTTACTTTTTATTATTATATATGTTCATGCATACTCGTTATGCTGGGATTGTCTGTTAGGCATGTGAATGTTTTCGTTGGTGTGTGGAATGGAAAGGGCCTGGGGTTTTGGATCATTCTTCACACTAGCACCTTTTTGTATCGCCACTATCTTAGCATGCTTGGTACAGGTAGGGAATCAGGGGGAGGACGTGGCATTGTGGTCTATAGCCTGATAGCCAGACTCTAGCCCTATCTCTATTCTGTAGGGAGCTAAGCTGTGCTGGGATAGGACCTTGGATATTGTGATGACATGTAGGATTGGTTAGTGACGAATCCACTTACAAGCCCTTGCCAATAGGGGTGTACCTATTGGTATGATGTAGGGTATTAGGGGGAGGACGTGGGGTTGTGGCTCAACCTAACCTCTAGACTCTGGCTTTATCTCTATACCAGAGTGAATAATGTGGGGCAATAGCAGTGTGTGATCCATTGGACATACTCACACTCTTGTGTATGGAGGTGTGGAGTGCAACCTATCTTTACCATAGCACTGTGCAAGTATACCAAACCAAATGTGAATGTTACTCATGCATTTTGTGTGTTGCATTGTCTGATTTTCTTACTGAGCTAAGTTGTGAGCTCACCCTTTTGTGTGTACATCTTTTTTAGATGTTGATGCAGGTTACACTGTGGAGGACTACATGGATACTTCAGTGTATGGTGGTGTTGTTGTGTTTGATGTGCAAGCAGAGGTCAACGAGCATGACGAGTCATGCGAGTGCCACTTCTGCTTATACCTTTAAGATTTAGTATTTACGTTATTTCCAGTTTTGGGTTATGAACAGTGTAATGATATTATTTACGTTTTGGTATTTAGAAATAATTGATTATTTATATTTTACAATGTAGAACTCAGTTCATTAATTTAAGACTTTCGCCGTACTTATTATATTCTAATTGTGGTTAGTGTGCAATGATTTGTGCATCAACACGGTCTTATTGAGATCCTGGTGTGAACCGTTGATTTAATGGCGGTTCACTCACACTTCTGATTCAGTCGGAATTAGGGTGACACATAATACATCGCTCCTGAGGTTTTGAAGCAAAATTATTGCCTAGAGGCTGATGTGTATTGCATCACATGCAACTGGTAGTAGACATTGCATCACATGCAAATGGTAATAGATGTTACATCACGCGCAACTTGTGGAGTGCTCTAACATGAGCATAGAAATAGAAAAATAGTAGACTTCATCATGAGTAAGGAGGTAAGCCCCATCACGAACATGGTAGTAGTTGAGTAGATTCTCTTCAATGAGTAAATGCAAACTTAAGCAGATATATAATATACCTTCTCTCCTTCATGGAGAACATTCCTTATGGAAAAATTATGGTGGGAGACGTCAAACTGTAGGATGTAGAGTAGAATATCAATAGATGTGAGATATTCAAATTTCAAACCCATCCAACAGTCAGATAAAGAAACATGGTGACATCCTAGTGTGACTAAGAGTACGGTAATGATGCAACTAGACTTTTGATACTAATTAAAAAGTTAATGATCTTGTCAATCGATGTGGACTAAAAATGGTAGGCACGTAATGTGTATGTGTAGAGTGCCATGATTGTAGGATTGGGATTGCATGAATGTGGTAGGGGCTGTAGAGAAGGGTGGGGAGGGGTTGTAGAGATGAAGAGGGAGAGGAAAAGGGGTGGGGTGGGAATTGCATAGGGGGTGGAGCGGTGGCTGCAAATAGAAGTAGGGGCAAAGGCTTTAGGAGGAGGTGGAGCCTAAAGATAGATGATGGGGTAGAGGGGTAAAATAAGAAAAATGTGTTTAACTTAAACTAAAACATTTCACAATAATGCCAAATGTCACTTTTGAAACATTTAACTGCCCGAGTGTCTTTTTCTTACACATTGTGTACCTTGTGTATTTACTAGGCCAACTTAGGCAATCAACTAGGCCTAGAAATAAGCCTTAAGGAAACAACGGGACAATTAGCCCTCCTATTACCTGTTCAAACCACCTCTTGGACAGGAATAGATTTCTTAGTAAGAAGCCCAGTGACGCAGTCAAGTAACTAGGCTTCATGTTAAGGCTTTCACATTCCCTACACTTCTAATAAAGAAGTTAAGGCCCCGTTTGATTGACTGAGGTTGGGTGGAAAATTTGAGGATTTAGCTCCCCAAGTTATGGAGTTTCGAGGATTGAATAGGTAAATTGAAGAAAAGTTGTATTTTTTTTTTTTTTTTCATTTCTTATTATATTTTTTTGGCTTTTAAAGAGGATGGGATGAGAAAGTAGCAACTTCATCCCCACACTTTTACCTCAAAATCTTCTCAAATTTAACAGGATTTTGAAGAGGGATGGGGAATAAAGAGGTGACAAGGATTTTGTCGGACAACAAGCCTTTCTAGTTCCAATTCCATTATAAGGTGGAGGGCATTTCATTATTGGCCAATCAGAGCCTAGAATAGCCTTATATTGTTGTATATTCATTTAGATTTTTGAAAGCAACCACATACACCAAAAAATCAACAAAACTCAACACATCTCGTTTTCTTGGATCAAAAGCAATACTTATCCTCTATTTCACTACCAAGTGTTAACCATCGTATGTTAGCTATCTTAGTTTAGTTGCAAAACCCTAGAAACTTTCAATCAAATGTTTGTATTACACTAATCCCTACTTCTTGTTGTAAAAATATCAACCAATAAAGAAACTAAAGACAGCAAAGATAACGAGATCTAGAGAGAGAAAGAGAGAGAAAAACTGCCTAAGATATAAACATATATGGATTCTACTACAACTTTTTGAATGCAAAGAAAGCCTTAAAAGGGTTCCATCATCAACTTGTTGGAATAGCGCTTATGTGCCATCATCACCATACTCCGTGCCCTTGAGTATATTGCACATAGGGCAAGGGGGATATGTGAAAAGCTATCGTTGGCTAGGTGGCTTTACACAATTGGAAGCAGCTTCAACCAAATGATTTTCGGAGATAATAGTGTTGAGTGAGTCCGAATCTTCCAAGTCAAATGCAGTGACATAGCACATATAAGCAGTACTAGGTAATACCAACCCAAATACTAACATGCTCAAAATCACATAGGAACGTTCTTTTTATTGCAACCTTCCTATTTCACGCCTTTCTTTTCTACCTAGTGAAGGTGGAAATATGACCAACTCACGAGGTCAACACCTCAATAATTCAAACAAGGTGGCTAAAACATATTTAATATCAAAATGCGTTTGAAATCAACATTCTAATGAGCAATGATGAGATCCATTTTCAAAAGACTGGAGCATCACAGAAGCTGACAAATGATCAAACACGAAACTACTACAACTGACATTTTATGCAGAGTAGAATGCCTTGTATTCCTTCACATGGGTTTGTGAGCTAGTCCCGTCACATGAGTTTAGAGTTATATGGGTGTTCAGTAAATGTATTTATATAGGTTTTTCTATAAATTGATAGCGAATGAATTCTCTGTAAGATAAGAATCATGAGGATAAATGGTTGTAATACTATTCTCCATCTGCTCTCCAATTGTTTAGCATGTACACCGGTGTGGACAGAGTTGGCCCAATTAAGCATTACTGGTCCTAATTAGATTTGGGCTGTGTGGAACCGCTACACTAGATTACCCAGACTAGGGAAAAATCTGAATTTTAGAGTAAGTTGGGAGTTTTCCCAAAATGTTTATGTTCACTGATCATAGAAAAGATTTTGGCCTGGGCTTCGTCATTTGGGCCCTACTAGAATGATTTTTACCTCCCTTGAATGAAGTTGATGATACCTTCAGCAGGAATAGACCATTAGCCACTTCAACTGGAAATGCAATACGCCTCCATTAATCTATTTATCAAAAAAAATGTGTGGGGCCAATTGGAATGGGATGTAATGTATCTATCCTTGACTGCCTTCTATCAGTTAACTCTTTTTTTTTTTTTTTTTGGGGTGCTACAATGCCTACGGTGGGCCGTTCAGGAGATGGAATTGAACGCCCAAGGGGACAGTCCTTTGGGGAAGAAAGTGGAGAGAGGGACGGGCTATTGGATGTATGCATACATCCGGTAGGAGAAAAATTGGGCCAAGATCCAATTGTTATAGCGAGATCCACCCATGTATAGATGTGGGGACTACTATATGAGTAAATTAATCTTAATTATGCATCACTTAAGACATTCTAAGCACTCTATTTGGATTGTGAATCCAAAAAAACATAAAATTGGAAGTACCACAAATGAAACTATGTATCTCTAGAATGAAGGTAGCCCCTCAAGCACCTGTTAAGACAAACTTTATATGTACCATTTTCTTATCACTAATCATGGGAGAGTATTTGACATCCTCACATTTTCTTGATCATGATTAATAAGAGACCAACTAATAAAGGGGGAAAATTGGGCCCAAGATCCACTTGTTAAAATGAGATCCACCCATCTATATATGTGGGGACTACTATACGAGTTAAATAAACCTAATCGTGCATCACTTAAGACATTCTAAGCACTCTATATTTTCTGGGTCATATAAATTATTTTCAAGTTTAGAAAGTTTAGCAAATACTATCTACAACTAGATAAGATATATAACCTAATAGCTTCAAGGACTACTTTTTTATCCATAGCTAGCTATAGTTTGGTTGACTATTTTGTCATATAGTGGGTGCTTCATAAAAGGCTCAAGAACAAAAAAAAATTCTGGTCTTAACAAATATTTTGTTGTTAATTTATGTTATAATGTTTCAAAGAGAGATATAGACAGAGAGCACCAGCTCAACCTATGTCGCTTACTCAGAAAGTTTTTTCCCTTCTCTTATTTATAAACAAAGGAAAAAGTTTTCTCCGAAAGAATTGTTTTTGTCCACTTGAATTATATATTCTGGGATAAATTTCTCCCACCTCCCCTCTAGGAATCCTATAAGGCTACCACCTCTCAACTTGATTGAAAATGTCTCCCACCTCTCCTGTTTTTGAAAATAATCATTTCTATTCAATTTGGTGATGATATTCATCATCACCAATATTTTTTGGACTATTATACCCTCGGAATGACTTAAAGAAATTTTATCAAAATTGTTTAATTTAATTTAATTTATATTAAAAAAAATGTGAGATTTGGACTAGAAAGTAAAAGTCCATCACAAGCATGATAGAACTCCAAAACTCCAAGCAAAATCGATCAACAGATTAAAGACAAAACAAAGAACGCATAGAAAAATTTACCAACAGATCTGACATTGGGTATGATCACAATAGTTTAAAACACTAATGTCATTAACGAACAAAAAATTAAAAGAGGGAAGAGGAGGAAAACAGAAAAGAAATTGAAAGAACTAACAAACAAGGAAGAAAAAAACGGGAAGATTTGGAGGGAGGAATATCACGCATACATGGAGAAGGATAACAAGATTCTAAGAGTGGATAGCTATCATGCGCTACGAGGATACCTACGGTTCTTCTATTTAGGGTTTCTAGAGTTGAAGAGCAAGAACCAGTGGCGGACTCCGGCTGCGGTGGTCTCTGGCGAGTTGCAGATGAGGTGGTCTCCGACGAGTTGCAGACGAGCAGTTTTTGGTGAGTTGAAGAAGGGGGAGCAAAGGCAGACTATTGAGGAAGGCAATAAAAATCGAAAAAGAGAGTTCCACGGTAAAAAGGTGAGGAGAGATTTGATAAATCTCACCCAAATTTTCTTTTTCTTCTTTTTCTTTCTTTTTCTTCTTCTTCTTCTTTTTTTTTTTTTTTTTTTTTTTTTTTTTTTTGTTGGTAAGACACCTAAATCTATTTAGTAAATAAAAATCTCAGGTTTTCTTTTTTTTTATTTTTTAATATAATTAAATTCAATTTAACAATTTTGTTAAAATCTCTTTTAACTCATTCTAGGGGTATAATAGTCCAAAAAATATTGGTGATGATGAATATCACCACCAAATTGAATGGGAGTGATTATTTTCAAAAACAAAGGAGGAGGGAGACATTTTCAATCAAGTTGAGGGGTGGTAGCCTTTTAGGATTCCTATAGGGGAGGTGGGAGAAATTTACCGTATATTATGATTATTGGGGATGCATTAAAGTATTTGGGCCAACAATGTAAATCACTTTTTTTTTGGTACATCCATCCATCCCAACCATAAAAGCTTGTCACATGGCTACCTTTCTTCCTTATATTTTCAATATGCAATTTTTATTTTTTAATATCATTTTGAATTTTTATAACTTTTATTTGGATCAAGATAATCGATAAGAGAAACTTATCACCTGAGTACAAGGATTTGTCCCAACAAAATTTTGCACATATAGGACAAATGACCGAATACCACTTCTTATTTTTGCTAGAACTTCATTTTTTATTTTTTATTTAAAAAAAAAAAATCAATCTACTCATCATATTATATTACTTGATTAATTGGCAGTTTGACATCTATGAAATAATTAGAAATCATTTGTGGTAATCATATATATACATATATTACCAATTGGATATTTTTTAAATAGAACATGTAAACTTCATTTTATTGTTCCAACCAAACCTACCATAAATTATTCTAATGAATAATATTAATATTTTTTTTCCAATAAGTAGATATTTTATTCAACCCGGAAGAGAAAACACAAACAAGCTAGGTCATTAAAAAATGGCAACAAAATATAAACGTACAAAACAATGGCCAACAGAGATCTAAATAAGGTGGCTCAAACAGACTACGAGGCAGATCGCCCAAGCAAACACACCAACAACCCAACCAAAGGGAAAACCCAACTACACAGAAGGGAGATCACCCCGATTTGAAAAAGAAAACACAAAGTTACTCGCCTTCGAGACATCCAGGGGGCCTTTGAACCCCGGTGCTCCTTTTATAGGAGACCATGGCTTTATTATTTTAAAGCTCCGCTCCTTTGGTTTTATTGTTATTTTCCTCCTTATCTCCACTCACTTCCATATTATCCATGGTTCCACTTTCTTGCCTCTTCAATCTGGTACTTTGTTCCACATTTCCTCTATCAGATTTAAAGACAATCCCTTTCTTCTGAAGGTACGGATAGAAGACATGGGGGGTAGGCCCATCAGTCTATGAGGCCTGACGATGTTTGAAACAAAGAGGGATTCAAGGGCCCCTTGGGCCAACGACTGACCATCCACCTCACTAACCCAAGTGAGATGATATTTAACCGCCTCTCCTCTGCATGACCACCTTTTTGGACTTTATTTCTGCATTTTTTTTTTTTTTTTTTTTTGGTTGAACTATTTCTACATCATATAATCGAAGGAGAAGAAGATGAATAGGGAGAAGAAGAAGAAGGAGAAGAAGAAGAAGAAAAAGAAGAGGAAGAAGGCAGCGCCACGAGAGTGAATTTGCGAGAAACAAAGGATTTTAGGGTTTCAATTTGAAAGAAATATATATATTATATATTTATATTTATATTTAAATTAGATATAACATAATAACTACATTGATACAGGGTCGGGATGGGCCAGGCCGGACTTAGCCCAAGGCTTCAACCCAGGCCCAACCTGACCCTGTGAGGGTTTATCAAAACATGGGCCAAAACGTGGCGTTGTACTTGGCTCAGGGTAGGTTAGGGCAGGTTCGGGTTTGCTGGGCCAAACTTGCAGTTACAGGCCCTAGGTTTAACTGTCCAGATTAGAAGTTAAGACTTGTCCAACACTCCCAACTCCATGAAATGCCTAAGGTTGTAGGCACACCCCATCAAATGAAGTAGTTGCAATTTTCTTAAATCTGCTTTGTATTCTCTCTTCCAGAATGGATTATTCTAACAGAGGTTTTCATATTGACACCGATCCGGAGTCTAATGACCATTGACATCAGCGATCAGTATCCGTCAAATCACGCAAAACCAAAAACCCTACCATGTCAAATACCAAACCATGTATAATGAGTTTCCCATGCTGGCCCAATGACATTCCATGAAAGAGAATTGGTGTCAATGGGTCATTGACACTGGCTGATGTCATATAGAAAGACCCTATGCTAATATGTGCTAATGTTCTTTTGAACAGATATCACATGATGGAGATTATGATACCATTTTAGTTTCAAGAGAAGAGTTTAAAGCTGATCATGGGGTCCTGTACTCCTGTAAGATACCAATGTAGGAATGGTTGAATCCAAAAGGAGATGATTTTCCATTTCATTTGTGAACGACAACAGGTCTTTGACATCCGCCATGGGGTCGGCAGTTGGGCCAAGAGGGGTATCAATGCCAGAAAATACAATCTGGAGCTCATGGACAATTGCATCATCTCTGTCCAGTATGAAACTAAAGGGTCTATTCAAGAATTATCTATCCTAAGGGTCTGGGTCTGTTTGATAAAACTTCTGCTTCTAGATTCTATGGATTCTGACTCCCAGGGAGCCATTTTGGAGTAAAATCGTGTTTGATAAGTCTGGTTGGATTCCAACTCCCACAGAGTGAGCCGGATTCAGAATGGCTCCAGCATCCAAATTTTTGGAGTCATAAATACTTGCTCCAAGCTGTTTGATCAATTTTTTGAGAGAAAGAAAAGAGTTGATTCTCACATGATTCTCATTTGACCACCACCACCACCACCACCGTCGCCACCACCCACCACAACCACCACCCGCCACCACCACCGCCGCCGCCACCATCCACCACTCACTTCCACCACCGCCACCACCACCGCCACCAACACCACTACTGCCACCACCACCACCACCGCTGCCACCGCCACTGTCACCACCACCATCGCCACCACCACCACCATCGCCACCACCACCACCACCGCCGTCGCCGCCGCCACCTCTACCACCACCACCAACACCGCCACTACCACAACCACGGCCACAACCACCCCCACCACCACCCACCATGGCCATTACCCACCACCACCACAACCACCGCCACCACCACCCACCACCGCCACCACCACCCACCACCGCCACCACCACCCACCACCGCCCACCGCCGCCATCATCTACCACCACCACCCACTACTACCACAGCTGTTTTTCTAAACTTCGATTGGAAGGATAAGTGTGTTATCAAACATGTTTCTAATTCAAAGATACTCTGGAATCCATTTCAAAATTGCATTATCAAACAAGTTTCAACTTCAAAATAATCTTAGAGTAGCCTAGAGTAGAATCCAAATTTGAACCAGAATCCAGAATCGAAAAGCAAAAGTTTTATCAAACGGGCCCTAAAAAAACATACTCAACTATCAAAGCCCAAGAGTCTTCTTCCACAGCTTGCATTGTAGCATTGACAAGAGAATAATTTGGATGCTTTCTTACTTTTCCTCTTTGGTTTCTTTTAAATTTTACATTAACCTAACCTTTTGTTGCTATTATACTTAATTTGTGAGTTAGCCTACATTTTGCGAAAGTGGGAAACACTGGCTTTGTGGTTATCAAAGGAGATACATCATATACAAGTCTGTCACAGCAGCATGGTTCAATTGCCCATTTTCAGCAAGGGAATCATGCTAGGAGTTATGAACCCAGCTCGGATTCAGATCCTGTCTGGCTGCCTCTTGGCAATGAGCCATTCGATGGCTGGGACTGCATTGGATACGTATCCAATGACGTCCACCATCGAATCTCCTCACTGCCAAGCGGCATAGCCCCCACTCCTCATTCAGAGAACCTTTTTCCATTAATTAATTAACTATTATTGATCTTGTCTATTTCGTTGGATGAAACAGAAGCTCAAAGTAAAAGTTTGAGATGTAATTGTGGCCATACCAATAAAAGCTTATTTGATAACCTATTCGAAGAAGATTTGACACAGCGAACGCAGTGACCAGTCGCACAAGCAAGTTTTTCATGTATGCTGGCATAGATAGCCTCCATCCCCAAGAAGATGGGAAACATAGTCTACATGGCAACAATAACCTCAATCCAAGTGTAAAAACAAAAATGGTTCAAATCATAGTGAACATTTCATAATCCCACTAACAATAACATAAAATGTTGATCGTAAAAAGCATTTCTTGGCTTATGAAACAATGCTCTTATTGTGAGTCCTCTGGCATCAGTGTGTCGAGCAACGAATTCTGAGGCTCCAACTCTTCATGCCATAAGGGAAGGCTGTCTCCTGAGTGGAACTTCCTCGACACCCCTTCTGAGTTTATCTGCAAGTCACGTGCCAAAAATTGGAAACAAAAAATAACTGACAAAAGCAAAGCATATACAAGCAATGACTCCATCTTAATGAAGTTTAACGTGAACTAAATGCATCGTGCGAGAGATCCTTAAACTGTTTTGCACAATATTATACCTTGGGGGAGATCCTCATGACCTTAGAGAACGAACAAGATCATATCAATTTTAAAATGCATCAGAATG
Source organism: Protea cynaroides (assembly GCA_028583415.1). NCBI lineage: Eukaryota > Viridiplantae > Streptophyta > Magnoliopsida > Proteales > Proteaceae > Protea > Protea cynaroides. The sequence goes on from CM053273.1 coordinate 38,700,951, forward strand.
AAAAAGTCCAACAGTAGTTTGTCATTTCAAATTGCTATTGTATGCTTATACTTGAAAACATAGACCCGGTGACTACCAGTCCGTTTTTCACTTCAGATTCTTGTAAAGAGAATACAACAAAAAGGATAGACTTACAGTGACAGTGCGAACAACACCTCCACTAGCACCATCTCGAGCAATGGCAAGTGAGACTGCCTTCACCACTAATTCCTGCAGTAAGTTAAGAAGTATTCATTTCAAGTAAAAGAATAGTGAAAATTATTAGACTATATTTGGGTATAATTTCCCACAAGCAAATAACAGCAACTATACTTTGGCAAACTGACAGTTGCAGTACCTAGAATATATATAACAGATATTTTACATCTGGTTAATTAAGCAGCAGCCATTGCAATTCATTCTTCCAACTTTTTGTAGATAGTATATGTCAACTTGCAATAGCTCAAATATATTGTGAAATGATAGCACTACTGACATGGGTGTACAAAGCAGAAAAAAAAATCACTTGATTCAGCCAAGTCATTAAGCTAAAGCACTCATTTGAGCTTAAGCATGCCTACAAAGTGCTGTAGGTATGTATTTCCTCTATCCTGATTGCACCTTCTCACTACTCATTCCAGAGTCCTGCTCCTACAACCCTGTCACTAATCAGCACAGTGTCTCAATCCACAATGCACATCAAGTCTTTTAAGGTATTTCTCAGTTCTCACAACCTATTGTGCATTTATGTGCCTGTGCGAGTATTTTTACCATGTTATTATTAATCTTTCTATGGGCGCCTACTTTGAACTCATATTTATCCTCTTATCACAACCCTACTCAAGGAATCTGGGACTTTTAGGAGTTTGGCAGTGATCATCCTTGGCAAAGAAATAAGCTTATGTGGATATTTGGGTTTTCGGTCACTAGATTTATGAGAAAAAGAGGAATAACATGATGTTTAGAGGATGGCAGTGATCATCTAGGGCAATTGAGTTGCTTATGTTGAGGACAGCAAGATGGGTTAGCTCTTTGGAAGCATTCCATGTCATATCCATTTAATTTCAGACATTGAGATTTCGTAGAAATTTCTAGTGTGATACCAATTAAAATTCATCATATTTGAGCAACTCTACCAGCTGGTATCATTCAGTTCAATGTTGATGGTAGTTCTAAACTTCTAATGGCAAACACGGGCCAACCGGTATAGGAGCTTTGTTCAGAAATCACAAGGGACAGATCATGTTGGCTTGTTTGGGCTTTGTTGAGTAGGGTGGACTCCGTTACAACTGAGCTGATGGAAGTCATTAAGGACTAGAAGTTGCACAATGGATGAATACAACCATTAAAGAAATTCAATGTTGGTGATTAGACGGCTTCAAGTCTTTTCGGTAATATCGTTACCTTATTAGAAGAGCTAAATCACAGCGTTGTCATGGGTGGTTTGCATTTTCTATTAGGAAGCAATCTGCCAACTCCTTAGCAGATCAGTTAAATACCCCACCCCCAACCCACTAGGGGCAGGGGAGGAGGGTCTACTACACATTCCTTGCTTGGGTTCCTACCATATTTTGTAGCTTTCAATGAGGATTCGTGGCTTTGGCCTATTGTTGTTGTATATCAACCGCAGGTGGGCTAAGTTTGATCACCCTATCAAATCATTTGGTAAAAAAGGTATCCAAGGGTATTTATGTAAATAAAATTGGATAGGTAATCATCTAAAAATACCACTTCCGAAACATCTGCCACATCGTAGATTAGTGAAACTCAAATTTTCTACACATTTGTCTTCTCATCATATCCATCTTGTAAGTTGCAAGCTGACTGTTTCCCTAGACGGAAATATAAAGCATTACGAAATGGTTGAAATTCTTTAGCAACTTAGGTTTAATAGCTGAAAATATATCGTGGATCATATGGTTGAGAATGGAAACCTAAACTTGCAATCTGGCTAATCCAAGGACATAAGATGCACCCAACAGTCAATTTGATCAAATATGTCCTCTACAAAATGGTGGGACCATAAAGAATACCATAAGCTTCTAGTTTAAAACATTTTTCCATATTTTAAAGAATATTAGAAATATTTGAAAAGATTATTCCAACTCGTGAATTCAATCAAGAGAATTAGTCCCAATTTCCTGATTCTCCAACCATGCAATTGACTCGTAGGTTTTTTTGGGGGAAGTAATCGACTCCTAGGTTATTTGCATCAAACATCATAAAATGCAAGAGACTTATTCCAGATAATTCCTACCTATATAACACTGATTCACATAGCTAAGCAGATAATAAAAAAAAATTACAAAAAAATAAAACCAAATTAATATATTAAAATAAAATTCTACATTTGCAATTGCAAGAGATTGCATACCTCTGCTTCATCTTTGGACATTCCTTCCCTCCATGCTTGATCAAAGAATCCATACAAGTAACTGGAGCCAGAACCTATAAACATATGATTAGTTTAAGAAGTCCAATATATGATTGCAAAGATCTAACTACCAAAGTCGATTCGAATACAAAAATTTGAAGAAAAAAAGACTTCATTAGAAATGCATCAACCACTCCTAACTAGAAATAGTACTACCACAAAATAATTGCCGATCACCGAATAAGGTTTACAAGCTTGGAACATCCAAACAAAAGTTGCTATATTGCAAAAATGAGAGTGGGACCTCCTTAATGAGTTTTGGTAGCTAAACATCTTGTTTACTTAATGAATTTTAGTTAGACCTGAACTTCAATAACTTCAATTATGAAAGTTTAGGATGAGAACTTAGTCTCTCTAGGAGAAAGCTCAGGGTAAGAGGACTGGGAGTTGCTGCTTCAGGCGGGCTGCAATGGCTTCGGCTATGGAGGCCCTTCTCTCCTCTTCCTACTGGTGGAAGAGTGGCACCGGTTTAGGCAATGATGGTGGTAGAGTCGTGGTTTCAGGTGGGAGCTTCATTGGAGGGATTGGTTCGAGTAGTACAGGAATGGGAGGTGAGCCAGTGAGTATAGGTGATGGTAGGGGCGTGAGCATGCGGAGCATCATTTAAATTTTTAGACTTTTAGTGCTTGCAGGAAATGTCTCAGGCAAGGATAAGGAAGTGAAAAAGGATGCTACGGATCCAAGAGATGCAGTGGGAAATGGAACTCCATGGTTGTCCCTCTTCTCATCGAATTCAGAAAAAGAGGACTGATTGACTCTTCAGTTTGTTGAACGATCCTGGGTTAATGGCAAAAGGGCTGCTATTTGTCCAAGCAGCATGATCTTTGCAGAGGCTGAATGGTGGAGGAACACCCTAGTGCGGGACTTTATGAGAGGTAGACCTCCCTTCAATTTTGTCAAAAGCAGTCTGATGAAACAGTGAACAATTTATGGCCACTGTGATACCTACCTTCTCGATAAGGGTTTCTAATTATTCTGTTTCAAACTGGAGGTTGATAAACTGATAGTTACTGAGGGAGGTCATGGTTTGTTGGGAGGAAACCATTCATCTTAAGGCCGTGGAGCCCCAGGACTTGCATGAAGAAAATTGAGCTGTGTACAGTCCCAGTGTGGGTTAGGTTCCCGAACTAGCCCCACTCTGAAGGGGCTAGTTCCACTGAAGCTTCGACCTCCATCGGTAGTGTCATCGGCTCTCTCTTCACTGACAAACATACCAAGACAAAGGTTCCTTTTTCCCTCCCGATGCATTGATATCTCAGCTGAGGATAAGATAAGTTATCAGAGTCTATTTCTATCTACTCTGAAGGGGACATGTTCAAGATTTTCGGTCATTCTGAGTATCACTGCACTATAGTGGAAAATGCTCCAAATATCAAGAGCAGGAAACCGAGAGATTAAGCAGCAAGAGAAGACGACCCTCAAACATAATTCGAAAACCCTGAAATTTTGCAGAAATTAAAAAAAAATGGAATTAGAAAGATGCAATATTTCGGTCATTTGGTAAGCAAATCCAGTATTTGTGCCAGCTGAAAATGCACTGTTACGGCACCGAAAACCAAGCTTTTGAACCTTGCCCCCAAAGCACTGAGGGAATATACAGGCACCAAGCCAAAAAATTCCAGGTTGTCCTGCGGGAGCCGGAGAAGACTGCCAGAGAGGGTTAAGATATTGACCTCGATTCAGCAATGGTAGGTGGGAATCTGTCCAAGGATAGAGATGTCAAATGCTCCTCTGGGTCTAACCTCCAATCGCAGGTGCAACTTAGAATTCCAAATTCAAATATTCCTACCTACACGGCAACTGAGTTATCAGAGGATACCAGAGACAACTCGGACGATCAAATCCACCCAGATGATTCCACTTCATTAACAAGGGTACAGAAGACGTCACTAGCAACCGACTTGGAATCCTAGGGTGCACCTGGATGAGAATGACATCTAAGGTCTTCCAGCAAAGATTGAACTATAGGTCAACAAGGTCTCTGACTTTCCAGACCCAGCAGCAGATGCAGACAGCCGTACTGGTTGCAAAAAATCCAAAGACACTTCTTGCCTTGGTGCGAACTCTGGATCATGGCAACGTCTCCACTCAGGTAGACCATCTTGATGCTCCTGTCTCTAGCCCTTTCTCTCCTATCAGGCTTGTTCCTCTACATACACACACCCACACACCCATGTACGCGGGTGCTCTCACACACACATAAGAATGTTGTAAGTCAGGCAAGAAGAGATGATCTAAGTTGGTAGACAGTTGGGCACACTAATAAATGAAATGGAGCACTGTTTTATTGGTTCGAAATATCTTCTTAATGAAACTGTCTTATGTCTAATGGGGGTGCAAACATTTTGCATCCACAAAGACTACAATTCTATGGGCCTAATTTCACAGTACCAACTATTTATGTACAAGATATGGACCCATTTTACAAAAATGTTAAAAGAGACTAGGTGGGGTGATGCAGTCCAAGGACCAGCCAGTAGTGGATCAGTCCAAGGATGTGTCAACATGGGCCCAACCCACACTGTTCACGTGAACAGTACCAACAGCATTAATTATGACTCTTTTTATTAGTTTTCTAATTTTCAGTTTATTTATTTCCATTGTTTAGTTTCCTAAAAATTAGGCTAGTTAGTTTAGAAGTCTTAGTTGCTTGGAGACTAAGACTTGCCTAAAATCTAGTTTCCTAATTCCAATTTTTAGAAACTTTCTTATTTTTATTGTTTTAGAGCCTTCCTAAATTATAAAGGAAGGTTGGTTTTACTAAATTTCGTTCCTTCCTATTTTATTTGTAATGTTTCAAAGCTATAAATAAAGAGAATGCAAACTGGCTGCAGAGAGAGATTTTCCAGAAAAAAAAGAAGAGTTAAATTCTTATTTTATGGTTGAGTCTCCTACGGTTGTGAGACTCGACCAGATTCCGTTCCCTCTTGATTCTTTAAACAGGTACAGCAGGCTTTCGAGACTCATAACTCCTATAGTTCTTTTCAGATCCTCCCCAAACTTCAGAAGGTGTTCACAATTATTACAAAGGTCATCCATACCAAGTTTCATCTAATTCTAACGGTTAGATTTCAAGATAAGTGGGTTTTTTCATTACTTTTCTCTGCAGATTTTTTGTATTGGACTGGATTAAGATCCTGCAACAAAGAGGGTTTGTTAATTTGACTTGCTTTGAACCCTCTTTGCCATCAATTGGTATCAGAGCATGGCTGAGGAGAGTTCTAACTCTCCTAATCAGTCCAACAATCCCAATGACCTTGTTAATCTGGTTCTCCAACGATTGGCCAAAATGGATGCCAAGTTAGATAGCATGGATGGGAGAATGAGTAATTTGGAGGAGCTAAATCATCCTAGGCCTGCTAGAGTGGAAGCCCCTAGAAGGGAAGCCCTTAATGCCAACCTAATGCCAAGACGTATTCTTAGGGCTCCTCAAAGAGTTCCTAGAGAGGAATACCACAACCCACCCTATGAAGACTATGATGAACCTATCCGTTACCAAACCCATAAGGTACGGATGGACCTCAAAGAGTTTCATGGGAGGCAAGACCCCGAAGCTTTTCAAAACTGGCTAAATGCTCTAGATGACTATTTCGATTGGTTTAACCTTCCTGAACCTCGAAAGCTGCAATTGGCCCACTCTAAACTTGTCGGGGGTGCTCGTGATTGGTGGCGTAACTATGAATTTAGTCTCATGAGGAGTCGTAGAGAACCCACTACTTGGGAGGAGATGAAGGAACAATTGAAAGAAAAGTATTTGCCTCGGTCTTTCAAAAGAAGGTTGCATGACCAGCTGAACAATCTTCGTCAAGGTAATATGAGTATGGAAGACTATGTATACCAATTTGATCAATTATGTGCACGGTCAGGTTCATGAGACAATGATGATCAAATGATATCTCGGTTTCGTTTGGGGTTGCGACCTGAGATTAGAGAAAAATTGGGAGTGGTTGATATTATTAGTTTTAACGACTGTGTTGATAAAGCTTTCCAAGCCGAGGACCTTTTGAAGTCAACACCAAAGCCCACCTCCAGTTCTTATGAATTGAAGCACCCTACACCAAACAGTAAAGCCATAGGGACTATATCTCATGCTACTCCAACAACAGATAAAGGTAAAACTCCCATGGTAGCAGCTATGGATGTGCAATGCTATCACTGCAATGCATATGGTCACTTTGCTAGAGATTGTCCACAAAAATTAAAGGTAAACTCCTTAGTTGCTGCAATCGAGGCCAACCCGGATAACACGTATGTGGAACCGCAAAGTGATGACACTTCTGTTCCTAATACGGATGTCATGGATGATAGTGAGGATTCATATGGAATCCATATAATCACCAGTATGGTCTTGATTGCCTCAAAAGTAGATGTGGATAATTTTGATGTCTTTACTAAAGCTCTATGGATTGACAATAGTGACCACAGTTCTGATGAAAACCACGGTGTTATGGAGAAAATTGCGGAAGACAAAGAATTGAATAAGATCGTCCCCATGGATACCACGATTCCATTTGACTTTCCTCAAGATGTTGAGCATGTTGATTTCGTAATACCTTCTAAATATCTTGAAGAAAGTGGACCCAAAGTGATGGATTTTCTTCCAACGTCGCAAGTACAGTTTAAGTTTCAAGATCAACAGATGCTGCCTACCGACCCCTCTGTAGTCATTCTTCACCATTACAAAACTCGTGGAAGAGTTCTTTTTAAGTGGGGGGAGTTGATGCAGTCCAAGGATGTGTCAACATGGGCCCAACCCACACTGTTCACGTGAACACTGTTCATGCGGTACTGTTCACGTGAACACTGTTCACGCGGTACTGTTCACGTGAACAGTACCAACAGCATTAATTATGACTCTTTTTATTAGTTTTCTAATTTTCAGTTTATTTATTTCCATTGTTTAGTTTCCTAAAAATTAGGCTAGTTAGTTTAGAAGTCTTAGTTGCTTGGAGACTAAGACTTGCCTAAAATCTAGTTTCCTAATTCCAGTTTTTAGAAACTTTCTTATTTTTATTGTTTTAGAGCCTTCCTAAATTATAAAGGAAGGTTGGTTTTACTAAATTTCATTCCTTTCTATTTTATTTGTAATGTTTCAAAGCTATAAATAAAGAGAATGCAGACTGGCTGCAGAGAGAGATTTTCCAGAAAAAAAAAGAAGAGTTAAATTCTTATTTTCTGGTTGAGTCTCCTACGGTTGTGAGACTCAACCAGATTCCGTTCCCTCTTGATTCTTTAAACAGGTACAGTAGGCTTTCGAGACTCATAACTCCTATAGTTCTTTTCAGATCCTCCCCAAACTTCAGAAGGTGTTCACAATTATTACAAAGGTCATCCATACCAAGTTTCATCTAATTCTGACGTTAGATTTCAAGATAAGTGGGTTTTTTCATCTTTTCTCTGCAGATTTTTTGTATTGGACTGAATTAAGATCCTGCAACAAAGAGGGTTTGTTAATTTGACTTGCTTTGAACCCTCTTTGTCATCATGGGGGCCTGTGAAAAGTGGCCCTATATACTCCATATTCTGTAGGAATACATGTGGTAGGCATTTTCATCTACATCCTCTCATGCCTCCCATTAATTCATTTTTTAAGATTGCCTACTTTTCATTATAACAATTATCCCTTCCAACCCCCTATCACTTATTCATTCAAATCAATTAAATTTATTAGAATCTTATTTAAGAACTACTTCCAACAAAATCTTCTCTTAGAAGTTAGAAATAAGAACTAGTTAGTAAAGCATACCTCCAAGTGTAAAAGGTTGCTCCAAAATTGTCCCACCAAGAGGCACCGAATAAATTTTACCTCCTTCATACTTGTCCCATCCACCAACAATCAGGCCAGCTTGTAGCATATTCTGCCAATACCATCAAAAAGAGATAAAGTACACTGGATATGTAGATTGAAACTGCAGAATTTAGTGTAAAGTGATGGACACAAATTAAAAAAAATGCAATTTCTAATTATAGCATTCCAATTACCCTTCAAAATAAAAACTGTCTGAAACCAACCTAATACACGACAGACAGGAATTAAAAGATACGTTTGCCTTTGGACTGGCTCCCGCAAATGATAATGGGGGTCCCAATCACCTAGGGCTTAAGAGTTAGAAAACCTCATAGAGAATCAGTCTTAGGAAGGTAGGAACCCAAAAGAGAAACTAGAATTGGTAAATTCCAGAAATAGGAACTTCCAAAACAGTAACTACAGAAATAGCAACTCAGATATAGTAACTACCAAAATTAGGAAGCGCGTTTAGAAACTTTTCAGAATTGGAAACTGGTAGAGAACTGATAATAGAAATTGGGAACCAGAATTTAGAAACCAACAAAGAAGTTCAAATACAGAAACTTAACTGAATCAGAAACTCAAATTTAAAAAAAAAAATAGCATAAAATAGCAATCAGAATTAGAAAGTAATGCTGGAAAGAATTAGTAAATGATGAAACAACAGAAACTGAAACGGGAAAACAGATTAGTAATAGAAGATGATGCCAACAGTCAAACACAGCAAACAATAAATAGAAACAAGCAGCTGCAAGTAAAAGGTTCAGAAAATTGAGATTTAAGAAAACTGAAGAGCAAGTGGTTTTCTGAAATCAATGAGCTAATTATGGGTATGAAAATAGAACAGAAAACTATGCAAACCTGAGATCTAAATATGTGATTAGAATCACCACAGAACCAAAAGGCAAAAAGCTTCTATCCTTACTCAAAATAACTGCAGGCAGTGATGCCCTTGCTTATTTAATGTTGCTGCAAACTAAAGCAGAACAGAGTGTACTAGAAATAGAAACTAGACCCCAATCTCGTGTTCCTAGACATTACCCATAAAATTAGTTAAAACATCCTTTCCAACAAATAACCCGAAAGTGAAGTGTCTGAAGCCCTTATAACCCATTGGGGACATGGAATTAAGCTAATTCATGCCCAATCGAGCTAGCAGACCCAGATCTGGACCCTAAGACCAGATTTTAACCAAAACTCGACTCACAGGTTCAGTTGAACCAGAAAACTGATTCAAACCATGAACTGCAGGACCAAAAAAAATCCCTGCTTTCACACAGCCACAAGCCCCATTTCTTCTCTACCTGCTCGCAACTGAAATCTGCATCAAGTGACCTGTCACAAATATGAAGGAACATCCTCCCTTCTTTAAGAAGAGGATAGTCAGCACAGTGTGTACTAGAAAGCAAAATAGTTTTTAGGAGAACTTGGATAAAATCCAACAAGACAGAGTCAAAGAGTCATCCGAGATTCTTCTCCACTCTTCACTAGGTATTTCATTGGATATAACAAAATCGCCAGCCTTAAGTTTTTGAGGGGGCAATATTGAAGCCATTAAAGCTTGTAGTGGGGATAAGGTTTCAGGCATAGATATGTGGCAGAGCACAAACTTCAAGGGAGCTGGATGGGAAAAATTATCAAACAGTTAATCTATGATTTCGGGCATTATACCCCAGCAAGCAAGAGGAACACTAGAAGAAGAGAAGATACTGGGAATTTTATCAAAATTACAGCTAAGACAGCTACTTTAGATATGGATAGGCTGCAGTTGAAGTTTAGAAAAAATTGGATAAGATGTTCTCTAGAAAGAGAGATTGAAATTTTAAGACTGCTAGTAACTTACGGGATTCAGCAGGCATTGTAGTTTTAAGAGGAGAAACTAGGGTTTGAGATGTAATGGGATAATAGGGTTCAGTTTGAGAGTTTGAAAGAACAAAGAAAGGAACACTTCAAGGAACCATAGATGCAAGAAGATTAGAGCTGAAGAAAGAAGGAATATGTAAGTAAATTTTGACAGATTAAATTAACTTCTGGTACTTCTAAATCCACAAGGCACTTTGACCAATCAATCTATACGGATCCAAAAACATCAGCAACAACCAAGACTTTTAGAAGGTTGAAAGGTATTATCTCTAATTAACATTCACAAGGAGTTGAAAAGATCTGTCAGAAGACCGTTTGAAACCTATTTCAAGGTTAAACGTTCATACTTTAGCTCATGATTCAAAATCTCGACAAAATTTGCCAAGCTTACTGGAAAAATGATGCGGGAACCAGGTTGAGAAAAGCCTAATTGATCCACTAATGGGCCCATCCAAATAATATAGAAGCTTTGATTGCACAAACAGTGGCAATTCTGTAAATAACCAGAACTTCGTAATAAATCTTGATACACAAACAGAAACTTGGAATATAATAGGAATTCTTTCTAAAGGAATGGGGTAAACTAGGAAACAGGAGATAAATAAGACAAAACGGAGTTACTTTATAAAGGAGGGGCATAATTGGAAATCCAGAAATAACTCTCTTCTTCAACCTTCATCGGAGGCCATTCACAAACAGAAAGAAAGAGGCGGTAATGGCCTTACTTCAGGAAGAGAGAACTCTCACCACAGATCACCGATTGCTCTCAGATCTCAAGGAACAAGTCGTTACACGTAGCCCTACTGAACCCAACACTCATCAACTCCAACAGCAAGGAATAAAAGAGTATTGAAGGCCTGAACTCGGACCTGGCGGTAAGCAGATGCACAGACCTAATGTTTGGTCCGTAACTCACAGAAGGGGTCTGATTTGGGGCTAAGAATCCAAGGCTTGAATCACCCAAGGGAGGTGAACCAATACCCTGAATCTCAGGCTTAATGGATATTATAAGAGAAGACCTATCAATTTTATCTAATCTAAAAACAGTTGCAGGAAACAGAGCAGTATTAAGAAATAAGAAAGTGAATCAGTAGGGAAGGAAAAGGAAGAGGAAGAAGTAGGGGGAAGGAACAGACAAGGGAAAGGTCAGTTATGGTTTGCAGGGATGAACAAGAGAGAGGAAAGAGAGGGAGCACGCAAACCCTGCCCGCAGGCACTCAAAACTCAATTCTTTCAATTCATTCTGTCATTCTTCAAATCTGAAATTTATACTCATATTACATACGTTTATAAATGAAAAACTTTCCTAAACTAACTAAAATAAACTTAGCAACTAAATAAAATCCCTCATTAAAATGGAAATCATAACTAAGGATATAAGATACCTACCATAACCTATTGCTTGCTTACTAAAATAAAATATTACCTAAATGTTCCATTTGAATTTCCCAAAATAAAAGATTACAAATATATCCCAATTAAAATTAAATCTTACAAAGATTCCTATCCAAGCCCATCTTATCTTGTGGGCCCATTGCTGCATAAAAAAAAAATCGATTTTTCGACCGACCAATACGAGATGGGAGTCAACTTGCTAAAGTTGCAATATTTCGGCATTTTGGTAAGCATCTCCAGTTCTTGTGCCAGTCCTTATGTGTCCAGATAACCCAAAGTTTCGATAGTTAGCTCTCGGTCTTCCGATCAAGGGCTTTTTGAGATCACTCCTCCGCCCAAGGTACTAAAGCAAGGACCTGGCTCAGAGGTTTCCACTGCATATAAATGAAATCAACAAGTGGGAACGAGAACAAGGCTTTTACTCTTTGATCACTTCCTCGAACCAATGCAAGAGAGATCTATTTATCCATGTGGAAGAAGTCAGATGAATGGGCAAAATGCCAGGGGGGTAGGGGGGAGACTGCTAATGATGCTCTAAGATAACAATAAAAAGTACTTTTCAAAGCGGCAAAAACTCTCGTGAAATTCCCACAGCGAAACCTCGAGATACTTTTCACTCGTCTTCTGCGAGTCTGAGACCTAACTTCTGCGACTTAACAACTTCCCGCCCTACCGACTTCGGATTGACAACTAGTCTTGATTGGAGCCAATGTACTGGCGCAACAAAGGCCATTGATATTTCCTCACTTGCTTCGGAACCGAACGGCCGCCCCCCTAATTACTAGACCAACCTACTATAATAATTCCATAAACACGTAGAAAGGCCATGCCATGGATAGTTGTTTTGCGCTAAAGCATGCCATCCAAGACCTGTTAGATCAGAAAAAGTTTAAAGTACACCGAGCTACGTGAGCCCTGAGTCCTTTACCGGACAAATTGACTTGTCGGGCATTCCTGGCCCACCAAGCGAAACTGGTGGTTTCTTGGTCACAACCAGCTACCACCATCTTTCATGTCTTTTCCTCTGGGTTGTTCCAGCTGTAGTTGATTCCTCTTTTGAGTCAGAAATTTGAGCCCCACTGGACCGGAGGTTAGTTGGTGGTTTCATTTCAAGGATGGCTTTAGTTTTGGCTGGGTCAACTGTGATTCCATCTTTTGTAATAACAAACCCCAAGAACTTTCCAGTTACTACCCCCATAAAGAATTTGAAGTATGTCATTACTGAACCCTAGATCACTTACGAAGGGTAAGTGATTGCCTACTTTCTATGTCTGGAGACGCTTACTGCACTGCTTTTTCTATCAGCTCAGTCAGGTTCGCTCGCTAGTTATATGCTTAACACATGCATTTGAGGTCAGAGGTGCCGGCCCCCGACCTCGTCATGATTGCCTTCCTTTAGCCGCCAAGCAGAACAAGCACCCCTTCGGATCATCAGTTCAATGTTGAATGATGAGGCTCCGCAAGAGTTGATCTCCAACCACCCCCGGCTATTACCCAGTTATAGGCAGAATTGAAGGAATTGAAAAAGATGATGGACCTCACTCTGTAAGTCCAAACTCAGAACCAATTGCAAACAACTCCTGAAATTGGATTATCGTAGAATAAGAGGAGCTGTTTTAGGAAATAACTTAACTTAAAAGACAGATGCTGCCCCAGCTCGACTCGAGACCACCGTTGAATCATTCGGTGAGTAGTGAACTGCCAGATAGATCAGCACAACTAGGGAAGCCATTGAACCCAAGGTAAAAAGCAAAGAAGGAAGAGTACATAGACTGACTGGTTGTCATCCACGGATATTTGGGGTCTATAGACCTGGTAAACAAGCAAAGCTCTTTCCGACCTTCCGTTTGATTTGCCAGGTCTATAGATGAATACAACTCTTCATAGGAGTCATGCCTGACTTGCTATGCTCTTCTATTACTTGACTTACTTCTATTTTCCGTCAATTGACTACCCGGGTTGACTCTCGTGATCTTGGATCGTTTAGAACCTTAGCGTTAAAGATGCTGAGATCGAGGGGCTAAGGCAACAGCGGGCTGTAATGCTTCGAGATAGACGGATCCTAAGGCCATTCTCGATATCAGCAAGATGAATGCCTCTCAGGCCACTACATTCTCTTGTGCGCACCTCACCTCAGACATTTGAATCAAGTAGCAATTCAAATGGTTCTCAAAAAGTAGACAAAGTTTCGTTCTATACGTTCTTCCTATATTCGCCAGATCCTTTCTTCAATTCGATGTTAACGTGAATGAACCATAACTATGTAACCCTATTCCAAATATTGACCCCATCAAGTTTGAAAGGCTGCTGCTTCAGCTTCACCTCTTCTTTCATATCTGAAGAAGCAGTGATAGGCTCCCTCCCATCCCTTTCTTTGTTTTTCTCCCCCCAACTTTTTTCACTTCGCGGTAAACAGAGACTTTCCAATAGCCAGCCTGCAAAGTCTTTTTTGGGGGTCCAAGGGTGCCCCCCCCCCCCCCCCCCACTACCCAATTCCTGTCTCCAGAACTACGGAGATAGGTGACTTTCTGCAATGGCCCTCCACCTGCTAAATCTGAAGCAAACCGTTAGGCTAGTTCCCGTGGAGTGAGTATAGTGCTTCCCTTTAACCATTAAGCACACCTACTTTCAGCAGTTCCAGTCCCTAAAAAGGTGAATGATAAAATCGAGGTTTTGATGGCAGACTTTCTATGGGGTGAGAAATAGAATTTTAAAAAACGGATTAGTTGGTCATCACTTTGTTTTCCTCGAACTTAAGATCAAACTGAATGGTGGTCACGCTTTCTGGTCTACCATGACCCTCCACTCTCCTCTACATCATGTCTCTAAGACAGGGCAATCTTACCAAGTCTGTTTTCGGTCATTTCATGTACAGTGTACTCTTTAATAATTAATCAGAATTATGTTTCTTTATTCCTACTGGATAATTTGCTTGTTCTACTTGCTTTTTGTGTATTCTAGCACTGAACCAATTTGTAGCATAGGTAATATTACACAAGGTATCCAGTTACGGTCAGCGTATACTGCCAACCTGTGGGGAAAAGCCAAACTATCATTTTGTACGAGTGTTCTTGCAATATAAAGGTTCACATGTGTTATAGAGGCCAAAATAAGAGGGTCCCATGAATTTTCAGACCTTAATACCGCCATTTGCCCCCGGAAATGGTCAGGCGAAATTCAAATCCCAAAAATGCATCATTTCGATCAAATTTCAGCCGAAATTTTGGTTTTGGCAGCCACCGTAATCTCAGGTTTAAACCCTTGAGCTGCAGTAGCCAAAACTGTCCAGGAAAGACTATGACAAGAGTACCGAACTATTTGCTGAGACTGAAGAAGATGGATCCAGGGGGTAGAAAAAAGATAACATAAGTGAGTCTTTATTCCTTCAGCTTTTTCCACTATGTTTAAGAATTCTTTTGGACCATCAAATCTCTATATCTGGATATTCAAATCACTGAACAGCTAGGATTTACTGTTATCTTCCAATATGAATTTGAGGTCCATACCTATATTACATAAGATACAAAGAAAAAGGACAATTTAGTCAAACCTTATTGTTATACGACAAAAGCCTGACTAGGTTTGCAGCGACTTTGACAGTTGCAGGCTGCCCAAGTTGTATTCTGAACCAAAAGAACACCACGTCAGAGTCAGTAAACAAAAAGTTTGAAAAGGTTGAAAAGGTAACTACATAAACTTGGTGTCCAAGTAACATGCGAAAGTAAACATATTAAAATGCAGAAGGAACAGTTCACTAACTCAAACAATCTCATACAGTTGGATATGTGGAGGATGTCCTCCGGACTGGTAGCATGAAAAATTTTGTGGCCCACCTGCCACCTATGAACCCATGTATTTGATTTTTCTCCCCCCAATTTCATAGCTTCCGGTTCATTCATTAAAATTGGACTTATCAACCAAATTTCAAACGTTTATTCTGACACATTTTGAAGTCTGATTGGGCAAACTGACAAATGGGTTGAAGATGGGGTTAAAAAAATGTCCATAAAGTTTGAGTGCCAAACTTCCATGTGGCAGATTTACCTGACAGACAAGGAATAGCTTCACTCCCCACCTCACAAAAAAATATCAATCCCTTATTTCAAGTTTTCAACACTAATGCAACACATCATCAGAACACACAATTGCACAATGTATCTATTCACCGAACAACTGCCATTAGTTTACGCTTTAACAGCATCTATTAAAAATTAAAAGAAAGAAAAAGGAAAAATAAGATACAAAAGGCTGACGTGACAATGAAACCTAGACCAGGAGTTGCCAGATATAATGAGAATACCACCACATAGTCCAAAAATAGAAGGCCACATTGAACAAACTATTTTGCAGGAAAGGAAGACCAATTACCACTAACCCCACCCCCAAAAAAATTGTTAAAACCTTCCTACAACAAATCTAGCAACAATGACTTCTCCAGCAGAATGAGTTGATTTTGGTATCCCTAAAACTCAGAATCTGAACACTGCAAGGATTGTCAAGACCACAGACATTCTATGTGACAACTAATCAAGGGACTAAATCTTGGTTTCAAGATCGATATCAGTCAGGCCCAAAACCGAGACGTGCTGGATCTAGTTTCGAGGTTTCAACCCTGGGACTCCCTGGGTTGAAACCTAGTGTCGAAACCCAGGTTTCAACCATAAGTATCAACCCTAGGTTTTGTTAAGCCAGGTCCAAAACCAAGACAACTCAGAGATTTCGGTCAATTTCAATCAAAACTAGAACCATGAAACTAATTGAGGGAGAAAAGGTAAGAAAATTTCTTTGGGTTCGGGGAAGGATGGGGGAGGGAGGGCAGCATTCTCCCCCCCCCTCACCTAGGAGAAGGTTTCTTAATCACCCTTAATTTCCAATGCACAGGCACTTCTTTACAAACATAAACTGTTAATCTATGATACAGCTGAATAGATAATTAGATACACATGCATATGTTTCTCTCAGTTGGTCTTACTACTGACTTACTTTCCCTATGCTTTATCTCACATAAATAGAGGCAACAAACTTCTACAACAACAACAACAACAACAACAAAGCCTTATCCCAACTAAATGGGGTCGGCTACATGGATTCTCAAAATAAAAAATAAAAGAGAACAGAATAGAAAGTAGTCTAACAAACTTAGGCATGAAGCAGTCGAGGAACTCAGAAGTTGACACGATATTGGCAAGGAGCACCTTCTGGGAAAATAGGAAAGTTTCTTTGGAAAGGAGTAAAGATACACACTGAAACCCAAATTCCCCACGTCAAAATCTAGATTTAATTGGACCGTTTACATATCCAGGCATAACAGTGTATGATTGATGAATTTGGGGCTGTCTTAGCTGGTTTCACACTTAAAAATTGATAGACCAAGACATAAGATGATACACAAGGATTTATAAGATTATATCAGATAACAGTTTAAGAGATCAGCACACAATAATGAAGGGAATCAGAATAGGACAATACACAGATAAGTAATTCAGATTATCAACAGAATAGAGAATCTGAACTAGTTAACAGATCTTAAATCAGATAATATTACACCCATTTTCAATATTAGTTTAAGAAAAAAAATCTAAAATGGTATTATGTGGAGTGGACCCAAGTTTAGTAGTATGTGCTAAAATCTGGGATTGTGTCCAGAGTTATATAGACAACACTTATTTATGACTAATATCATTTAAGTAAATAAAATATTATTCATTTACATAAGATATTATTCACAATAAGCAAACAACCCTCCATAGTTGTCAGATGACAAGGCGATCCAAGGCGTTCGAGGCCATCCTGGGCACCTAGGCGCCCGCCTAGGCGTTCCCAGTGTATTTTTTTTTAATTTTTAAAATATGAATGCTATATTAATATTTATATATATGCAACATTTTACATAAATAATCAACATTTAAGACATAACTTAATTAACATGAGAAAACCAACAACGTAAAAAATAATGAGTTAAATAGGCAACACGTATTTATGACTAACATTTGCGTACTTCTAACAAATTTGACCGGAGCGTAACTCCTTTAATATAGTTCAGATTCAAACAATCTCGAATTCGTTGCAAAGCTAGTATAATCGGCTTTTTAACAAATCCGATATTACTTGAATCCAAGTTATAATGAAGGAATTACACTCTGGTCAAACTTTGTTCGGAGTACGCGAATGCTGTTTAAAGTCATCTAAATGTAAATTATTTTTTGGACATCAAAACAAGAGATTATTTTAACACGCTCTTAGTTTTTAGTGATGCTTTACTATAATAAAATTTATTAAATTTTTATATTTGAAAAAAAACTTAGCATTTGGAAGTTGAAAATCGCCCCCCCACCCAAAAATACAGTTTTTGTTCTTGAACTAGAGGATTGACTTTTTATCCTTTTGGAATTTGAATTTTAGACTATTTTTATTGCATTCAAACGGGGGAGGGGGGGTATTTGCTTATTTATGAATAATACCTTAAATAAATGAAATTTACTTAAATGATATTACTCATAAATAAGTACTGCCTGATAAATGTTGTTCCTGAGAGCAAAAAAAGACACATTGAAAACAAGACGGCTGCCCAAGGTAATAAGGCGCCCTGGCGCCTAGGCTTACAAAATCCGCCCAGACCACTAAGCGTTGCTTAGGCGACGCCTTGACAATTATGCACCCTTCCCCCCTCCCATTTGAATACAATAAAAATAGTCTAAAATTCAAATTCCAAAATGATAAGAAATCAACTTTCCATTTCAAGAACAAAAACCGGATTTTCTGGCATGGAGGCGATTTACAACTTCCAAATGCTAAGCTTTTTCCAAATCTAAAAATTTTATAAATCTTATTATAGTAAAACATCATTAAAAACCCAAAGTGCACAAAAATAATATCTTGCTTGATGCCCAAAAAATTATTTTCATCCAGTGCAACTTTAAACAGCATTCACATACCTCAAACAAGGTTTGACTGGAGCGTAACTCATTTAATATAAATTTCAAACATCTCAGATTTGTTACAAAACTAACATAATCAACTTTCCAACAAATCCGATATTGCTTGATTCCGAGTTATATTAAAGGAATTAAACTCCAGTAAAACCTTGAGTCAATAATTTTATATGAGAAATTACTTAACTCAATCACTTGCAATCATTACTCTTCCGTTTTCTGTTGAAGTTTATCCCGTAGAGGTATTCAAATTGGATAATATAATCCTTACAAAGGGGCCATCCTATCCAACTTTCAAGCATTATGATTTGTTTCAAGCGTGGATGATTATCATCAGAGATTCCCAACAAATCATAAGATTCCCGTTCTCGAAAATCCACGTTTTCCAAATCCAGAAAACAAACGGAATTTTAGGATTCCTCCTTTGCTCGAAGTACGTGAGTGCTGTTTCGAAACCTCTCAATGGAAATAATTTTTTGAACATGAAAAACAAAAGATTATTTTGGTGCTCTTCTTGTTTTTAGTGATGTTCTACTATAATATGATAAATGGAATTTTTAAATTGTAGAAAAGCACTAGCATTTAAAAGTTCAAAATCGCCCCCACAATCAGAAATGTGATTTTCGTTCTTGAATTGGAGGGTTGATTTTTATCCTTTTGGAATTTGAATGTTAAGCTATTTTTATTGAATTCAAATGGGGATGTTTGTTTATTCATGATATTTTAAGTAAATGAAATATAAAATAAGTGCTACCAAGTAAGTGTTGTTCTTGTGTACTGTTTTCCTTAGTCCTTACCTATTCTAACTTGTAATGTTGAAACCTACCTCTGGGTGACAAAACAGACAAGTTTCGACTAAAACTTGTGTATTTTATATGTCGATACCTGCATTCAAGTTGAAACGATGTTGAACTATGGATTCAGCTATTGTGAATAGAAGGGTGCAAAGTGCAAACGAGCGATGGCATTATGCTCATTACGTTCGATTCATCCATTCCATAGCATCTCATATGCATATCTCTTTCCAGTGGAACCTAAGGCTGCAAATGAAGTGGCAGACAGCTTGGCAAAGCAAAAAGTCATGAGACTGAAAGTATGTTTAGCCGTTTGGGGATTACATTCCTTCGTGAAGCACCATTCCTGTTTGGCTTGGCCTCTTGATCAGCCCAAGGACAAAACCCATATTAGGTCGCTATGGGCCCACCCTAAACTAATGAAATTTCCAAAAAAAAAAAAAAAAACAGTGGCACTTTTGTAACTCAGGACAGTTTAGGACCCTTTTGGACAGGTAAAATTTACCATGGGACATAAAAGTAAATAGTTTTGGACAGGAGAGCATTCTATAATCTAAAGGGCCTTCTAGCAAGCATAACTATCAGCAGGATGTTTTAGCAAAAAACAGAATTCAGCAACCAAACTACCAAAGCAAGTTGTCCTAACCTTAGAGTGGACAAATACGGACTAATTCAAATTAAGATATCTCACCCGATAAGAATCAGTCAACCTGAAACTTCAGATGCAGGTTTGTCTCTCAAAGGCCTCTCAGCCAACAATCATTTAAACCAGCAGCTTGGAAAAAAAAAATAATAAAAATCCCTGAAATTAACCCAGACGGAAAGAACAGAACCAACTACATTACCAGTTCATCTTCTCAAATTCCACTTTGAGTTTCGATCTGAAACTCAGTAAGATGAGTCAGTCTCCAGGAAAGGAAGACCTCCCCATTCTCAGCTGAGTTGTATCGATGGAGTTCCAGCCACCCCTCAGACTAAGAGTACTGCAACTTGTGAAGAAACAAAACAAACTGGCAATAGACTTGAATTCACAACGTAAGACAGAAGAAAAAGAAGATTATATAAAACCCTGTTCGCCATGAACGGACCGAAGGTTTCCCATCAAACCCATCGGGGAAGAGCCATTCTTCACCATGAACTAAAACATTGATATTCCATTAACCTTACACCATCCCATGAACGATTACATTGCTACAATAAATCCTAATGAAGAAAATAGAAAGTAGGTATTGATCCAAATCTTGCTTAACTTATCAAATCCCATTCCCCAAGTAATTATAACTTTAGAAACTTCTTAGACTAAAAAATAGAAACTAAAACTAATCCCATATGGGACTCAAGCCCCCCACCCACCCACTTTGGTTATAACTTTGGCCCATTATAAATAAAAACCCAATAACAATTAGCCCATGACCCATATAACCCAACTGGGCTTTGAATTGGGCCTTAATCAAACCCAATCGATGATATTTGCAGCTTCTGACTTAAACATTTATGAATTTCTAAAGATTTAGAGAGAAAATTATATGTAAAAAGGGCTTTTCCTGCGGATTAAGGCCGCAAATTGGTGAGCCAAACGTTGTTTAAAGAATCATTCTGAGTACTTATTAATGACATGATCCAAAAAAAAAAAGCTTGACCATTAAAAATTAAAATTCCTTTAAATGTGGGTCCCACTTGACCAATCATTATCTGAAGGAAGAAAAATAGAAGAAACCCACGATGATCAATTTTGGAGATATTCCATAACTACGGGACCTCTTTCTGGATTTTGGTCGCTTTCCACGTCTAACGCTCTCTCCAGTTGCACAAATCATTGAGCAGGAAATAATATCATAATTAAAAATATATTTACATGTGTGCATAAAAATGCCAAACCATAGAAGTGATGAAAAATCTACAGGTATATATGCAGAAATTTTATCAAATCCTAAAACCCATACATACACAATAGATATAACATACACACAACCACGCATAATCAAACATCATTTGACCAACTGGGTCCAACCAAATACTTCTTCGGTTAGCACTCCCACCCAGTTCATTAAAGAATAACGAATTGCCAAAGTAAATATAATAAATTTTCTCACATGTGTTGATGTAGAAAGTAACGGACATAATCAGAGACAATTTGGGAATCCGCAGCCTGCAAATTACAAAATTGTAAATGATTAATTCAAAGCAAACAATTGAGCATTGTTGCTTAATACACCAACTATGATAATAAAAAATGATACCATTGGTATACGTGACATTGGAAATAAGAAGACAACGAACAGGAAAGCATTGAAAAATTTCATATCAAAACCAAAGATCGAAGAATCTTATGGATAGAGAGTTGAATAGATGGGAAAAGATTCATGTCCAGCAGAAGGGGTGAAATGACCAACCTGTCCCCCCTAGTTGGATGCCTATGTATGCGCTCCCATTGGTCCCCACACTGGTACAGGAACCACACAACCAGACAGGAAACCCTTTCCCTAAATAGATAATGCGGTAATATAAATGACAAGGCTCAAGGAGTAGACTACCTTTTATTTGCTACTTCAAAACTGAAACATATGAATGCTTTGCTGATACAAAGCAGTATTAATCAAGCTCGAGAACTCGGTTTCGAGGCTGATTTAGACCAGCCTCAAAACCGAGTTGGCCCAGGTTTTGACTTGGTTTCGGTCGAAACCTGGGATTTTTCCTAAGTCATTTCAAAACTTAGGTTTCGAGACCAGAATTTTTTTTTTTTTAAAGCATATTTGAACTATTTTACATCTATTTCCCATATTAGTTTTAAAAAATAAAAATCTAAAATGGTATCTGTGGTGTGGACCCAAATTTGCAAGTGTATATTAAGACCTGGGATTGTGTCCAAAGTTAAATAGGTAACATTTATTTATTTTGAGAATTGGGATTGTGTCCAAAGCATAGTTGTCAAGGCGTCGCCTAGGTGTCCGGGCGCCAAAAAAGGGACTGGGCGGTCACTCACCTTGTGGTAGTTCAAAAGGCGACCGCCGAGGATGTCTGGGCGAAGCCTAGGCGTCGCCTTGGGCGCCTTGGACGCCCAGACATCCTGGGCGCCTTGGATGCCCAAACATCCTGGGCGGTCACCTTGATACAGCATCTTATAGTTTTTTATTAAATTAAATAATTATTATATTATTTTAACTATTATTTGGGTTTTTTTAATAAGATTCTGAAATTAATTTTTACATTGGTTTGGTGTACAATAATATATTGGACACCAATACATGGGATCGTGGGTTATATAACGTGGATTAGAGAAGAGAAGAAAAGCCAGAGAGTTATTCCAACGATTGAAAGAGAAAGGGAAGCTCTCAAGAAGTCTGTTCCTCTTCCTATTCCGGCGAATATTCCGGCGATAAGGTTGTCCTACTTTGCTTCTGGCGGTCGGCATCAGGTATGTTTAGTTTATTGTTTGTATTTTATATGAATGGTTCTTTCTTCTTCTTCTGCAATGATTTTTTTTTTTTAAATATCGTCTTTTTCTTCTACTTCTGCAAGTTTTTTTTTTCTTCAAGTCTTTAATCTTTTGTTTCAACTTGTCTTTTTCTTTTCATCGAGAAATTTCTAAGGTTTGCAAGCCCTTGCTTTTTTCATCTAGAAATCTGTTTGCAACTCTTCTTCTTCTTCTCTGCTCTCTTCTTTTTCTTCTTCTTCCTCTCTGCTCTGTTCTTCTTCTTCTTCCTCTCTACGCAACTTTTTTTTTTTAATATCATTTCTTCTCTGCTCTGCGTTTCTTCCTCTTCTTCTTCTTCTTCTTCCTCTCTGCTCTGTTCTTCTTCTTCTTCTTCTTCTTCTTCTTCCTCTTCTTCTTCTTCTCCTCCTCTCTGCAACGACTTTTTTTTCCTACCTTGAAACGTTTTTTTTTTATCTATTATTCTGCACTTTTCTTCTTCTTCTACCTCTCTGCTGAGTCTGCTCTGCAACGTCTTTTTTGTTCCCTACCTTTTTTTTTGCAACGTCTTTTTTTTTCTCTGCTTGTCTCCTCCATTCTTCTTCTTCTTCTTCCTCCTTTCTGCTCTGTTTTTCTTCTTTTACCTCTCTGCTCTGCAATGTCTTTTTTTTTTTTTTTTTCTTTTTTTTTCTCTGCTCGTCTCCTCCATTCTTCTTCTTCCTCCTCCTCTCTGCTCTGTTCTTCTTCTTTTACCTCTCTGCTCTGTTCTTCTTCTTTTACCTCTCTGCTCTGCAACGTCTGTCTTCTTTTTTTTTGCAACGTCTTTTCTTTTTTATTTTTTTTTTCTCTGTTGATCTGCTCCATTCTTCTTCTTCTTCCTCTTCCTCTCTACTCTGTTCTTTTTCTTCTTCTTCTTCTACCTCTCGGCTCTGCAACATCTGTTTTTCTTCTTTTTTTTCTTTTTTTGCAACGTCTTTTTTTTTCTCTACTGGTCTGCTCCATTCTTCAAACATTGAAATTTTGAATATTTCATTATTTCCCATCTTGTTGACTTGGCGCATATATTTTTAATGCAAAATTTTTAATATTTATAATTTATGATTTTTTTACTCCCCTAAGTAGGTGTAGGATTCAAACCTACATTCTATCAGGTATCATTCGACCGCTCTACCATTGAACTACTAAGGAATAGAGGTACATTCAGTCTATACACTTATTTTAGCATCATGAAGGTAAGTAGGTAACAACAATATAATATTCATTGAATATTGAGTAATTTACATCTTTAGTTCTTTATGTGCATTATGAACTTGCACTCTTGTTTCTTATTTTATATGGTATTATGTTCTTAGTTTATTGCTTTGTGTTTTTTTAGTTCTTACATTTTATAGTTTAATCATTCTTTGTTTATTTTTCTCATATTAGATTATGCCTTAAATAGTTAAATGTTAGTTCTTTATGTAGCATATTTCATTGTTGCATTTTATATATAAAGTATAAACATAAATATAGAATTGATATTTTAGGCAAAAAAAAAAAAACACCAAGAACGCCTTGGTCGCCTAGGTGCCCAGGTCGACCTCCATCGCCTAAGGTCGCCTTGTCGCCTTGAAAACTATGGTCCAGAGTTAAATAGACAGTACTTATTTATGCCTAATTTCATTTAAGTAAATGTTTTTTTTAATTTTATATTTCATTTACTTAAAATATTATTCATAAATAAAGAAACAACCAATTTGAATCCAATAAAAATAGTATAAAATTCAAATTCCAAAATGATAAGAAGTCAGTTTTCCTGTTCAAGAATAAAAACCAGAATTTTTTTTTTTTTATCATGGAGGCAATTTTCAACTTTCAAAAGCCAGGCTTTTTCTCAAATCTAAAAATTCCATAAATCTTATTAGAGTAAAACATCACTAAAAACCAAGTATGTGCCAAAATAATATCTTGCTTTGATGTCCTAAAAATTACTTTTATCTAGGGCAACTTTAATAGCATTCGCGTATTCCAAACAAACTTCTCGCGGACCCAAATCGAGGCAAACTCTGAATAGTAGATATGACTCCACACACCCCCAAAAAAAGGAGGGGGTCAAAGTCAGCCAATGAGACGATGGACGCGATAAGCTTCATCGTCAAGAGGGAAACAACCCGGATTCAGCTAAGGCCCCTAAATGACCTCTTAATGATAAATGAGGTAGGGGTGCAAAAACAGCCAGGAGGTTTGCTTAGGTAGAGGGAGGAGAAAGACTCTTCTTCAAAGGGCCCAAGCAATCAATGAGATACCACTCTGAAAGAGCTAAAACTCTAACATTGTGTCAAGGCCTACGGGCCAAGGGACAATTTCTGGAAATGGACGAAGAGGAAAGGTTCCTTTTTTAGGGTACTCTCGAGAATATATCCAATGAAGACGGGGTGAGGCCTTAGTTCAAAGGATAAGAGCACATGGCTATGAATCACATTGTTGGGCTAACCTTGTTTAGAGTAGATAAAGTCGCCCTAGATGAAAATAATTTTTTGGGCAACAAAGCGAGAGATTATTTTGGCACAACTATTGGTTTTAGTTATGTTGTACTCCAACAAAATTTATGAAATTTCTAGATTTGAGAAAAGCCTAGCATTTGGAAGTTGAGAATAGTCCCCCCAATCAAAAATCCAATCTTTGTTCTTAAACCACAAAGTTGACTTCTTAGTTCTTATCCTTCTGATTTTTGAATTTTCAATTTTAGACTATTTTTATTGGATTCAAATGGAGAGTATTTGCTTATTTATGAATAATTTCTTAAGTAAATATTGTTTTAAAATTAAAAAAACTTTTACTTAAATGATATTAAACATAAATAAGTGTTGTTTAGGAACGTTCATTGTACTTTTTATCTTTTCTTGCTTATAATATAATCAGATCTTTAGCACAAAAAAAAAAGTGTTGTTCCTGTGTACTGTTTCCTTGGCTATTCTAACTTGTAAGATCGACACCAAGGTCTAGGTGTCAAAACTGAAACCTGTGCATTTTATAAGGTAGTTTGGTTCAAGTTTCTGTCGAAACCTGTCGATTTTATGAACATTTTGGTACCGGACTAGGTTTCGGCTCGATGAGGATCGAAACTAAGTTCTCGAACCATGATATTAATAGATTTAAGAGCTTAGATGAGGCAGACAAATACACAAAACTGCAACAATGTCAGCACCATTTTACAATTGTCCACTAAAAGTTAGATGCAAGCCAAAGTTGTTTTTGCTGTTTTTTTAAAGATATAGCATGTTGAGAACAACAGTATTGTGTAATATATAAACCACCAAACCAAAATTTTTACAGCAATGGCACATGAAGTGTCCCACTATGGGGAATAGTATGAAGGAAAATTCATCTTCATCAACCAAATATGGGGAAAAAAATTTGTTGCAAAGAGCATCCTATGCTAAGTAACTGACGGATACTTGGTTGTTAAGTCTTTGGAAACTAACATAGCAGCAAAATATAAACTGGTAGATGATTGAGAAAGTTTGCCAGCAGAAGGTAGTTTCTGAAAGGGAACATGAACACTGCTCACATTCAGGTCGAGAAGGAACTTAAACAATTTCCTGGCAACATTAGTCTTCTGCTGGCCACAGCTGATTGACGTATAACCAATGCTATTTAGCTTATCCACTAATAAGGACCCTCGTAACTAATTATATGAAAGAAGCAGAAACTCAGTCCTATCTCCTACCCCAAGAAGGCATCTTAACAAATGGGATTAATGGGATTATACCAATATGGAACAGTCTTTCCTGTTGGAAGCTGCTTGAGTCGGAAAGTGTTTTTATGGTCACAGAATATGGAGACCTCAAAGAGTATAGCCATTCCAAGCTCTTGCTCTCTTGGAGTGGGGTGATGCTGAATCTGTCACACACCATAAGTCATTGTAGATTTGCTTATAAGG
Organism: Protea cynaroides; assembly: GCA_028583415.1. NCBI lineage: Eukaryota > Viridiplantae > Streptophyta > Magnoliopsida > Proteales > Proteaceae > Protea > Protea cynaroides. The sequence goes on from CM053273.1 coordinate 38,727,470, forward strand.
CATGGACAGGGACAATTTTCTTGGATCATCACAAGAGATTTCCATTTGGTTAGAAGCCCACAGGGTAGAAAATGTTGAGTGCTTCCTCTTGATGCTATCATGGGGATGTAGAGACCTGGAGGACATAGATGGTTATAAACCACCTGGTTAGGAGCTACTTTACCTGCATACTTCAACTTACACGTCATATCATGTCCCAGTTCACTACTACATGTAAGCATTGAGAATGCAAGGAATGGAACCTTTGCCGCACGTTTGTCATCCTTGGCTGTATACGGGAAACATACGGATGGTGGCAAACAGTAGATTTGGCATTTTATGGGCATCAAGTTGAAAATAATTCAGAGATATACGGAGTACATGAACATGTGCAAACTGGATAAAATTCTTTGCCTCCTACTTCAATTCACCCAACTTTATCTCATTAAATAGTCAGCTAAATCTGCCATCGTACTGTACTGAAAGCCATATCAGCATATAACCTTTAAGCAATCCAATCCAATTTCGGACCTGCTACAATTGGTCACATAAAATCTTCCATTTTACATAAGAAAACCAACTTCAAATCTCCAATTAAATTTTAATACACTTGGTTTTAACTATACTTTTAAACTAGTTTTCCCCAAGACACTATCTGTTTCATTACCCATAATTAGGCTCAAAAAAGGCCAGGAAAGGCTGTAAATATTTTGATTTGCAATTCGGTCTTTCATTCTGTGGCAAGGCCCTTGCTGAAGAAGGGCGAAAGAGGATTTGGTTCTAGCATAAGAGAAAATCAATACTGACATTATTTTCTTGGTGATGCTCATAAAGCAAGTTTTTGAGACTATGACACAAAGCTAATCATGTAAAAGTAATGCAAAGGATACCAAGGGTGATATTTTAATCTCTCAGGAATCCACACTAGCATGGATAACATAGCACGTGGAATGGAGAGATAAATCTCATCCCATCACATAAAATTCCCACATTGCACACTCACCAACCAAGATATTGGAAGACAAAACCATGAGAAACAAAACAGATTGCAGAGTCATTATTAACCAACTAACTCAACTGAGGTTCAAAAGTGGACTGCATCAAAATGGAATATGAGGCAAAATCCAAACAAAGTGGCTCATATTGTTGCAACATGAACCACCCAGAGGTTCAAAAATGTGACTCACTTAGGAATTCCAGAAGTGGATCCATTCCAACAAAACTTAGCAATAGTTGGCAGGTTGAGGATACCAACGACTATCAATATCCCAAGCTAGTTTCTCTATTTCAATATTTTTTTCTGGTGAAAGCTATATATTATGAAGGTACTATACTAAGAGCAGTATATCTGTCTACAATCCAAAGCCATCAAACCCAAATTTCTAATGCAGAAAATATGGCACACCTATAGATTTCTATACGGGAACCACCCATCATGATCAACCAAATATATATGGGAGAAACCCACGGGAGTAGCTCAGTTGGTAAAGACCAACACCTCAAAGAGGTCATGGGTTCAATTCTCAATGGGGACTCCGTGCGTGAGTGTGTTTTGAGGGCATCCTATAGTAGATTATGTTCCTCCTACCCCCTTAAAAATGCCCACGTCACTCTGAGAAAATATTTACAGAAGGCATGTATCTTAAAAACCCGCCACGAATTTGACCTCTCTCCAGCAAAATTAGCTCAACGGAAGAAGCAAATATAACAATAAAAGTGAATAATAACAGAACTAAGTTCAAGATCAAACTACGAACACAAATCAAGAAGACCACAATCAATAACCACTATGATGCCATAACACAAGCGTTCAGAAATTTAATATAAAAAAATATTCCCAAGGACATTACTGAGCCAGAGCGACACAGGTAAACGTTATCCGTCAGCTCTGTGATTTTGTCCGATGCCCGGTTAGCGACGTACACTCCTAAAAAACAACACAAGAACAAAAAGAAAAACTTGAAACGGAAACATAAAAAAAATATTAAATAAAATCTACAAAAGCAACAGCCATGAAATGAAACTCAAATTTCCCAAAACAAATTTATTTCGCGGGGTTTTATGTACGCAAGAAAACCATATCAGAAATAAAAGCAAAGCTGAAATATCAGAGCAGAAAAAAGAGATGATAAGATAAATACCAGTGCTTGTTCTGGAATCGGCACCGAGGACCACGCCTCCATTGTAGGTTACTCCAATGATGGTTGTTCCCATCGAATGAGGAGCATCTAGATGAAGATCCATCGAAGCAAATCTAGCGTAAAAACCCTAGAGAGCGGAGAAATCCAAAGCCCTAGCAGTCGAGAACTGAAATCGATCGACAAAAGAACACTCAAAAGAAAAATGCTTTAGCAGAGAGATCAATCAACAAGAGCAAAGAAATGGGGAGAGACAGAAAAAGAGAGAACTTCCCGCCCAAGTCACTGCAGAATGCGCAACTGCTAACGCTGAGTTCTCAAAACACTATAACAGCCCTGCATCATGGTTCAAGGGCTTAGGTTGGATCGGTCGGATCCGGACCGGATCGGTCGGGATAGATCCGCACGGAAAACCAAGTCTAGGTGTCTAAGGTTCGGAGGCCGATTCCAAACGAATCGGGGATGGATCGGCCCAGTGTCGATTTTATTTTGACCATCAAAAGAGCTCAGTTTAACCCACATGTCGAACTTTGAGCTCTGCAAACCTCATAATGTATTCTTTTTAATTTCTCTCTCCGATAGTATAAATGTGAACTCATTCCAAAAAAAAAAAAAAATCTTCTCAGTTAGGTTAGGGACATTAGTTACTTGACAATTTATTTAATAAGTAATATTATCCTCACGACAATTTATTTAATAAGTTGAATCTTGTCAGTGAATCTGCTACAATTATTCTCTCTCACGGCAATGGATAGGATTGAAGAGAATACAATGTCAAAGAAGATGAAGATAGTGAAGTTGAGAAGAAAACCCCATCGGTAAGGGTTTTTTTTGTCTTAATAAAATACCAATCTTCTCCATGTCAGTAACTAATGTCCCTAACCTAACTGAGAAGATTTTTATGTCATAAAACTACTGCTTTAAGGGTAGTCTCTGTCATTTTCTCTCAAAAGAGGATAATATTACTTATTAAATAAATTGTCAAGGGGCGGTCTGTTTGGCAAATCTGATTTGTTCTTCTGTTCTCACAGAACGAACCGGATGAAAAGAACATCTAAGAACGAAAATTTCAGAACATGGTTTACCATGTTTTTACGTTCTAGAACAATTTTGAAAAGAACAAAAAACTAAGTTGTGCCCGATAAAACTTGACACCCTTTCTACCTACTTCCATACACGAAGAAGCACATCCTCTTTGTTCTTTCTTTGCAAGCACAACAGTTATTTTCCCCTCATCTCTCTCCATCTCTCTCTCTCTCTCTCTCTCTCTCTCTCTCTCTCTCTCTCTCTCTCTCTCGTCTTTACTTCTCCTCCATCTCCATTTTTCTTGTCTGCAAAAATAAAAAGGTTTGCGGCTCTAGATGCATGGAATTTTATTTTTATTTTTTAGAAAATTTTATTGTTTAATTGATCAACTTATCTCCATCAACCCATAGGTACAATTTATAATTAAATGACATTAATATTAATTAATTTGGTAAGATATCGGTTTAATGGTAATTCTGTAATATTTGAATCCTTTGAAAAAAAAGTGTTCTAGAACAAATTTTACCAAACAACAAACAAGTTAGAACAATGTTTTCAAACTAGTTCTGGAACATAATTGCCAAACAGTTTTAAGGCCAAAAGAATAGCCAAAGAATATTATTTCAAAACAGAACAGAAAAAGACCATCTCTTCCGGTTCAGAACAAGAACAAGCAAGAACGTTACCAAACGCAACCTAACTTTTACTTCCCAAACTGATCCAATTTCAAATATACTTTACTGTATTTTTTTTTAATCTTTTTTCTTTTATCAAATGCCACCTGAAAAACCAAAAATCCACTTTTAAAATTTAAGCCCAAGCCTAGACTCGCTATAGCCCAAAAATCTATAAGCTAGCCCAAACCCATTTTGAAATTCAAACCTACTATACAAAGACGAGACCTTGATCAGCCCAACCTTTCAATTCCTAAATCCTAAATCCTAAATATAACCCTTGTCCCACATAAGAATGGACCCAAGCAAAATCCATATAAAAATGACCTTACCTTAAACCAGACCAACAACTTTTCTTGTAATTTTATATTAATACTTTTTTTTATTGATTTTATATTTTCCTTTTTTTTTTATTTTTCATAGATACCTAAATGACTAGAATGCCCCTTCATGGAGAAGGATGCCGCAACGGGAGGGGGGGATTCCCACAGTGGCAAAATCGGGGTGCTGATAGTCGAGTGTCGAGGGGGATATCGACATGGAGATAGATGTGGAGGCAATAGATGTAGAAGGGCCTGGGTTGGCAAAGTCGGCCTCGTCCAACAGTGAGTCGTTGTTTTCCAGTAGTGGGTCTAGCGACAGTTCATTATCTTCCGAGGAAGGGTCTGCAAGCCGAGTTTCCAAGGATGGTCCTAAGGTGGAACTAAGGACGGTGCCATCCGAGGAGCAGCCCTTTGTCTCTTCCTTGGAAAGCACAGGGGCGGGTCCATCCTCGTCCATGTTATCTAGGCAGGAGCAGGCAACTGGTGTATCCACTTATGGTCTAAGAACCGAGGTGATTCACGAGGCTAAGGAAGGAGCCGACCCTCCTCCTGAATTCGATGCACGGGAGGAGGTTTGCTATTTGACCATGGATGAATACTCTAGATTTCACAAACGATATCAAATACCTCCCGATGTTTAGATCAGGATGCTTGAGCCAGGGGAGAGGGCCTGTTGGGGTCAGGAGTCGGAGTTATGTGTGAACTTGGAGATGTTCAAGGTTGGTTTTCGTGTCCCTTTACCACGCTGGTGGCCGACATCGTTGAGTACTATAAGGTCACGCCGATCCAGCTGATGCTGAACTCTTGGAAGAACTTGATAGCCTTCATCACTTACTTCCGATAGATGGGGAAGAAGCCCACTCTGAATATGTTTAGGGTCATGTTCACCTTCAATGGTTATTGTAAGTCAAGGTGGTACTATTTTGCCAAAAAACCTGAGTATGGTGATATTTTGGTGGACAAGCCTACATCCATCAAGTTATGGAAGAACAAATTCTTCTATATTTGCGGCGACAAAGTCGTATTGGGAAACATTTGGGTGAATTTGGACACCGGATCTCTTAACACCAATGTGTCGCTCTGGCCTTTTGAATTTGAGTTGTTGCACATGCCAAACTGTTCGAGGGGACCCTAATTCGAGTTGCTGATTTGAAAAACCCCTTCTTTTTATATGAACACAAGCTTTGTAAGTATTTTCACGTTATCTTCTTCCTATGCTAGCTCTAACCAATGGCTGATTTTTTCTTTGCTTGGTGCAGTGATGCTGTCGAAGGAGTACTTGCTGGAGTTACGCTGGAAGGAAGAGGCCAAGGAGCGCGAGGCCGATGAAAAAAGGCTTAAGGCAGAGCAAGAAAAGTAGAGGCTACAAGAGTGGCGGAGGGTCGAGGGTGAGCCCTTAAGGAAGACCTTGAAGAGACCATGTAAGACATCTCCCAATTCAGCTCTTGCTGATGCGGCCTGCATCTATGCCATGCCCCTGATTCCTCAGTACTGTGTTCTTGATTTTTTAGGGAAGGAGACCAACATAGTGACCTTCGAGGCCGTGTTTGCCCTTGCGGAGTCAACTGGTACCAGGGCGGAGCAGCATCCTACCCCTCGGCCATCACAATAGCACTCCACTCCCCAATCATCCCAGCTGAGGGAGTACATGTAGATGGGAGGAGATATGAGCCACATCAGGCGGATTCTACTGATGGGCCCTTTTCCTAGGAAGAAGACTGGTGATGAGCAGGTCTTCAGCTTGGACTGGGCTTTGATCGAGGACGACTCAGCGATGGGTGACATCTGCGCGGTGCCCGAGGTGATGAAGGGAGCCATCCTCCCTCATGATTGGGAGTTGGTATCTGAACTATTTACTCCATCCTTGATAACCGACGCAGACACCCTAGGCGTTGGGGTGAGTAGTTTTTTGTTGTCGCTTTTTGTATGAATTGTGTTTGATATCGACGTATGTAATAACTTTGCCTTTGATCATTTCTTTGACAACTTAGGGTGTACATGGGGATGTTGAAGCAGCGTGTAGAAAAAACGACCAAGGACTTGGCTGTGATGGATCAGAAGCTACATCGGGTGGAGGAGCAGCGAGATGATGCTCTAGCACAGCTAAACGCCAAGGAAAATGAGAGCATTAAGCTCTGAGTTGAGGTGTAATCCTTGCAAAAGGAGAAGGTCGACCGATAGGAAGCTGACCTAAAAACTCGAGCCCGCATTGCCAAATTGAAGTCTGCCAGCGAGATCTCTTGGGCTCGTGCGACCAAATACAAGGATGCCTTCTGCAAGGCCAAGTCTTTTGCTACAAGGGTTGTCCGCCTGTACAAGAAGTCCGAGGCCATCAAGGAGCTGGTGGGGAAGCATTCACTTTCTAGCTTTACCCAGGGTGTTGAATCGTTGAAGGAGTACGTAGACGAGAGGGTCCCAGGAGTCGATTATTCCGACGTCCAGTGTCTGAAGCCGGTCAAGGTTTCACTGGAGGAGGTAGAAGAGGGTGACCCCGAGATCCTTCTACAGCTTGCACAGGTGTTCAAAGGAGAGGATCCTCCACCATCTTCTGACGCTGAGGTGAAGGATTCTCTTACTCGTGGTTTGGCTTCTCGAGGTGGTAGAGAGTCTCCTTCCATACCGCAGGTCAGTATTTCTCACACTACGAGCTTCCCATTACCCCTGGAAGTTCTTTCCCCTTTGATGGCACTACTTTCGGTAGCGACGGTGGGTTGGCCCATGAAGGAGATGGTGGCCTTTCACTTTGTATATATTCTCTATTATATTTATATTTTTTTTAAAGTGCTACGGGTTACCCTCAGGTTGGTTTTTGTATGAGGGGCCCTGCTTTTGAACTTTGTAATTTTCTTTGGCAATATATATACGACTTTCTTTCTTATTGTTGACTGAAAGCATTATTCTGTATTGAATTATTGTTGAAGTTGGTTGAACTTGTGTTTTTCAATGCACAACGTTGTTTATAGCCATCTACCCTCCTCGGCCAATATGCTTATCTAGCAGACTATGTTGGCCGAAGTGGTTTCTTGCTCTGATCTTGTTTCGTAGATTGCACTACCCTCCTCGGCCAAATGTGTTCGCATGGGGAACTCTTTTGGCCACCAGCACATTTGGCCGAATGGGTCACTTTTGAGTGTAGGATCTCGATCTACCCTCCTCGGCCAAATGTGTTCACATGAGAAACTCTTTTGGCCGAGTTGGTCACTTTTGAATGTGGGAGCTCGATCTACCTCCTCAGCCAAATGTGTTCGCATGGGGAATTCTTTTGGCCAAATGGGTCACTTTTGGAAGTAGGAGCTCGATCTACCCTCCTCGGCCAAATGTGTTTGCATGAGAAACTTTTTTGGCCGAATGGGTCACTTGGTATGGCAGAGCTTGATCTACCTTCCTCAGCCAAAGGTGTTCTCGAAGTGAACTCTTTTGGTCGAATGGGTCACTTTGTATGGTGGAGAAGATGCAGTGATGGAAATGTGGAAAATTTTCATTGACTACAGTCATTACATTTTGGCAAAAGGTGCTATATAGGCTACAATATGTCACTTAATTCTGAGGAAACTACTGGAAGAAACGGCGGAGGTGCTCTGAGTTCCAGGCGTGAGGTAGGGGCTTGCCCTCTATGTCCTCAAGATGATAGGCCCCGCTTTGGAGTTTCTGCTTCACCTTATATGGCCCTTCCTAGTTGGGAGCCAGCTTGCCCTGGTTGGTGGGATCTGATGCAAGGGTGCTGCGGAGTACCATGTCACCGACGCAAAAAGTCATTCTCGGATGTGTTTGTTGTAGTGCCGAGCTGTCATCTATTATTGGGCTGCTATTCTGATCTGTGCCTCCTGGACTCCTTCGAGTAGATCTAGGTTCATCCGTAGGCCTTTATCGTTGGTTGCTGGATCATAGTACATCACCCTATGGGACGGTACATGGACTTCAAGGGGGATTACAGCCTCTGTTCTGAATGCTAGCATAAAAGGTGACTCGCCCATAGCTGCCTTGGGGGTGGTGCGGTCTGCCCATAAAATGTGCAGTAACTCATCCAACCATCATCCTTTGGCTCCTTCCAAGCGTTTCTTAACTCCTTGCATGAGGATTTTATTGGTGGACTCGGTTTGTCCACTGGTCTGGGGGTGCTTGACCACATCGTGCCTATGGTCAATGTTGTTTTCTGAGCAGAACTTAGCAAATGCGATGTTGGTGAATTATGCGCTATTATCAATGATCAACATGCAGAGGATGCCGTAGCAATAGACAACTAGTTTTTTTGATGAATTCCCGGATTGTACTCTTAGGGATGCTTGATACTACCTCCGCCTCAGCCCATTTTTTGAAGTAATCCACCGCTACGATGATGTATTTTTGCTGGTATCATGCTAGTGGGAAAGGTCCCATGATATCCACACCCGATGTGGCAAATGGGATAGGTGAGGAGATCGGCCTTAGAGGTGCTGCTGGTAGGTGAGGGACTGGGGCATACAGTTGGCATTTTTTGCACTTCTTGACATAGTCTAAGCATTCTTCTCGTATCTTAGGCCAGTAGTACCCCTGCCTAAGGATCTTTTGTGCTAGGGCCCACCACATAGGTGTGAGTAGCAGATACCCTCGTATACGTCCTTTATTGCTAAGGCTGCCTCGGAGGGTTGCATACACCTAAGCAATGGGAAGGTAAAGGCTTTCTTGTACAAGATGCCATGGTCCAGTACGTAGTGCATTGACTACGACAGGATCCTTCAGGCTTCTATTTTCTCATCTAGGAGGGTTCAGCTTTCCATGTACAAGCGGATTGGGTACATCCACGAGGATTCCACCTCAGTGAGTATTATTATGTCCGAGCTTGGGTCGACACTTGACTTGACCAAAGTTTCAATGTAAACTGAATGGCTCAGATCGGAGAGGTCTGACATTGCTGGTTTGGAGAGCGCATCCGCCTGTGTGTTTTGATCCCTCGAGACATGCCTTAGGGTAAAACTGTCGAAAGTTGATGTCATTTCCCTTACCTTTGCCAAGTAGGCTACCATATTGGCCTTACGTGCTTCGTACTCCTTTTTGCATGCTTGACTACTAGCTGTGAATTGCTGGATGCATCGATCCTTCTAGCACAGATGGCTTTGGCCAATCACAAACCAACGAGGAGTGCCTCGTACTCCGCCTCGTTGTTTGAAGCACAAAACTTAAATCGTAAAGCATATTGGATTTGAAAACCCTCAGGGCTTGTCAGGATGAGGCTGGCACCACAATTGCCCTTGTTGGAGGCTCCATGTACGAACATGGTCCACAGGGGTTGGGGTGCCTCCAACCGTAAGATTAACATTTTCTTCGTCTTCAGGTTCCTCCGAAAGTGATGACTTGATGAAGAAGTTTGCCAGAGCCTACGCCTTAATAGCTGTGTAAGGCCTATACATGATATCGAATTCCCCTAGCTCTCTAACTTAATTGACGAATCGTCCCGATACTTTCGGCTTGGTAAGAATCTTCTTCAAAGGTTGGTCTGTGAGAACAACTATTGAGTGTGCCTGAAATAAGGGCGGAGTTTCCTCGCAGCCATGACAAGAGGTAGGGCAACTTTTTCGATGAATTTATATCGAGTTTTGGCATCCAGTAGCATCTTGCTTATGTAGTATATTAGCCTCTGTGCATTATCGGCCTCCTTGATGAGGACGACACTGATTGCTCGTGAAGATATAGCTAGGTACAGTTGGAGTATGTCACCTGTCTTGGGCTTGGTAAGCAGAGGCGGGGATGCCAGATATGCTTTTAGTTCCTCGAACGCCTTCTAGCATTCATCTGTCCATTTGAACGTTTTATTTCCTCTCAAAGTTTGAAAGAATGGAAGGCACTTATAGGCAGATCTAGACATGAATCGGCTCAGCGAGGCAATCTTCCTTGTCAGCTCTTGCACATGTGTCCCCCTGGTTGGGGTTGGCATATCCAATATGGCCGAGATCTTGGCAGGGTTAGCTTCTATCCTGCGGCTGGACACCATGAAGCCAAGGAATTTTTCAGATGTGACGTCGAACACACACTTGGTGGGATTCAACTGCGTATGGTACTATCGAAGTATACTGAATGCTTCATCTAAATCCTTCAGGTGGTCATTCCCAGCTAGGCTTTTGACCCGCATGTTGTCCATGTAGACTTCGAAATTTCGGCCGATTTGTTTCTAGAAAACCTTGTTCACCAGCCTTTGGCATGTTGTGCTGACATTTTTCAATCCAAAGGGCATGACATCGTAGCAGAAGAGACCCCAGTTAGTTACAAATGCAGTCTTTTCGACGTCTATCTTGTACATTTGGATCTGGTTGTAGCTTGAGTAGGCGTTCATGAAGCTGAGCACTCATGTCCTGTTATGGTGTCGATCAATTAGTCAACTCGCGAGAGAGGGAAGCTATCCTTGGGGCATGCCTTGTTGAGGTATGAGAAGTTGATGCAAATTCACCACTTGTTGTCTTTCTTAGGAACCATCATGACATTGGAGATCCATTCCGAGTAAGTGACTTCCCATATGAAGTTGGCCTTAAGCAGTTTGTCGACATCCTCATCAATGAGCCTCTGCCTACCAGGTGCAAATAATCTTTTCTTCTGACACAGTGGGCGGTATTATGGGTCAATGCCTAGGCAATGTTCCACCACTTCCCTTGAAATGCCTGACATGTCAGATGCCGACCTCGCGAAGACGTTGGCATTGTTGCGCAAGAAGGTGATCAGCTCTGTCTTTTGTGGTTCTTCAAGAGTTGAGCCTATCTGAACGATCCTTTCCGGGTTTGTCTCCCACTGGGGAACTGTGAGAAGGTTCTCGACAGGGGCCCCTCTTCATTGATTGGGGTTGTCCCTCAGATCTTCAAATTGTATTGGGAAGGCTTGAGCTAGTTTTTTTGAGGCCTTTTAGTTCAGCCAAAGCAACTAGTTGATCCATCTTGCAATCTCCTGCGCCTCTAGGGGTAGGAAATTTTATCACCAAGTGGTATGTAGATGGGACAGATCATAGGGCGCAAAGCCCGGGTCTACTGAATAATCTTCAGTGAAGCTAATTAGTGGGTAATCCACTGGTAAAAGGTGATCTTGAGGCATTTCCATATGCTGGAAGGCCTGCCAATATATTATGTTTGCGGAGCTACCAGTGTCCACCATAATCTTGTACACATCACTATTGTCAATGCGCAGAGTGATAACGATGGCATCATCATGAGAGACTTCCAATCCGTAGAGATCTTCATCATTGAAGATTAAGAAATCCCCAGTTCTTGCCCTTTTCCCCAGCCATTCGGTGGACAATACACTCCTTGCGTAGGCCTTCTAGGCCTTAGCGGATGTGTTGCCCGATAAGGGGCCGCCGGTGATGGTCATCGCCTTCCATCCTTCATGTGCGGGGTCAAACTTCATACTATCCTTCGAGGCTGAGGCGGCCACCGCCGTTAATGCAGGTCAGTCATTTGTGACTTGGCTTTTGATGACCAAGCCGATGCCAATGGCCTCTAGATTCGACGCCCTTACTGGGGGAATGTAATTCGGCGGCATGACTCGAATATCATTAACAAGGTCAAAGGGGCAGTTGATGAGCTGCTCGGGAGGATCTAACACTACATGGGGGATAGGCAGCCTCATCTGGTTTCACCGATGGTGGGCAATTCTGGGGTCGGTCCGCATAAGCGGTCGCCCCCTAGTCTCCAATGTATTAAGAATTCTCCCCACTTCGTGCACTTGCGGAGGGACTGGATCGAGTGGGAGGGTAAATTAGGCTCGGATGATGCCGACTGCCCTTTGTGTTGGATTAGGCGCTCTGTCTTGTCTTTCGTCACACCTTGGGGCATCTTTGACCCATCAGTTTTTCTATCTTCTTTCATTTCCCTCTTCTCTCCTTCCGTTGTCCAACGGTTCTCGTCGAGCATCTCTCCTATGTCCCACATCAGTCGCCCTTCCTACTTCTCTCTGTCATTCTAGCATTGGAGATCTCTCCTGAGGGGACGGTGGTAGTGCTCGTGCATCTTCTTGAGCCATTGCTGGCACCCTGGGTGTGTCGCGGTCAACATATTGGCCGTAATATCCCCTTCTGATGAGGTCCTCGATCTCAGCTTGTAAGTACCGACACTCATCAGTGGTGTGTACGATGTGGTGGTGATACCGACAATACTTGTTTGGATTCTATCTTCGAGCCTCGGTTACAATCTTTGGTGGCTTTTGAAGGTAGCCATCCTTTTTAATTAATGGATACACAGCACCTAGTGGCCAGTTCAAGGGGGTGTAATCATCAAATCTTCTCAGTATCCCCCTGGTTCTAGCCTCTTCTCTCCTTGACCACATATGTTTACCAGGTTGTACAGCCTCCTTTGCTTCATCTCCCTTGCTGCTTGGGGTACTATGCACACCCTTGTTGGCCTCATAAATTTCATTTGTGGTAGCAAATTTCTCACAGCCAGCCAGGAGCACCTAGAGATCTACTAGTTCTTTCTTGGTGATGGAGATCGAAGTTTTTCATCAATGACCGCCGCTCTTAGGGTGGCGAAATGAATTGAATCCTTGAGGTCTTGGACTTGTAGTACTTCCAGGTTGAATCTGGCCAAGAAGGCATGCAGGGACTCCCCTAGTTACTGCTTTAGATTTATGAGGTGTGCGCTTGTCTTTCTCTGCACTCAGCTTCGGAAGTGCATCCGAAACGACTTGCTTAATGTTTGGAATCCGTTTATTGACCTCAGGGGGAAGTTGTTGAACCACATCTGTGTGGCTCCCTTCAAGGTTAGTGGAAATGCCCTACACATGATTGCGTCTGGATTGGCATGAAGCCTCATAGCTCCCACAAAATGATTTAAGTGTTCAATTGGGTCGGTGGATCGATCGTAGGTATCCATGGGCTGCATGCTGAAGAGCTTGGGTAAAGGCACTCTCATGATAATATCGGTGAGGGGGTTGTCTGTTGAGTAATCCTTCTCCATTTCCATGTTATGACCAGCCCTCTCGATAACTTCAATCTTCTGCTAGAGCTGAACCAATTGTTCTTCAATTTGTGCAACCGCTTCTGTGCGCACTAGGGGTTTTACTCTGTCATTAGGTTGTATGATAGCCTCTGGTAGCGGAGTGTGGTCCTCAATGCCTTCGTCCTGCCATTCGACGTCCGGGAGTGGTCCGAGCCTTTCCCTGATGGGAATCCTATCTCGCTGAGTAGTGGAGCTGGTCCCGCTTTCTTCTTGATGGGCGTGAGTCTCTCTTGCTCCTCCCTTAGCCCGGGACCATCCGGGCCTACCACACTGAGGGGGCTCTAGAGGAGGATCGTTTTGAGGAGCTGGGAGATATGGGGGAATAACTCCAACAGGGGGCCGCTAGGTGGCATCTATTGGTGGGTGTTGGGCTGCCTGCAAAGCCCTTGTTACTTCTTCCAACTGTTGCAATATGGCATCAAACTGTTCATAGGTGACGTAATCCTGTGGTAGTGACTCAGCCGCATCCCTTTTTCCTTTCCTCTGTGCTGGTCTTCCTTCCGGCCGGCTGGTGTCATAAATGTTTTATGGGTGAGTTATGTGGGTTGAGATGGACTGTGTGGCTTCTCGTCCTCTAGGGACTCATGCTTAAAGATTTCGTTCCGACATTAGCCTTCTGATTCTAGATCACCTAAGGGCCCCATGGTGGGGCCAAACTGTTTCTACCAAGTTCCGTATTCGAAGTCCATAGGGTTGGCGGGGCTTGCAAGACAAAAACAAGAGACAAGAGAGAGGCAGACCTTATGGCCCCGGGTCCACTCCGATGTCAAAGTTAGGAATCTGTGAACAGTCAATGAGCTCGGGATCCAAGCTCACCTTTTATGTGGCAGGGCAAGAGAAAAATCCCGAGTCCAAAGTATTAGAGCAAGAATCCCAAGAATGAGTAATTAATGTTTGTGTACCTGAAATCTCAAGATTTTGGGTATTTATAGTAAATAGTGTTTTTTTCGTAAATACAAAATTTTCCTTTCGCTATATTTGATGCCTAAAATGTCCTCATAATAGCTCGAGAATGACGCTTTTATCCTTACCCATTGACTGGATCTATAGGGATGCTCTCTTATATCCACGTGGGAATGTATACGTGGATGATTGGGTCCTAGCTGTTGCCATCTCATCTGTGATGTAGGAGATTCCCCCAACAGGAGAAGAGAAAAGACTGAAACTCATCTCTGCAGGCACGAGTTCTCTAGAAGATCGAGGGAGACAAATACTTGTAAGCATTCTTCTACAGTTAGTATAGATCAAATATTGGAATAAATTGGTTATGAATGGATTAATGACTGAAAGAGATGACGTCTCTCATATTATAGTTTGTGCCATCGTAATGGGATCTCTATGGCTAACTCAATAGAAGACCTTATTGATCCATTACCCATGGCAGAGCCATGAGCGTGTAGAACATCATTCACCAATCTAAATATTGGACGATGGTATACATGGTACAACTATAAGGTGGGAATGAATCATTGAAAATATAAATAAATGATCTATGGACTATGGAGACAGTAGGATGACCCACCATCCATGGCGGAGCCATGATCATGTAGACCACTGTTCATGAAGATGGATTGTGGATGTAGCATACATGGTCCAATAGAATGATGGGATCGAACCTTCGAAAAATAAAAATAACAATTATGGACCATTAGAAATCTTGGATTGACCCTAGGAGACTCGGATCATGGACCAATGAAGGGATTCGAATGTTTAGAAGTTGGATCTGAAGTCTAAAATTAGATCTGTTATCTTGACTACCTGTCGGATCAAAACGTTACCCAAACCTTAGTGAAAACATGGATCCAATAACTCAAACTCCATATTCAGACTAAGAAAAATATGAGCAAAATCTCAAAAGAAAATGGCAACCATTGGACCACCTTTCGACGTGCGGTCGATGGGATGAGCAGCATAACCCAGTTGTCGTGACGTACTGTTAATGGCATCAGCCACACGCCATTCTGATGGCGGATCTCAGCCAAACTTGGCTAGTGACTTCCTACAATTTATTCTGACTTCATTAAGGGCTTAGAACCCAGGAATGGTATTTTTATGGTAAGAAACCCCTTGTACTTCATATTGGACAGAGGTAGGGATTGGTTTACACCTGGAATCAACCAACTATAGACCACCTTTGCAAGATAAGACCTTAAACCAAACCTACAGGGTCTAGGCAATCGTTCTGGAGTGCTGGTACTATTGAGCGACCACGTTTCGATGTGCGATCAATGACACATGCTGCACCCCTAATGGCCAAACCGTGCCGTCGATGCTACGTGCCGCATGGGATTTTGACCCTTGTTGTTGACCACCTTTGGTTTGTGGCTTTCTAGAATTTTTATGAGCCTGTTTATGGGTTTGGATCTTTGAGATCAAAGTTCTATGAACGTTCTTTATGTTGTTTTGTCTAGATACCCTATAACCCGTTTAGGTAACTTATTGTTCACTATTTTAAATGCTTGAAACCTCGGGACAACAAGTGTTGAACCTTATAAACTAGTAATCTAACTCCTGTATGATGTTAAAACACCCTTGATTTCATTAGAAGAAGTCCTTTTTTTTTTTTTTTTTTGCTAAAAGACTATATGTATTAAAAAAAGCAAAAAATACAACCAATCTCTATACGGATTAAAACCTCCACCTTCAGCATTACCATCAGCAGAGGCCATCCAGGGACAATAATACTTTAACAAAACCTATACCATGGTCTAGCAGAGGAATCCCACACAACCTCTCTAGACACATAATCTGGACATAACGTCCAAGAATATGACACTCTTTCATGGGCTGCCTTCTTGGCCAATTTATCTGTCACACCACAATTCTGGACTAACCAATGGTGTGATGAACAGTCATAAAAACCAATGGTATAAATCAGGATCTTGTATAGGCTATGCCAACTATGTTAAACCAAAACACATTCCACAGTAACAATTAGAGATATTTAAGTAAATAGTGAAAGTCTTATTAATAATGAACTGAGGTCTACATGATAAAAAATTAAATGATCTAGTTATCTCCAATTAACCAAAACATAATTAATACATATTATAAGTATCAAAATATGAAAGTTAAACACTAGGCGTAACCACGGTAACACTCGCTTGACGAGTCTTGTTCGTCCTCCACAGCTTGCACATCCATAGTCGCTACATGTCCATATGCTGGCGTATCCATGCAGTCTTCAACAGTAACACCTGTAACATCAGAAACTAAAAAGAATTACGTGCGCGAGGGTCAGCTCTCCAACTTGAGCTCAGTGAGTAAACAAAACAATGCAACAAACATATGCATGCATTCAATTCATATCTTTGGTCTAGTTCTTAAGTTGGCAATGTGCTATAGAAAGGTTTGGAGGCCTCCGCACCTCTATACACGAGTGTGTGAATCCGTCCAATGGATCAAACACCATTGCCGTTCCACATGCACCCACCATGGAATAGAGATAAAGTGTCTGGATCATACACCGCCAACACTTTCCTTGATGTCCTACCCATACCAACACGTAAGCCCCTACTAGCGAGGGCTTGCAAACTGGGTTAGCAACTAACCAATCCTAATGTCATCCAGTGTATCCAAGGCCTCACCCCAGCACCCGTCAATACATCCATAGAGATAGAGCTAAGGCCCCCTGTTAGAGTCGAAGACTACATGGTCCGAGACCACCTCCCTTGATGCCCTATGACGTTATAGTTCTGCTAAGGTAATGGTAATACTACGATGTCAATGGACAAGACTTGAGTAGAGATAGAGCTAGAGTCTAGTGACCAGGATGAACCACAATGTCACGTCCTCCCACTGATGCTCCACTCGCATCAAGTACACTAACCACACACACATCATCACATGCCTATTCCTAGCATCATCATCACCATCATATTATAAATAGACAAAAATAAATATGCACGAGCAATAATAATAGAAATATTAGATGACTCATGAGATTCATATTACTAGCATACAAGCATAGAATCAATCATGACATTGGACTCAATAAAATAAATAGCTTGTAATTAGCCAATTAGTTTAGGTTCTATTCCTTCACTTGCTAGAAATGTTCAATCTTCTCCAAGCTTCTTAACTCACTCTTGAACCTCTTAGAAACCTAAGAAATTTGTAAGTTCTAAGTTAGGGTTCAAGCTCATCAATTTATAGTTGTCAAAAATCTTGTTTGGTCTCAAAATATGCTTGTTGTTATCGTATGGTCGGACCCTGTGGTTGGACCTGTGGTCGCAATATGTGCGACCACACACTGTGTGGTCGGACCTTGTGGTCGCATGTTATGCGACCATATCTTGCGACCACACCTTTCCTGAAAACTTCCCGAATAGCTGTGGTCGATCCTCTGGTCACCCTATGGTTTACCACAGGCTGCGACCACATGATGTTTGGTTGATTTTACTTCTCATACGAGTTCTTCCTCATGGCTCATCAATGGGATTCACCCTAAGATCATTCTATGGCCTTTAATCATGGTTTTTCCTTCATCCATTATCCCTAACCTATTCTCTATGGTTTCCCATGAAAAACCTATAACCAAATCATTGTATGAGGATCCACACATCAACTTGAAAAGAACCTATTCTATCTGATCTACCTTACAGAGTCAAGTCCATACCTTAAACTTGTTGTAGGGAGCTATAACCTTCTCTTGCAAAACCTTCCTCTCAACCTTCTTCTCCAAATCTCCTTCTTCTCCTTCTCTTCTTCTCTCTCTTTTCCTCATAGGTTTAGAGTTTCAATTTGAGTTCTAAAAGAGTAAGAGAGACTAAGGAATGTCCCTTATGTAGAAGAAAACTTCCATATAGAGTCCTCTTTCAATTAGGAAAGAGATCCCTTAAGTTTTGGAAAGTTTTCAAAACTCAGAGTTGGTTTAGCATCGTGTGGTCGTACATGTGGTCGCAGAATCCGTGCGACCACAAGTCCAAAATATGCGACCACACGTTGTGTGGTTTCATGTGTGTGATCTCACATTGTGTGGTCTCATGTCCGACCACATGTATCGACCACACCCTTCAAAACTGCCACCACACGTCCAAAATTTATTGGTTTTTAGTTTTTGACTGGTTGCTTCCACACAACTTAACCTGTCAATCACACCAACTAAATTTGACTTGTTTCTTATCCTATCTTGTGGTTTCTTCATACAATTTATTCACTTGAGCCAGTTATGATGGAAAGACCGACCACTATACGAGAACGTAAGGTTAGACCGGGTTCATGGCGTGCGGGTCTTACAACTCCACCACCTTTAAAAGAAATTTTGTCCTCAAAATTTGCATGTATAGATCTTACAACTCCCCCACCCTTACAAGAAATTTTGTCCTCAAAATTTAAATGTATTTCGGAGTCGAACGGTTGGGAATACTGCTCCCGCATTGCATCTTCTTCTTCCCATGTAATCTTTTCGACGTCTTAGTGTCGCCAGATTACTTTCACATAATCAATATTTTGGGTCCAAAGATGTTGTACCTTCTAAATGGTGATTTAGGATGGTATCACTCCAAAAGTTAAGTCTTCTATCAAATCCAGTGGATCCACGGTCAACGCCCATGATGGATCTCTAACGTACTTATTCAATAGAGATACGTGAAATACGTCGTGCACACTAGACATGGATGGCAGTAATGCTAGTTGATATGCAATTTTTCCATGTCTCTCTAAAATTTTATAAGGTCCAAAGCATATATAGGACATAACTTTCCCTTCTTACCACACCGTTTTAAACCACACATAAGTGACATCTTCAAGAACACTTTGCCACTTATGGTGAACACGTGGTCTTGGTGTCTTTTGACAACCTTGAGCTGTTTTAGCCCTTTCCTTTTGATCTTGTTTGCCACTCAATAGGTTTCTTTAATAGACTCAAGTCTTACAATTCCTCATTCTCCTACTTCATTCCAAAATAGAGGAGTTTGACATTTTTACCATACCATGCTTTATAGGTAACGTCTATATGGTAGCTTGCTAGTAAAATTAATCAATGGCAACTTCTCAACTCAAGCTCCTTTAAAAACAATTTTATAGGCTCGGAGAATACCTCCTAGGATCTATATAGCCCGCTCTGACTGTCCGTCGGTTTGAGGGTGAAATGCAGTGCTAAACTCTAACTTTGTTCCCATCGCTTTCTATAGTCTCTCCCAAAACTTTAAGGTAAAACGTGAGCCATCTTCATAAAACCATTAACTATCACTCAGACAGCGTCAATGGATCTAAGAGTCAGTGGTAAACCGGTGACATAGTCCATTGTAATCTAGTTCCATTTCTAAACTAGCTCCAATAGTGGTTGTAGTAAGCTTGTTGGTCTTTGTCATTCAACCTTTACTTATCGATAGTTCAGACACTGGAACATGCATTAAGCCACATCTGTTATCATTCCTCTTTACCAGTACAATCTCTTCAGGTCATGATACATATTGGTATGTTTTTTTTTACCACCGAGATGTATCGAATACGGTGTAGAATGAGCTTCTAGCATTATTTTGTATCTAAGATCTGAGTTTTTCACTTTCAAGTATGCATAATCATCCTCTGTATCTCAGACCTTCTCCACATCCAAAGTAAGTCAGGATTAGATTTTCCTTTCTCTAAATCTTCTTGCATCGTTCTTAAATACGGATCACTGCTTTTACTTCGTCCATCGATCTTTAACGCTGTGAATGCAAGCGAGGAATTATTGCTCCATAATCATCCATAAGTTCTCCCTCAATTGGATCATCGCGAGTTTCTATTATATGTTGCTCTTCTTCCAAATCTGAATTATTGCTGTGAAACATAAGGCATCATTGTACTAGGTCCTCCTTCTAGCTTCATTATTCCCCTTGTTGCTCAAAGCCTTAGCTACTACCTAAGCCTTGCTCAGGTGATACTGAATATCACAGTTTTAATCCTTCAGGTGTTCCAACTATCTTCTCTGCCTCATGTTCAACTCCTTCTAGGTGAAGAGATAAACCAAACTCTTGTAATCTGATTTAATCTGAAATTCTTCTCCTTATAGATAATGTCTCCAAGTTTTGATTGCATAATTCATCACCGGTAACTCTAAGTCATGAGTGAGGTAACTCTTCTGATGCTCCTTTAGTTATCTTGAAGCATATGCAAGATAATACCTTGAAAGCTCTTCCCGGTTTTAAAAGCTATCTTCAGAATATTACTCTAATCTTCAATTGATGATACTTCATCTAAGGTCGTGCTTGGAGAATAGCTTGCACCTTGTAGCCGATCGAACAAGTCATCAATCTGTTGCAATGGATATCAATTCTTTATGGTGAGCTTGTTCAATTTTTGGTAGTCTATGCATATGTGAACACTACCATCCTTTTCCTTTAGGAATAGCACTAACACTTCCTGTGATGGAATACTTGACTGATTAGATCCTATGTCTAATAACTCCTGTAGTTGAGTCTTCAGTTCCTTCAACTCTGTAAGAGCTATTCCATAGGGTGCCTTAGACACAGGTGCTGTCCCTGGTAACAAGTTGATAACGAACTCAGTCGCACAATCAGGTGGCAACTCAGGTAAGTCTCTTGGAAACACATCAAGGAATTTATGCATCACATTAATATCTTTCATCTATGGTGCTTCTTTAGTAACATCTACTATAGATACCAGATATCTAACTTTTTCTTTTCAAAGCATCTATTCGCCTTTTGTGCAGAGAGGATAAGCTTTCACGTCCTAGGCAATACGCTTTCAACAAATTAAATTTGTGCCATCTTTGCTCTTGATTGACAATGTCTTCTATGCACGTAATAACTTTATAGAGTCTTAAGACAACCAGTCTATCCCCAAGATGATGTTAAACTCTGCCATCTCAAGTCAAATTAGGATACATCCAAATTTCGTCCATTCATACGATTTGGACATTGTTCATAACACTCATCCAATACAACATCTAGTTCCAAAAGGGCTTGAACTAGCAAAATCTGGTTTAAAAGTTTTGATGGTATGTCTAACCTCCTTTTTCCTCTTAGTTTTTTAAAGACTATCATCAATAATCTCATATTGCACTCATTAGCTTACATCTCTTTTATCACCGCTGTTCTATCCTGATCTCTCTTCATATACCTCGAAAAGTATCTTGTGATTGTTTACTTACTACATATCCTAAGTTTACCTATAAGCATTAGGGTATATGCTTATATTCTTATCAAACCTACCAAATTCTCTTGGTTTTTACTCAATCCTCTTATTTGTCATTGGAAATAACTCAATAGTAATTGTACTAATCTGAGAACTATCAATACCACCATTTTTTATTTCATCCTTGTATCCACTCTTAGATATGATTTTAGAAATCTTTGGCCTTGTCAAAATTCATACTGATATAGCCATCTTTACTCTACTTGAGTGCTATCTACTGTTTACTAGCTGCTCTTGGTAGTTCTCATTTCTTCATGCACTCTTTTACAGGCCATGACTCAAAGCTATATATCCGACAATCTCAAAATAGATTTTCCATTACTTCATCCGAGGTTTCTTGGCTATAGAGATTATCTGAATCCAATCATCTTCCTTAATTTTCTTTATTAATCAAGCGTCTTTATCAATGAAGATCAGGGAATATAAGAATCAGAATATTTATCCAAAAGTGATTCACTTCTTTAATTTGAATTCAATATGATGATGAGCATTTGTTTTTGTCTAGTAAACTTTGGTTTAAAGGATCAGAAGTAAATATATGGTAATCCAACCTGCATCTGATACGTGTCGAGCGCTCAAATTAAATTACCTTACTTTGAAACGTAGATAGTAGCAAGTAAGGGTCGAACCCACAAGGATTGTATGATCAAGATTAAAATGTTTAATTAACCTAAAGAGAGAAAAACAAATGAAAATGAAATAAGACTCATAAAATGACCAATTATTGTACTAAATCAGATTCTGATTGATTTTATTAGCACAACTTCATTGGCTATCCTACGTATGGAGGGGGGGTATGTTTACAATAGAAAAGAACAGTAATTAATTATCTAAAGTGCAAGAATAAAGAGCAAGGTAATACAAATATCGAAGATTAAACCAATAAGAGAAAACTTCGGTCAAAAGGATACTTACACCATCTTCGTAAACTTGTTCATCGACATAAAGGATAATCAATTCCAATTGAATAATCAATTAAGAAAATTAGGACTAGACCTAAAATCCTTAGTCTTTCCTTAAGATTGGTCTATTAAAAGATAGCTTATTAATAGTACCCTTACTCTTAAATCAACCTCAAGACTAGGCTCTTGATTTGATTCAAAAGTAGCATTAACAATTAGAAAGACGATTGAAATTAAATGTTAAGCACACACCAGTGTGGTTTAATTACTTTAATCTGATTTTTCCTAGGAATATAAAATTAACTTGTCCATTAACATCAATTCCATTTCCACTGACATAGAATAATCAATTGATAGCAATCCAATTCTAATCTAACAATCGATTAAATAAATAAATCAATTAGTAGTACTCCTAATCAACCCATTCATCAATCATTCTACACATAAATTGGAAGAAAACAAATATTCTATTAAAAATCAATAAATAAGAACATGTCTTACAAGTTTACAATGATGGCTTCAGTTCCGTCTAATCAAAGATAAGAAAGTTAGCCACACATGACTTCTTCAAGAACACAAGAATAAAAGAAAGAGAGTTGTTCTTCAACCACTGTCTTTTTTCTCAATCACTCTTGGATGATCTTTACATAGGCTTTACATTGTTTAAATAGCCAAAATACAAGACTAAAATTGGTATGCCTAGATTTGACAACCTTATTACATGGAAATAAAAATTAAACAAAATCTTCATTCCTAGATTAGATGAAAATCATTCCATTATTAAACAATTGCCATCCCGAAATCTACCAAATTTTGTAAAATTTTATAGTTGTGTATATTCTCCTCAAGATTTCCAATAATCAATCAAGGTCTTCCAATAGTGAACCTTCCGTGTGTAGCAACCTTCCTTCTCTGATTTAGATTTGGATCAATTTTCCAGATCAGATTTTAAAACCACATTTGGAAGCCCAAATGAACTCTTTCAATGTCAGAATCCTACATGAAATTCAAAATGTTAATATTGAGAGTGCTAGAATTTTTTCATCTTTTATTAATTAATTAACAAGATTTTTAAAATATACCAAACTCATAAAATAAATTCTATTAAGCTCAATAAGGTATAAAACATCCTAAAAATCATAATGCAAAAGGAATAAAAAAATGTAAAATTATACACTTATCAGCATCTAAAGGTCGTTAGGTTGCACGGTGGTCATAATACACGGAAGTAGAGATTTTACAACTCTTAGCCTCATGGTTACAGGTTCTATCAGGTATATAATGCCATTGGTTAAGGCACTATAGGAATAAATCTAAAGAAAGTTTTGGTACATTAATATATCAGGTATAAATCGAAAAGATGTACACTCAACATGTTTAAACCTGTAACTATTCATTTAGTTCATATCGCTACTCATATTGTCAAGAGAGTGGCTTAGATTGTTATAATCAGGACTAATTAACAGGTTGAATCGGGAAGGTATCTTGTCAAGCTATGAGAATTTAAAATCAGGTATGTGCATCCTCTATAATCATAAGAGTAAGTCAACGATGCATCGCATCCTATATACACCTGTCTAGTTATATGACCACACTAGATTTGATCCCTTACTGAATATGTCTGAGGCTTCATCTTTAGGAAACATTCTTCAATCCTTGTTGGATCATTCTACCATGATGCAGCTATCCCATACATCGATGGCTGATAAGGGTAACTGCCTTGATACATTGCTTGTTGTGCACCAAGCTTCTGTACTGGGGTGTGCATTACTGAGACCTGCTGTACGATAGACACTGTGTTAAGGCTAACATATATTGGAGGTACAATATTGATACCAATTGGTACTGTACATGATTTGACCTGGAAATATTGGTGTAACATTGGCAACTTGGGTAGTAATTCTTATGGTAACTTGCATAGCCAGTATCATCTGTTGTTGCTTTTGCATTTTGCTAGACTAAATTTGTTACAACCTTATCCAAGGCATTTCGTGGTCCAAGTAGATTGGATAGAGTGGCCTGGTTGTTCACCCCATTTGATAACTACATACACATCATTACATGCCTATTCCTAGCATCATCATCATCATTATATTATAAATAGATAAAAATAAATATGAATGAGCAGTAATAATAGGAATATTGGATGACATGTGAGATGCACATTACAAGCATACAAACATAGAATCAATCATGGCATTGGACTCAATAAAATAAACAGCTTATTATTAACTAATTAGTTTAGGTTCTGTTTCCTAACCTGCTAGAAATGCTCAATCTTCTCCAAGCTTCTTAACTCACTCTTGAAAATCTTGGAAACCTAAGAAATTTGTAAGTTCTAAGTAAGGTTTCAAGCTCATCAATTTATAGTAATCAAAAACCTTGTTTGGTCTCAAAATATGCTTGCTGTTATTGTGTGGTCGAACCCTGTGGTCAGACTTGTGGTCGCAATATATGCGACCACACACTATGTGGTCGGACCCTGTGGTCGCATGTTATGTGATCACACCTTGCGACCACACATTTCTTGGAAACTTCCCGAATAGCTATAGTCGATCCTTTGGTCACCCTGTGGTTGACCACAGGTTGCGACGACATGATGTTTGGTTGATTTTACTTCTCATATAAGTTCTTCCTCATGGCTCATCATTGGGATTCACCCTAAGATCATTCTATGGCCTCTAATTATAGTTTCAGGGATCCCTTGTGTTCATCCCTATTATATTTGAACTCAAAAGAAATAAAGAGATTGGGAAAATCGATACCTGCTATGGATCTCTGGTGTCGGTGTCCTCAAATGGTAATTTCCTTTGGTTACAGAGCTTCTTTTCACCTTCTCCTTTCTCCCTTCTTCTTCCAGGTGTGGCAGAGCTCTCTCTCTCTCTCTCTCTCTCTCTCTCTCTCTCTCTCTCTCTCTCTCTCTTTTGGTTTGCAGAGAATGAAGAAGAGAAGGGATGGAGTATGGCCAAATCCCGTACTCCATTCTTGTTGGATTAAATTTGGGGCTCCAATAAAGGGATTTGGAGAATTCCCTCCCTTCTACTCATTTTGAAAGAGGAGGATGCACCTGGATACTCTTCTAGAAGTCTAATCTGAAACCAGGTCTGACCTTGGGTCTAAACGAGTTGGTTTTCTAAACCAATTTTGAAACAGGAGGTGCGATACTAGGGTGTAGCATGTGACAGACTGCACCTAGGTGCGATATGTCAGACCCATAGTTTAAGTCCTGCATATATAGTTTTACATACCAGGATTATACTAGATTACCTTGGTTGGTTTTCATAGGTCTGGTCCCCCTTGGTTTGAGTCATTTGCCATGGTAAAACCTATTACAAAGTCAAAATTTAAAATTAGGATCGAAATTTTGGGTGGGGGTCTTACAACTCCACCCTCCTACAAAAAAATTTCATCCTCGAAATTCGACATACCTTCTTTATGAAAGAAATATGGATAGAGCTCCCACATGTCATCTTCCTTCTCCTAAGAAGCTTATTCTTCGTTGTTATTCTTCCACATCACTTTGACAAAAGGAATATTTCTGTTCCTGAGTTCCTGTGTCTTTTGGTCAGTAATTCTTGAAGGTTCAACATCGTATGATAAATCATCCTTTAGTTGTGGTGGCTCAGTTGTCAACACATGTCCTGGGTTACTGATATACTTTTTGAACATAGACACGTGGAATACATTGTGGACGCTTGATAGAAAGGGAGGCAGTGCCAACTGGTAAGCTACCGCTCTGCTTCTCCTGAGGATTTCGTAGGGTCCAACGTACCGAGGACTCAGCTTTCCCTTCTTGCCGAATCTCTTCACCACTCTGAAAAGAGAGACCTTTAAGAATACCTTATCTCTAACTTCAAACTTTAATTCCTTTCGCTATACATCAACATAACTCTTTTGTCGAGTTTGAGCTGCTTTAATTCTTGCTCGGATCAAGCCACATTGTCACAGGTTTTTTATACAATATCTGGTCCAACAATTCTTCTTTCGTCAACTTCATTCCAGTACAGTAGGGTTCTGTATTTTCTTCTATACAATGCTTCATATGGAGCCATACCAATAGTGGCTTGGTTGATATTATTGTAGGCAAACTCTATAAGTGCCAAGTTCTCATCCCATTTGGTTCTAAAGTCCATCGCACATGCCCTGAGCATGTCTTCTAATATTTGTATCATCCTTCTTGATTGGCCATCAGTTTGCAGATGATATGCTGTACTGAACTTCAGTTGAGTACCCATCCCACTCTATAATCTTTCCTAGAAGCACGAGGTGAATCGTAGGTCTCGGTCTAACACTATACTGGTCGGTACTCCATGTAGCCTAACAATGTGGTCGATGATAGTTTGGCTAATCGATCCATGAAGTACTGTGGGTGAACAGCAATGAATCTTGCAGTCTTTGTGAACTGATCAATAATTACCCAAACAACATCTACAGTTCAAGTGGTTAGCGGTAAACCTATGACGAAGTCCATTGTTACATGATCCCATTTCCATTCCGGGACCAGTAACGATTGTAACTGTCCTGCTGGTCTTTGTCTATCAGCCTTTACTTGCTGGCAGGTCAGACATTTATACACAAAATTATATCAGCCTTCATTCCTCTCCACCATAAGTTTTTCTTAAGGTCTTGATACATCTTGGTGCTACCCGGATGCATTGTGTAAGGAGTAATATCGACATTTATCATGATGGTCTCCTTGATGTTTTCTTCCCTTTCGGGTATGCACAATATTCCCTGAAATAGAGCAATCCATTGTCTCCCTTAGTAAAATGAAGGATGGAATTACCTTTTTCTAATTCCATCATAACTTTCCATAGATACACATCCTTTGGCAATTATTCTTTTATGTTCTCGGGCAAGGTTGGCTTGATGCTCAGCACACTAAAGAGGTCAAAGGTAGATGTGACAAATTTTTCAAGTAAGGCTTCCGTGGTTAATTTCTTGGGTGTTGCTTGATATTGGGAAGTCACAACATGAGCTGCCATGTAAGCTTTTTCCACATCTACTTGCCTAGTTTTGTCGTGGCATAGACAACCTTTCTGGTCAAGGCGTCAACCACTACATTGGCCTTTCTCGGGTGGTATTGTATATTTATTTCATAATCCTAGAGTAACTCTAACCACTGTCATTGTCTCATGTTTAGTTCTTTCTGATTGAATAGGTGGACTAAACTCTTATGGTCTGACAAGATCTCAAAAGCTACACCATTTAGGTAATGCCTCCATATTTTCAACGTGTAAACCACAACTGCCAATTCCAAGTCATGTGTGGGATAATTTTTCTCATGCTCTTTCAATTGTCGGGATGCATAAGCAACAACTCATCCGTGTTGCATGAGGACACAACCCAGTCTTATATTGGACGCATCGGTGTATACAGTGTATCTGGTATCTCCATCCGGTACTGTCAACACTGTGGCTGTAACAAGCTTCTCCTTCAAGGTTTGGAAACTTGCTTCCCTTTTTGGGGTCCATTCGAATTTTTGTCCTTTCTTCATGAGTTGGGTAAGTGGTATTGCGATTCGAGAGTAATCCTGGATGAATTGTTGGTAATACCCTGCAAGACCTAGGATACTTCTTACTTCTGTAACTGTCTTTGGGGCTTCCCATTCTAGCACTACTTGTACTTTGCTAGGATCCACTGCTATCCCTTCTCCTGAAACAACATGTCCCAAGAATGCCACTTTCCTTAGTCAAAACTCACATTTCTTAAATTTGGCATACAACTTCTCCTTCTTGAGTCGCTGAAGGACTTTTCTCAAATGTTCATCATGTTCTTTAGGAGTCTTAGAATATACGAGAATGTTATCAATGAACACTATCAATGAACACTATGACATGCGGATCCAAATAATTAAGAAATACTCTATTCATTAACTACATGAATGAGGTCGGGGCGTTTTTCAATCCAAATGACATGACCCTGAACTCGTAATGACCATATTGAGTTCTAAATGCTATCTTTGGGATATTAGATTCTCTGATCTTCAGTTGATGATAACCCGATCGTAAGTCGATCTTTGAGAATACTAATGCTCCTTGTAATTGGTCAAATAGATCATCGATCCTGGGTAGCGGGTATCTATTCTTGATTGTGAGTTTATTTAATTCTCTATAGTTGATGCACAACTTGACACTTCCATCTAACTTCTTAACGAATAAGACTGGTGCTCCCCAAGGCAAAATGCCTGGTATAATAAAACCCTTATCTAACAATTCTTGTAATTGTACTTTGAGCTCCTTTAGCTCAATAGGCACCATTCGGTAGGGTGCCTTGGATATAGCTGCTGATCCCAGGAGGAGATCGATTACAAATTTTGTTGCTTTGTCAGGTGGCATACCTGGTAAGTCATCAGGAAAACCTCAGGGAATTCGTTTACTACCCGTAGTTCTTCCAATTTAGGTGTTTCTACAGTAGTATCTACTATAGATGCAATATATGTTGTACAACCCTAATCTAACAATTTACTTGCTTGCAAGGCTGAAATGAAATGCTTCTTCTGCTTCTTTGGTTTATCCCCGATGAACACAATTTGTTGATCTCCATCAACTTCAAAAGAAACTTTTTCTCTCAGTACACAGGATACTGGCCTTGTGCAGCTATCCAGTCCATTATTAGAATTGCATCGAAATCAAACATATCTAGAAGTATTAGGTTTGCTTCCATTTGTCTATTGCCAATCTGGACTTTACAAGGGCCATGGTAGTAGTTTAATTTCACTTGTCATCCCAATGGCATGCTGACTATTAGATTTGACTCCATCCTCCATGGAGGTGATCCCAATTTCTCGACGAAGGATGGCGATACAAAAGAATGAGTTGCACCTGAGTCGAAGAGTATTCGAGCTGGCGAGTCAGATATAGGCATGGTACCTAGTCGTACATAATTCATTAATTTTACTAATACGTCAAGAACATGTACGGTTCATGCACAATAGTTTAATTACTATGAGAGAAATATACCTATAACCACCCTAGCAGAATTTTCAGCCTCTTCTACCATTGTTGCAAAAACCTTGCCTTGCTGTAGTCCTTGCTTTGGAGGTTGGGGACAGTTTCTGGACATATGTCCCTCTTGTTGGCAGTTGTAGCACCTCATTGGGCCAGGTGCTATATCACCAGGGGCAGCAGCCTTATTCGTAGATGCTTGGATGGTTGCTTTCTTCACAGCTGAAGCTCTGAATGGCTTCTTGGTGTTGTGATTTTTGGTGAAGGTATTTGCTCTCTTGGTACCAAAGGTTGTAGGCTTGTCTTTCTAGTGGGCTTGATAGCCATATCTTTGAATATCTTCCACTACTTTGGCTGTTTAAAAGACACTAGCATTAGTGGTATGGCCTTGAGCCTTAACAATAGCTTGAATCCCACCTTTAAGGCCATCAGCAAACCTGTTCGCTTTCTATGGGTCATTGCGCATGCTTGGATTTGCTAAATAATACAGTCTCTCAAAGTTCCTCTGATATTCAATGATGGATCTTTGCCCTTGGCTGAACATCAGATATTCGGCTTCGTTCTGGTCTCTATAACTTCGAGGAAAATAATTACCGAAAAAGGCTTCCTTGAAATTCTCCCATAAGATGCTGCCATACTTGGCCTCTAAGATAGGCTGGGTAGATTCCTACCAATTATCTGGTTCATCTTCGAACATGAACATAGCATAGAGCACTTTCTGCTCATCTGTGCAAGACATCATCCTCAGAGTTTTCTCGATGGTGTGCATCCATATGGCAGGATGCAGAGGCTCATTGCTTACCCCTATAAATTTTAAAGGCTTTATCTTCTGGAATGCTTCCACTATCTTTGCCATTGGTGTTAAGGTAGGAGGCACTACCATCTATGGATCAATTTGAGGGATAGCAGCAGGTACAGGTGGTGTCTGTGGATTTACTGGTGCTACCACATTTGGTACTGGTGCTATCATAGGGTTTATTTGAGGCTGCACATGTCACACCCCAATTCCGCACTATTCAGAATGGTGTGATGAACCACTAGCAAACCAATGGTTCAACTAGGATCTCATACAGATGGTATCCGGCTGATCTAAACCTCATACATCCACATTCATAATCAGAGTAAATACACAATAACGGAAGTCTTATAGTAAAATGAACTGAGAATCTACTGTGATATTAATATTTAAATAGCAAATTATTCTGTATCAACTGAGACATAAATAAATATCAAATACATGTCCTTAAAAAATCCAAATAAAGAAAACTAAAAATCTAATCGAATACACATGAGTTACACTCGCAAGAGGAGTCATGTGCATCCACTGCATCTTCAACTTCCATCGCCGCCATGTTCCCGTACACTGGAGCATTTATATAATCTTCGATGGTAATACTTGCATCATCAACTAAAAATATTCGACGTCGAGGGGTGAGCACACATCATGGCTCAGTGAGCAAACAAAACAATGCAACAATACATATGCATGCAGTCAATTCATATCTTTGATCTGGTAAATAACTTTGCAATGTGCTATAGAAAGGATAGGTGGCCGCCGCACTTCTATACACGAGTGTGTAGAAACGCCCAATGAAAATGGCACCGTCGCCCCACATGCACCCAGAATGGCACAATATACACCCCATGAAAAACGGTCTTGGCTGTACCGGTTGATACCATACCAACAAATAAACCCCTGCTGGCTAGGGTTGCAAACTGGGCTCGCAACTAACCAATCCTAATGCCAAACAGTGTATCCAAGGCCTCACCCCAGCATCCCTCAGAACATCCATAGAGATAGAGCTAAGGCCCCCCGGTAGAGTCAGAGACTACAAGGACCGAGACCACCTCCCCTGATACTCTACGACATAATAGTTCTGTTAAGGTAACGGCGATACGACGACGTCAATGGACATGACTTGAGTAGAACCATGGCACAATATACCCCGATGAAAACAGCATCGAAGTACCGGTTGATACCATCCCTACCCGCACCATATACACTGGCCAAACACAAACATTCACATGCCTATTCCTATCATCATCATCATCATCATGTCATAAACAATAAAGTAAATATGCATGAACAAATAATAGAAATATTGGATGACATGTTGAATGCACATACAAGCATACATGCATAGAATCAATATGGCATTGGACTCAAGAAATAAAAATAGTTTGTTATTAATCATTTAGTTTAGGTCTTGTTCCCTCACCTTAGCTTGTTAATAGATCCTCTTTCAAGCTTTAGAATCACCTTTATATTGTTATTATATTGGTAGAAGACCTAACAAAGTCGATATAATTCAATTAGAATTAATTCCAAATTTAAAAACCATACTGTTAACTGGGGGTCGGAGGTAGGGTCGGAGTAATGATCGACCCTGGGTGCGACCACCCCTATTCTGGACTTCCCGAACACTGGGGGTCGATGCTCAGGGTCTGGTAGGGTCGATTGGCCATCGACCCCCCATGTGACCCCCTGTGGGTTTTGGTCAATTTTCTTCCTTTCAGTCCATTCTTCGTGTTTGGGGTCCTATGGCTTACTCCTACAGTCCATTCTACACACATTCTATGGTCTAAAATCATGAATCATTCACCTATATAGCTTTCATGAATTCCTCCATGGTTTTCCATGAAAACCTAACCATGGGTTGATGGTTTGGGTTTCTCCGAGATCATACTCTCTTCATTATCTAACCTAAGGTCTGTAGAAACTCATGGAATTAGTATCCATACCTGAGAAGAATACTCATTCTCTGCAACTCTTCTCCTTTTTGCTTTCTTCTCTTCCTTGCTTCTCTTCTTCTTCTCTTCCTTCTCTTCTCTTTCTCTCAATTCAATTAGGGTTGTAAAAGGAGTGAAAGAGGCTTATGGACGTCCTATTTATAGAGTAGAAACTCCTAAAATAAGTCCCATTGAGAAGAGTCCAACTGAAATTAGGAAACTTTCCTAATTTCTGTTTCTGGCGGCAACTGGGGGTCGATGATCCCGTCGACCCCTGGTTCCTACAGTGTCCGACCCCCCTGTAAAACTGGGGGTCTGACTTTCTGTCTTGGGGGGTCCGACCCTCCCTTGCTGGGTATGCGACCCTCCCCTTAATTTAAGTGTTTTTGGGTCCGTTTAATACCTGGGATCACGATCTCCTTCACGCCCTTGGTCCATTTTGCTCAACCATGATGGGTAGACCTGGTTTAAGGTGGTAAGACCGGGTTAGTTTGACACGGGTCTTACAGCACAGGTACTGGAGCAGGTGCTGGTGCGACGGTTGGCATTGGTATGACCGGAGGAGTGTATTCCCCACAAAGTACGATTATGAGTTCAGCCATGAGTTGATGTTGCTGAGTACTGATGCCACGAGCGAAGTTTCCAATGATAGCAGTAATATTGGCTGCTGTCAGTATAGGTGGTGCTGACAGAGGTACAATTTCTAGCTTTGGATGTATCTCCGGCAGAGGTATAAGTTCTTACATTACTCCTTTGAGTGGGGTGTTACTTTCCACAGTGTTGGGATCGTGACGCCTTCATCTGGTACTTGGTGTCATAATCCAAAATTTTTCTCAAACCTGCCAATTGAGAGGTAGTGAGTTGGCTCACGATACGAACATTTATGGTTATATCATACGATGTAAACTAATATGATTTAAACTCAATTCTTAGCTTAAACACATTGCAGATGAATCAAGAGATCAAACATTTGACACAGAGCAAATCTGCCATAAAAAAGAGTCGTGCGGTACATGTTCTACTACACATCTCAATGCACCTCTTTTCAGGTGAGAGACGTGCGGCACGTGTTCGACCGCACGTCGCGATTTTGAATTAAAACAGAGCGCGACTCTTTTATTTCTCATTTTCATTGTTGCGGTGGTTGGTGTGGTGGAAGAGAAAGTGCACACCTCCGAAAT
Source organism: Protea cynaroides (assembly GCA_028583415.1). Classification (NCBI taxonomy): domain Eukaryota; kingdom Viridiplantae; phylum Streptophyta; class Magnoliopsida; order Proteales; family Proteaceae; genus Protea; species Protea cynaroides. Next base: position 38,760,466 of record CM053273.1, read on the forward strand.
TGTCCGTAGAGGTGTTCTTGGTTGATTTCTTGCTTCCTCACATCTCGAAATCGATTCCACACCTTGCTACAGTAAGTTTCTCATACCGAATTCCTTTTTTGAGAACCCTAACTTGGATTTTTGTCGATTTCTTCTTATTTTCTCCATGTAATGGCTTGAAACGAAAGGGTTTTGCCATATAATCAGGTTAGAAGATGTTTGCCATGATTTTCCCCTTGTTCAAACTTGTTCCCATCAATATATAAGCTTTCCCATAGCCAAAATTGGGATTTTTTTTCTATATTCTCAAAATCAAAATTGGGAATACCATTGTTAAGTTACTTCTTCAATTCCATATTTAATTCTAATACCTCACAGGATCTATAGCGATGATTAAAATGCATTCAAAACTCCTTTGAACATTCTTTGTTCGTTTACATGAGTTTTCTCATTTCGGTTGTTTCCCAAAATCGAGTTTAATTGTCTGAGATATGTTTCAACACTTTACGTCAGTGTTTTGAACACTAAGCATGTAAATTTATTTATTGCTACCATTTCTTCACCTTCTAAGCCATCGTTCTTACTCTTCTTGTGTAGGTTTCATTCTGAGCAATTTGCTTACCCATTATGGCAGCCAGGGATATTCCTAGTTCTTCAGGTGCTGGGTCTTCTACTACAGGGGCAGCAAGGTTACAGGGATAGGTGCCACCAACCTATGAGCCATTTCACTTTAGGCCCGTGGCGGCTGCAGAAGCTTGGCCTGCTTTTGAGTGCCGATTAGTAGAGCTAGGATGGTTTGTCCTTATGGAGGAGCTGGATAGATTTGATATTCATCAGGCTTTCTCTAATTTGGGTTGGTTGCCTGCTATCTGTTTCCATTTTCCTACATGGGTGGACATGGTTTGGCATATCTATTGCAACCTATAGGTGGACAGAGGGATGGAGGACAATTCAGATGGTTCTACCTTATAGATCTCCAATTGGGTTAGAGGTAGACCTATTGTTCTTACTATTGCCAGCCTAGCAGAGAGTCTGGATATATCTATCGATGAGAGAGGGTTTATGTAGAGCCCAAAATCCCAATTGTTGGTGAGTGGGAGTTGGAACTTATTCGAGAGCAGATGATGTTGGGTACGGAGTTGCACAAGTGCTACTGTCGTCCGGTTCTGAGGGTTTACAGTCGCATTACTCAGCACAACCTGGTGCCTAGAGGTAGACACAGGGATGCTATAGTGCACTATAGTGCAGTTCTGTGAGTTTGTAGCTTACTGACTCACAGTGTGCCATCAGATTTGCCTTCCCCATCTGATCATGAGGACCATGATTTACTCTGCTTTGTACACATGGACCGGTAGTCTTCCCTATGATCACTTGCTTACCCAGTTGTTTGCTAAATTGGGTTTTGATCTCACCTTAGAGCTTGATACTGAGACTGGGATTCATACTGATTTTGGTTGGGACACACTGCACAAGCTCGGGCTTTAGGATACTATTCTCAGTGATGAGGAGCTAGAGCGGCATCCACCACCCTTATCCTGTTCGTTGACATTAGCCTACCAAGAGGGCTCAGCATAGGGTTGTTATGTCTTCCTCTTCTTTTGATGATGAGCCAGCCGTTCCTAGTGGCAATGGGGATGCTTCTCCCATGCATGTGGACACTAATGGGGAGGTTCCATCAGTGCCAATTGCAGAGGATGAGGTTGATTCGGTTGATGATGAGCAGGAGAGTTCATCACATGCTGCAGGTGATGATGAGGTTCCAGTGGTAGCAGTTCCTCAGGTTAGGGCTTCAGAGTTTTTTGGGTTACAGAGTTCGCTAGCTGATGCTCACTCTTTGGTAGCTGCTCTAAATGATCATCAGCGCTCCCTCCAGACCAGATAGATGCTCGTAAGAGGAGGATGTTACAGAACATCACTGGTGTGGAGCAGAGGGTGATTGTAGTAGAGTGGAGTATCATCCAGCTTTAGGGTTCAGAGGAGGCTACGAGGAATGAGGTTGCTTTCATGTGTTCAACACTAACTTCTGTAGGTATTGTTCTGTGGATCACTGATGATGTTGTGGCTACAGGGACAGCCAGGCATGAGTGCTCTCATAGGCGACGTCTTTAGGCTGTGGCTCAGGCCAGGGCTACTTACTCTATAGACAGTCCTCGACGTCAGGCAGATTGTGGTTCTCAGGAGTCAGATGCCTAGTTATATCGTGTTTATATCTGTTATCTCACCAGATATTATATATATTTTACTTTGATATTGGTTTTTTTTTATTGATATCAATGGGTGACGATCCAGTTTGTAGATGCCGGCCCATCGTTAGTACATTATTCACTCTGGGTACTGCAGATGTTTATTTTTAATTTCATATATATGGATGTGCTTGACGAGCGCAGATGAGGAAGCGGGAGCAAGAAAACCAATAATCTCTTTCTTGTCCTTCTACTTAAGGGGCAAAGAGAAGCGCGCGACACTTCGTTCCACTCTTTCCATTTATACTCCAGAAAAGAAGAAACTCCATGAGCGCACGTTAGCACGCGCCTGACGCTAGAGCGCCAGAACCAAGCAACGGCTAGCACGCCAGAACAACAAAGACAAGCTACTTTATAGCTGCCCTAGCAAGAAAAAGCCTACCGCTATATAAACGGGCTAACGCGCCCAGGCAACCAAGCAACGACTAGCTGATCTACGAGCACCGTTGTTCTGTTCTCCTTTCGTTCTCTTCTTTCTTTTGAATTTGCAGGGGCATGGCCTTTATCGCTGGGCAAGCGCACCGACCCAGTCCCGCTCCATCTTGGGGGTCATAGAAACATACGGACCGACCGGAGATGAGGGTCTGCAAGACATCCCTGGGAAGAACTCCAAGCTGTAACGGATCAGGTAACGCTTCCCCGGTTTAGGAGAGTTAGGTTATCTATATTATTAGAAAGCTAGCTACCAAAGAACTAGAACATCACTCACTACAGGCAAATAGGAAAAGCCAGCCCACGCTTTAGCTAATGAAGCAGGCAAGCTTCCTAGTGTTCCAAAGCTACAAGGGAGCTCGCATCTCGTTCCCTTGTGTTCTTATTCCTTCCCTACCTTTCTCAACTTATTCAACTCCCTAACTTATGATCCGCTTAATACTATCTAATTCCCCCTCTCCCGCGCGATTTGATCTCTCTCCCATTTGTTGTGTCGAGCTATCACCCCGATTGGAATAGATATACACAGCCCCTCTACCCTCTACTGACGTTAGTTTTCTATCTCTTTCTCCAACCTTCGATGATCCTCCTGCAGGCAAATCATCGAAGTCAAGAAGGAGTGATGGACCTGATCTTCAGATATTGACTTTGTTTGTTATTATTCTTTTTGCAGCTTATTCATGGTTCTTACCCCCATATAGTCATATACTTTATGCTTCCTATTTCAGCTTTATTGATTTATGGTTTGTATGTATGCTATATTCTAATGGTAAGTGTTGCATATCTGTGCTCTGATACCAACTTCTGTCACACCCCATTCTCGATGTATCAGTACTATGGAATGGATGAGATCTCCACCTCCTAATTTAGGGCATTGGGAATCCCCTTCCAAGATCACATCAACATGGAACATTCATTACTAAGAATATCATCACATGAGAACTGATAAATAAAAGCACACCACCAAGTTTTAAAGAGAATCTCCATAGAGTTTATAGCGAAAGTTTTACAATACTTAACGTTTACTCGCTAAAATATTCAAATGACAATAATATTCAAAATATTCCCCAAACCATTACACGCATAAGTAAATAAATAAATAAATCCTTCATATGTCAAATTATTCCAATGGGCAATAAACCGTCAAACTTAAATCAAAATAAATGAAATTAAATTGTTCATCATTTGTTCATATGTCTATCCGTAGACACAGTCGTCACACTCACACATCTCGTCATGAACGTCATCGTCACTACCGTCCATAGCATCACAGTCCATCATACTTGCATCTAAAAGAATTTTTGTACACAAGGGTAAGCTCAACCACCGAGCTTAGCAAGGAAATCAAATATGCACATACATAATGCATGAATTAATAACTATGGTCTGGTACATAACTGTAAGCATTAGCTCAAGACAACCCACACATGGAGTCTCCAGTCCTTGTGGGTCACCCCCATTAGAACGAATACTATCCCACACATGGAGCACAACAATATTCCCCAAGTATGGGTCCATTATTGGAATACAGGTCTGTTTTCCCATCGGTTGCCTGCACCCAACTCATCCCAAGTCCACAGTCCGTCAGGCACTTAAGGAGATGGTAATCCCACTAGTAGACTTGCCAATCCATCCCATCACTCGACCATTGGGAGCATCACAACTATGTTTATACCACCTTTTTTTATTGAATCCATGCCATTACATAACCCTCCAATGGCTAGGGGTATAGTTATTGGGATAATTATATTTGACTAGGCATGTTTACCTAATTAGTCATTTTACTGGACCTTAACTTCGCCAAGCTTCTGACCTCGTCCGAACCCCCACATAGGACATCGTGACTTGGCTAGGTTACATGTGGTAAATGCAAAAGCAGCGCCAGTAAGAAGTAGTGTAGGCGCCCCATTCCACCCACCTTCCTCTTTACTGACTTAACCAAACATCATGAAACAACAAGACCAGCTCTACCTTTCATGGGGAGGTCATGGGGCATCCTATTTTACCTGCTTCCAACTCACTACGGGTATCACTAATCACATACAAAGAATGCATATGCATGAACACACCAGATAGTTTATTGGATGACATGTTCTCAATCACCAAGCATGTTATCACTCATATTACATCATCCAACAAATAAATATAACTAAGTTACCAAACAAAGGTTTAATTCCCTTACTAGTTGTAACAACAACAAAGGTAATTAACAGTATAACCTCGAAAGCTTTTACAATGCTCTTCTCGTACCTTAGTTGCCTTAACAATAATAGCACTTAGATTCATTAGTCGAGTAACTATCTCTATTGTCTGTTCAAGCATAGCATAATAGTCTATTCATGTTTCTAGATGTGTTGATCTTTAATAACACTTGCTGTCTAGACTCTTAAGTGTATGAACATTTTGAACAGCAAGCATATAAGGTATAAGAATTGGTTTTTAAGTTGAAACTATGGAGCATACCTCTATAGATAAATGATTCTAGGTATATGAACACATAAGCAGGGTCTTAAAATTCCCATAAACATGTAGTCCAACACTGGTCTTCATAAGAGTTCATTTCACCATGCGGCATGTGACCGACCGCATGGTCACTGGCCGTAGGGTGTGCAGCACATCACAGACCGCACGTCGAAACATAGCCAGATCATGTTGATTTTTACACAGTGTTCTTATAGGATTTTTATGAGTCTAATCTATGAGTTTGAGTCCAAATATCCCATTCTAACTCGTACCCATGATATCAAAATCATTTCTCTATAAACCAATATTGCTGGATTTGGCTTCTATTCCTTAAATCCTTTCCAAGCAATACCAAAAGCAATTCTTCTTAACATTAAGCGTAAATAATTTATTCAGTCGGATCTCTAGGGTCTAGAGTCCATAAAATCACCCAACACCCTTCCTGATCCATATTTCGGTATTCATTGGATTTTAATTCTCATAGGTTCTGATCCCTGCCTTGATTCAATTTGTTGAGTCTTAATACTAGATAAAAGAGACAAAGCTCTAAGAAATCTCACCGGCGATCCCTTGTGTTCATCCCTATTGTATTTGAACTCAAAAGAAATAAAGAGATTGGGAAAATCGATACCAGCTATGGATCTCTGGTGTCGGTGTCCTCAAATGTGATTTCCTTTGGTTGCAGAGGCTCTTTTCAACTTTTCCTTTCTCCCTTCTTCTTCCAGGTGTAGCAAAGTAGTCTCTCTCTCTTTTCCCTTTTTTTGGTTTGTAGAGAATGAAGAAGAAAAGGGATGGAGTGTGGCGAAATCCCATACTCCATTTTCGTTTGAGTAAATTTGGGACTCTAATTAAAGGATTTGGAGAATTCCCTCCCTTCTACTCATTTTGAAAGAGGAGGATGCACCTGGACACTCCTCTAGAAGTCTAATCCGAAACTAGGTCTGACCCTGGGTCAAAACAAGTTGGTTTTGTAAAACAATTCTGAAATATGAGGTATGGCACTAGGGTTTGGCACGTAATAGACCGCACCTAGGTGCGATGTGTCAGACCCCTAGTTTAAGTCTTGTATTTATAGTGGTTAAAGTAGATTACCTTGGCTGGTTTTCATAGGTCCAGTCCACCTTGGTTTAAGTCGTATTCTGTGGTAAGACCTATTACAAAGTCAAAATTTCAAATTAGGATCGAAATTTTGGTTGCGGGTCTTACAGTTCCCATTGCCTTCTATAGACCCTCCTAGAACTTTGAAGTAAAGCGTGGGTCTCTATCTAATACTATGCTCGCAAGTACACCATGTATTCTGATGATGTTATCCACATATAGCTTGGCTATTCGCTCCAAGGTATATTGAGGTCATATAGCAATTAAGCGAGCCGTCTTTGTAAGACGATCAACAATCACCTAGACTGCATCGACGGATATGGGAGTCAAAGGTAACCCAGTGATGAAGTCCATAGTAATGTGGTTCCACTTCCATGCTGATGGTTCAGGCAATGGTTGTAGTAAACCTGCTGGTCGCTACCTTTCGGCCTTCACTTGGTGACAGTTTAGGCACTGAAACACATACCGACCCACGTCTACTTTCATTCCTCTTCACTAACACAATCGCTTTAGATCACGGTACATCTTGGTACTTTTGGGATGTACTGAATATGGACTACAATGGGCTTTTATCATTATCCAATTCCTAATGTCAGAGTCTTCACTTTTAGGTATACACAATCGTCCTTTGTATTTGAGTACTTTATTTGCATATAATGTAAAGTTAGGATTTCGCTTACCCTTTTCTAAGTCTTCTTGTACAGTTCTCAGATATGGGTCTTGTAGAATTATTGCTTGTACTTTTTCATTAGATCTAGTAAAATCTTCACAAGTGAAAACGTATGAATCAGTCCTTGCTTTAGTCCCTTGCTTTATAGGGTCATTTGAAGACTCTATTACGTGTTGCACCACCTCCCCTTCAGTAACTGCTATCGCAGAATATAGAGCGGCACTCATACTAGACTCTCCTTCTGGCTTCAATATCCCTTCCTGCTCAATGCATCTACCACTACATTTTCCTTGTCTGGATGATACTGGATTTCACAGTTGTAATCCTTCAATAATTCTAGCCACCTTCTCTGTCTCATATTCAACTCTTTCTAGGCGAAGAGATAGGTAAGGCTCTTGTGATTCGACTTAATCTGAAATTTTTCACCGTACAAGTAATGTCTCCAAGTTTTGATTGGATGAATTACTGCTGCTAGTTCCAAATCATGCATAGGATAATTCTTCTCATGCTTCTTCAATTGCCTTAAAACATAGGCAATCACCTATTCAACTTGCATTAACCGCCCGATCGAAATCGGTCTCCTATACCTTTCCTATGCTAGACTCTATCTATTAAACTAAACCAAACCAAGTGGTTTGATATCGTTGAATCGAATCTGTATCCATCAGATTGCCTACGTATCACGGAATTATTCTAAAAATCAGGTTTACCATCGTAGTTCAAGTGTGATTAAAGTTTATGGCTGTGATTTATGCTTGTGCATGATTAAGTTCATTGTTCAAGTTGAAGTTTATCCTTGAAAGGCTGAGAAACCTTATGGGTTGGGATCTAGATAGTCCATGTGAACTGATAGATAATCCTAGTAGATCTATGAATGGATAACCCTTTCTGGGTCTAAATGTGGATTATCCTATTTGGGTCAAAATGTGGATAACCCTTTCTGGGTTGGAATGTGGATAACCCTATTTGGGTCAAAATGTGGATGGATATCCTAGTGGATCTATGGATAGTTCGAGTGGACTAAGGTGTGGATCCGAATTTGGGTTTCTCCCAAATGGCCTACGTATCCTAGGGTTTGCCCTAGGATCAGAATCCGCGTAGTTCAAAAAGATGGGTGGAAATCCAAGTGGATCTATGGATAGTCCGAGTGGACTAAGGTATGGATCCGAATTTGGAATTCTTCCAAATAGCCTACGTATCCTAGGGTTTGACCTAGAAATCAGAATCCGCGTAGTTCGAAATGATGGGTGGATATCCAAGTGGATCTATGGATAGTCCGAGTGGACTAAGGTGTGGATCCAAATTTGGGATTCTCCCAAATATCCTACGTATCCTAGGGTTTGCCCTAGGAATCAGAATCCGTGTAGTTCGGGATGATGGGTGGATATCCAAGTGGATTTATGGATAGTTCGAGTAGACTAAAATGTGGATCCGAATTTGGGTTTCTCCCAAATGACCTACGTATCCTAGGGTTTGCCCTAGGAATCAGAATCCGCATAGTTCGGGAATGATTAAAATAACCTATTCTAGGTTTAGGAATTGAGAATCTATTCTAGGTTTAGGGTTGAGAACCTGTTCTAGGTTTAGGATTGAGAACCTATTCTAAGTTTAGGGTTTACTGAGGGGCAGAAATCGTCCTAAGCTACCCTTTTCACCCTAAGCTCTAATTTTGGAAGGTTTGGCAAAGCATTCTCTTTCTTTGTTAAGATTTTTATTATTTTCCATTATATCCTTCCCAAGAATGTGGGTGCCTAAATGCACGTCCCTACGCCTAGATTGTCTTCTAGAAATGTGTATATATGGCAGTTCAACTAGGGTGTTGCAAACAAATGAAGTTATTGCCATAAATGGAATATTCTATCTAAGCATGGCATGTATGATATTTATGGTAACTATCACAACATATAGTAAGATTATGAAAATCTCCATAATATGGCTTGTATTGCAAATAAGATAAGAACCTATATGGCAAGATCTAATATGCTAATCTAAGCATGGCAAGACCTAATATGGTAAGAAATCAATATATGCATCTATATGTGAAAATGGTAAGCACCAAACATAGAATGCAAATATATCATAAATCATCCAAAAAAGATAAGATCTTATATGCTATTTTTTAAGCATGGTAAGACTTAAAAATGGTAAGAAATCAATATATCAATATGGTAAGCACCAAACATAGAATGCAAATATGGTATGAATCATCCAAAAAAAGATAAGATCTTATATGCTATTTTTAAGCATAGTAAGACTTAAAAATGGTAATTATCAAGATTTTGCTAAATATAGTAAAAAAAATCTATTTATTCTACCAAATATAGCAACACATGGATATGACAAACATGGTATGTGTACAATCCAAACAAAGCATGTGAGTACTCTAAATGTGGCCATTTATCTAAATATGGCATGTAGATACTCTAAATGTAGCAAGTATGCAATCAAATATGGTAGAATTCACCAAATCACTCAAGCAATCAATTGCATGTTACAGTGAATGTGACATCAATGAAACCTTTCTGAAAAATCAAAATTATCAAAAACATATGTTCAATAAGTTCTTTGAAAATATTGTAACTTTTATGAAGACATTTGGAATGAATAATGACTCAAAAATGTCAAAATTGTGACACAAAGTTTTAAGTATTGCACAAACTAGGAACTACTTTCAAATTCTGTCATATTACACCACAATGACCATAAGTAGGTCTTCTATAACTCAAATCAAACTCTATTTTTTTCACAGAAAGATGACTTGACATGCTACATTTCATCTGAAGGGGTCAAAACCCAACAGAGGACAAAACCCGGTCAAATGAATGCCACAAGACCGGATATGTGCACTGGTCAAGTCTATTCCAGATTTTTGACCATTTGCTCCATAAATTCCGTATAAAATCCCATACTTAATGAAAATTAAATCCAGACATATGTCCATATAGATAATTGAGAGCTCTAGAATTTCATCAAGAAAAACAAGTGAAAACAGAACATTCTCTTTGTGAAAAAGATACTTTTCAATCATGCCAATCAGTGTATCCTAACGGATTAAAAAACTGAGCATTTCAGGAGGGATCTCTGAAGTAGGTGGCGATTGATAGAGTGACCCTTGATCATAATTTCCAGTATGAGTACTGCGTCCAAGATGAAACACTATGCACTTCAAAATCAATATCAATTCAATAAAAAATCAAAAAAATCTGAAACCAGTGCCATTTCTTTAGAAGACTTCTATATCTAAAAAATTCATATGAAGTTGCTTTTTTGATTATGGCCATAAAATCCTTTTCTAGAGACTTTCTGATAGGGGATTGCATTATACCCGAGTAGGAAAACAATGCCAAAGAAGATTTTTTGATAGACTTTCCCAATTCCAAATGAAACGAAATTTCTAGGGGAGTCTTCTAACATATCAGAGAGAATCCCTAAAAATTTGGGCTTCAAAATCTAAAAAAAACCACATGAGATGCACGTCCCAATTTGGATCCTAAATCTGAAAATTTCAGATTAGAAATCTACTTTGTAAAATTATCAAAAACATCAAACATCATCATATAGCATTCAAAGCTTCATCATTGAATAGTTTAAACAAATTATCATACATAAAAAATGCTAGACATGGGCATCCTAACATCAACATGCATGCAATAGGGCATTTCTGATCGAGATTTAATGAAAATAAGCCTTTTCAAGCAAAAATCAACATTCAAACATTCTAAAGACCACTAAATTCGCTTTGGGGTACCAACCCTGTGTTTAAATGGAGCAAAACCTTCGATGTAAGATTTTTGGAGATCGTATCAAGTTTTTTGAAGGTGAATCCTCATTCTCCTCTTCTCTGCTCCTTTCTCTCTTCTCTTTCTCTCTTTCACGTTTTCTCTTTTCTTTCTTTTCTCTTTTTTCTTCTTCTTCTTTCTCCCTCTCTCACGTTTTTTTCTCTTCTAGAAAAAAATTCTCCTTGGCTTCTTCTCTTTCTCTCTCTCTTCACATTTTTTTCTTTTTTCTTCTCTCTCCTCCTCCTCGTCTCTTGGCTAGAAAACCCTCTTCTAGAAAAAAAAATCCCTTCTCTCTCCTTGCTCACGGCTCCTTCTCTTCTCCCTTTTCCTTCCTTTTTCTTCTTCTTTCCTTTTTCTTCTTCTTTCCTTCCTTTCTTATTTCCTTTTTTCCCTTCTCCCTCTCTCTTTCCCACGGTTTTTCTTCTAGAAAACCTTCTCTCCTCACGTTTTTCTTTCTCCCTCTTCCTTCATTTTTCTTCTTCTTTCCTTTTTCTTCTTCTTTCCTTCCTCTCTTCTTTCCTTTTTTCCTTCTCCCTCTCACTTTCCCACGATTTTTCTTCTAGAAAACCTTCTCTCCTTACGTTTTTCTTTCTCCCTCTTCCTTCATTTTTCTCTTCTTTCCTTTTTCTTCTTCTTTCCTTTTTTCCCTTCTCCTTCTCTCTTTCGGCTTTCTTTTTTTCCTATAATATATATATATATATATATATATATATATATATATATATATATATATATATATATATATATATATATATATATATATATATATATATATATATATATATATATATATATATATATATATATATATATATAAAAGAAATACATGCATATGGGCCGACGTGACTTGGTTTGGATTGGTCTGAGCTGGGCCGGGCTGAGTTGGACTAAGTTGGGTTGAACTGGTTTGGGCCAAAGTTGATTTTTTTTATCATTTCATAGTCTATTTCTGCCACCATTCAACATGGAATTTTTCGATAGCCTCTATTCTAAATTTTCTATGTTCACTTTGTAGAACACTAAAAATAAAGAATATTGGAACTTGAATCGCCTCATTTGGAAATAAAATAGCCAACTTATGAATTTCTGAAGTTTAAGCAGGCCAATTATCGATAATCTGGCTAACCATTCTACATGGGATCCTTCGGAGACTTATACCAGAAATCCTTTACATCCACTTTGTAGAGCACTAAAAATGGAACATATTGAAACTGAAATCACCTGATTTGGATGTGGGGTAACCAAAATATGAATTTTCAAAGATTAAATGACCATTTCCAGGTGTAATTTTGCATGGGACCCTTCAGAAACTTCTATACTGAATTTTTCATGTCCACTTTGTAGAACATCACAAATGAAGAATAATGGCCTTTGAATCATTTGAATCTAACGTAGAACGGCAAAGATATGAAGCTTTGAAGTTCTATCGGTAATTTTACATGAAAGCTTGCATGGGGCCCACCGGTGACTTCTACCTGGGATTTTTCACGTCCACTTTGAAGATGACTGAAAATAAGGAATATTGGCCTTTGAATCATCTGATTCCGATATCAGGTGACCAAGATATGAAGATTTGAAGTTTAAATGATAATGCATGAATCATACGATAATTACATAAATTCCTTTATACTTTCAAACTGTGATATATTCCTTGTTTGATGTCAGAATTTGATGATTCCGGTATCATTTTAAAGATAATTTCACGACCTATACATCCAAGTAGGTAATAGCCTATGACCTTGCTGTGGGGTTCATTAGAGAATCACAAACCTTTGGGTTAAAAGCCAGAAACCGGCCATATGGGTTCACTTATGTTGAGGGTAGCAAAAATGGGGTGCTTACACTGTCATGGAATACTCGGTTCATGGGCTCCATTAAAGATGCGGGTGCGTTGGTCAAACCAAAAGACATAACTCAGAACTCATAGTGTCCTTACCTGGTTCTGAAAGCTATCTTCAGAATGTTGCTTCCTTTAATCTTTAGTTGATGGTATCTTGAACGTAGATCGATCTTGGAGAATACCTTCGCACCTTGCAATTGATCGAATAAGTCATCAATCCAAGGCAGAGGATATCTCGTATGCACAATCGCACACTACCGTCCTTTTTCTTTATAAATAATACCGATGCTCCCTATGGTGAAATACTTGGCCGGATAAACTTTTGTCTAATAACTCTAATAGCTGAGTCTCCAGTTCCTTCGGTTCTGTAGGAGCCATTCGATAGGGTGCCTTAGACACTGGTGCCAACCTTGGCAGAAGGTCGATTATGAACTTAGTGGCTCGATCAGGTGGCAGCCCAGGTAGATCTTCTGGAAACATGTTTGGGAATTCTTGCACTAATTTAATGTCTTCCATCCATGGTGCTTCTTGGTAACATTAACTACAAATATGAGATAACCCACTACACCCTTTTCGAGGCACCACTTTCCCTTGAGTGCAGAAAGTATGAGTTTTTGTTTCTTAGGCAACTTGCTTCTAGTAAAACCAAACTCTGTGCCATCCTTGCCCTTAAATGACAACTTATTCTCGACACACAACAACTTTGTTGAGTGTTGAGATAACCATTCCATCCCCATGATGATGTCAAAATCGACCATTTCAAGTTGGACCAGGTTTGCATCTAGGTTTCCTCCATCAATATGGACCAGACACAACCTATAGCGTTCATCCAACACAACCTTTAGTCCCAAAGGAGATCGTACTATTAGCTTTTGGTCTAAGGGTCTAACAGATAAGTTCAGTAGCTTTGCAAACTATACAGATACAAAGGAATGGGTAGCCCTAGAGTCAAAGAGAACTCTGGTGGGTACACGAGCTATGGTTATATTACTTGTAGTTTTATCTAGGTTTAGTCTACATGCTCACACAAAAGTACTATAAAATAAATGTCGAGTCATACCTGGGACCACATCAATTGAGCGGCGGTGTCTTTGGAAGCCACGACATACACCTTTCCTTGTCGTAACTGCTTCTTAGGCCAAGGGCATGTCTTCACATAGTGCCCCATTTGGTTACAATTAAAGCATTTGATGTTTCCAGTCTGGCTACCTTGCTATGGTGCAGTAATTTTGGTAGTCTTGGCTGATCCATATGTGTCACCATAAGGCCTCTTCAGTCCTCAATTCTAAGCGAAGAAACTTTCTTTATGGTTGGACTCCAGAACTTGAGCAATCTGTACATCCTCATTATAGATCTTCTTCTCTAGACCTAGCACATGTTCTTGAATGCTTCCCCTTAGTCCCATAGTGAACCTTCGGGTCTTATGGTCTTCCCTCTTACATGCTGGTAGAAGCAAAGAAGAACAGCTTCTCATAGTGCTGTTGGTAAGCATTGACTGACATTTTCCCTTGCTGGAGGTTTAGAAATTCCTTTTCCATTTGATCCCTGAAGCTCTGTGGAAAGTACTTTTTGAAAAAGGCCTCTTTGAAAATAGCCTATGTCAACTGAGAGCGTTTGGTCAGTTGGTATGTCCAAGTTGACCTCCACCAGTGATTCACACCTTCCCTTAGCATGAAAGTTGCACACAAAACTTTCTCCTCTTTTATGATGGTCATCATCATGAAGTTCTTCTCCATTTCGTCAGTCCACTAAGAAGGCCACAATGGATTAGTCATCTTGCCTAAAAAAGTTTGAGGCTTCAGCTTCAGGAATCATTCTACAAGTCTCGAGTAATCATTCTGTCCATATGCTCCATACACAGGTGGCTGATGTTGGTAACCCCCTCAATACATTCCTTGATTTGCACCCAGGTTTTAAACTGGGGTATTTGTCACTAGGACTTGTTGTACTGTAGGCACCATGTTATTGCCACCTGGTACTATATTGGTTTGACCTGGAGGTGTTTGCGTGGTATTGGCAATCGGTGCAGTCATCCCCATTGCAGTCTACAAGGCCAATAATATTTGTTGTGTGTCTTGCATCTGTCAGGCCAAATTGGTCACAATCGTGGCCAAGTCACTAGGTGGTCCAAGTAAATTATTTTGAGTGGCCTAGTTATTCACCCCTTCAGTTGCTCCGTTCTGATTCTCATTGTTTCCTATCTGATCATCTGGGTTCTCATTTCCATCACTCACTCTAGGTGGTGGTAGTGATGGGGTCGGGCTATGGTCCCTTTGACTGCCTCTGCAGGTACATTATGCCATTTTAGCTTACCACTGTCGATAGATTTACAGGGCCAACATGTATGAGACATTGTACAATAAAGAAGAAAATTTTACAGGTTTAGTCCCATACAGTGCAATGAAATCCCAATGAATCAGAGTAAAAAGATAATATACAGAACAAAATTTGTATGGTCGCCCATGACCGGTCCCCATTATATTAAAATTTTGCCAATCGATCAACTTACCGAACACATTCGGACAGTCTAAAAATTTTGTCCAGTCGGTTGTTCGGTCATGCATTGATGACCAGTAATCATTCCAAACAACTCTGAGATCATTCCACAGAGTGTCTGATCGCCTGATCGGTCGACTCTTTAAGTCGAATCGTCCCACCATTTAACCAAAATCTGCTTTTTAACTAGCGACTGGAGTTCATTTTCTCATTTCTCTCTTTTGGTTTTCTCTGAGTTGCAACTCCACACGGTGCCGGTGAGGCTCCACAGTTCATTCGAACATTTTTGGAAGCTCTTTTCTCTGGTTGAGGCCTTTCATTTACTCCCTAGAGGTAAGTTCTCCAGTTCTTTCTTTTCTTTGGATAGTTTTTTAGGTTTTTGTTGCCTCTTTCTTGTCGTTCTCAAATTAAAAGTTTTCCAACCATAGGAAACTTGATTTCTTCATTTAGAATCATTGTTGGGCATCCAACGAATGAAAGCCCTCTAACACTTTGAGTTTTCGTTGGTTGGTTTGGGAGAATTCCCAAAAATTTGATTTCTTGCCCTAGAAATTGGAGATTTTTCCAAATTTTGAATTTTTCTTAATCACTTCAAAATTTGTTGCAATTCTCTGCTGGTTTAGCATTATAGGATGGTTTGCTACCCTTATAAGTCCTCTTGTCCATGTAATTGGGCGAAAGTGAGGTTTATGACCTATTTACGCTGTTATGCTGCTGAAATTTCCAATTTTTGACTAATTTATTATTTGTTTTGGTTTGATGCATGCAGCTTAACCATGTTTGGGCATCAAGCTATGGCCAAAAATTTCTATCTACTTGGTTTTCAGTGTCCACACCCACCCACGAGACTATTTGATGCACATCAGTTTCGTTCAACCGAGGTAGAGGCCCAATACGCCTGGTTTTGGAACAAACGCGTCGAAGTGGGGCGCTTTGTGAACTTACCGGATCTAGCCAGGTTTGACGTGGAGGTAGCCTGGGTTGGTTACCAGTGACCCAGTACTAGGGGTCCATACGTCCTGACCTGGTGAAGCAGTTCTTGTAAGACACACACTCTACTAACCCGGTCTAACCGTGACGTACCAGGTCTTCCCATCATAACCGGATCGAGTGGACCAACCGTGTAAAGAAACCACAAGACTAGGTAAGTGAATTGACCAAAAAATAGTTAGGTTGAGTTGTATAGTCGACTACTTGAACTGGTATGGTCATCCATACGATGAGGAAAGTCGACCGGTCGAAACAAGACGTGTGGTCGACACCTGTAATGGGAGTTGTCGATGGATTTTGCGACCACACCATCTACCGTAAATTGCCAGATCAAACTCCGTGATTTAGAAACTTTTCAAATCAGAGGGGATTTCTTTCCTAACTGTTGGAGGGATTTATATGGAGGTTTTCTCTCCATAAAGAGGACGTCCCTCTAGTGTCTCTCACTCTTTTAGAGTAATCTCAAACCCTAAACCTAAGAGAGAAAGAGAGAAGAAGAGAAGGAAAAGAAGATTTGGAGAAGAAGACTAAAAGAAAGGCTTTGCAGAGGAGGTATCTAGTTTTCTACATCAGGCTTAAGGTATGAACCTTGTCTCTGTTGATATAGATCACATATAATAGGATTTTCCATTGTAATTGAGATGTTGAATCGATGTAAGATTTCAACCATGAGATTCCATAAGCAAATCACAAAGGAAAATCATGGAGAGTAAGTTAGGGTAAATGGCTATGTAAAACTATTATTTAATGGCTATAAATTGACCATAGGAGGAACCCTACTGATGAGCTGAGAAATCAACTCAGGAAGAACTTGGATTGAAAGTGAAAATTTACCAGATATCCTGTGGTCGTAGCTGTGGTCGCACAATACACAACTACAGGGTCAACCATAGCCATTCGGGAAGTTATTAGGAATCGTGTGGTCACATGCTATGGTCTCATGATGCATTACCATAGGGTCAACCGCACGGCGTATGGTCACATTGTGAGGATAAAGGGGTACATCCACCCATCTCTGATGGACGGTAAAAATGATTTTGGAGTCACCAACTAGATTAAGGTCTAGGACCTATAAAAATAGTCTCATCATAAGAAACGACTTCTATTGACTCATTTGACCCAATATATTGGCTTTGATCTATCAGAGAATGAGTAAGCGTTCAAGGTATAGTTTGGGAAGGTGTTAGGCACCCAAAGCTGTCCGATCCAAAAATCGGCCACCTATGTGATTCTATTTTTCTTAAACTCTATGGTTCTGACTGTTCATGGTCAATAGAAGATAACTAGGGCTCATGGGGGACCCTATGCCAAGTTGCTAAGTTCTCCTACCTAGGTTTAGCTAAACATGTTCTCAAAATAAATAAACAAGCAAAGTAATGTAGAGTGAACCGAACCAAAGATGGTTCCGTGATGGACCGAATCTGAGACGTCCTAGACATATCAAATTGCCTACGTATCCCAATCTTAGAAATCAAGTCCATAACGTAGTTCGAATGGAATGTGATTAAGGTTTATAGATGTGATTTATGCTTAAGCTTTCTTAGATTCAATTGTTCAAGTTGAGATTTATGCTTGATGATGATTGAGATTGAATTTAGAGATCGCCTAATATGGATCGAAGTGAATATGGATATGGATATGATATAGATATGGATATGGAGGACCTAAGGATTCTAAGATGTGGTACCATACTTGGAGAGGTCCTCCAAGTTGCCTACGTATTTCAGAGGTCCTGAAAATCAAGTAAAACATAGTTCGTTGTGATGGGTTGTGGATATGGATTTCCTAGAACTACTCAGGTATACTCTACCTTGGTTTAGGAAGTGAAAAATGGATAGTATTCTATGACCACTCAGGTGTACTCTACCTTGATCTAAGAAGGCTAAAATGGTATGTCTAAGACCACTCAGGTGTACTCTACCTTGGTCTAAGAAGGCTAAAATGGATAGTACTCTAAGATCACTCAAGTGTACTCTACCTTGATCTAAGAAGGCTAAAATGGATAGTATTCTAAGATCACTCAAGTGTACTCTACCTTGATCTAAGAAGGCTAAAGTGGATAATATTCTAAGATCACTTAGGTGTACTCTACCTTGATCTAAGAAGACTAAAGGGTATGTCTAAGACCACTCAGGTGTACTCTACCTTGGTTTAGGAAGACAAAAGGGATGGCTAAAACCACTCAGGTGTACTCTACCTCGGTTTAAGAAGCCTAAATGGTTAGTCTAAAACTGCTCATGTGTACTCTACCTCAGTTTAGGAAGACTAAGATTTGCTAACCTAAAACCACTCAGGTGTACTCTACCTTGGTCTAAGGAAGACTAGAATTTATTATTCTAAAACCACTCAGGTGTACTCTACCTTGGTCTAGGAATACTAAAATTTACTGACCTAAAACCACTCAGGTGTACTCTACCTTGGTCTAAGGATACAAAAATTTGCTAACCTAAAACCACTCACGTGTACTCTACCTTGGTCTAGGAAGACTAAAATTTGCTAACCTAAAACCACTCAAGTGTACTCTACATTGGTCTAGGAAGCCTATTAGGATTAGTCTATATAGATTGAAATGTGAAACTGTGTTTAGGTGTCTCACCAAACTGCCTACATATCTTAGGGTGCTACCCTAAGAATCAGGATCCGCGTAGTTCAGAATGTGGATTCAATTCATTCATGTTCTTCTTTCAATATCAAGGTGTGGAACCTAAATGCTCTATGGTTCGATTCACATCACACCTATCTAGTTCTCTGTACCCTAGGGGAAAATGAGCTGAGGGTAGGAATCGTCCTAAAGCTACCCTTAACCTAAAACCCTAATTTGGCATTTGTTGGGCTAGGCTTCATATCTCTTGATTAAGATTTATCAATTTTCCATTCTTACCCTTCCCATAAATGTGGGTGCCTACATGCACGTCCCCACACCTAATATGTGTTCTAGAAGTACAGATATGGCAATTTGACTAGGGTGTTGCAGAAATTAAATTATTGTCAACAATAAATATCATTCAAATATGGCAAGTAACAACATATATCATCTCAAGTATAGCAATAAAGCATGTGAATCAATATAGCAACAAACATGTGAGAGCATTGATCAAGCATCGATCATCAACAATGTGACCAAGATCATATTTGATCGACTACTCAGATTTGATGTAATCGATCATCATCAATGTGATCGTGATCATATTTGATCGATGGTTCAGATTCACTTAAAACATTTATGAGGTTAATCCAACCGTTCAAATTCAATTAAATCACTCAAAAAGGTAATCCAATGGTTCAAATCACTCCAAATCACTCACAATAAAGATAATCTATCCATTCAAATCAATCATCAAAACAATCTAATGGTCCAGATTCATTTATATCACTCATGATGTCAATCCAATGGTTCAAATTCAAATGAGATACTCATGATCAAGATCTAATGGCCTCACATTCTTTTAAGGCACAATATGATGGAAATCTAACTGTTTAAATCATGCCTACAAGGTCAGACTATGAAAATTAGTCAGACTGATTTTCAGATTCGAACCAGTCATGGGAAAATAATCATAAGATACTCTTCAATAAAAAATTAGCTGTTAACTTGGTTCTCTTCCAAACTCATGTGGCTACCTTTTCCTTCAAGGAAGTGATGTCTAAAAAAGCTTCTACAGGACACTTATACATGGATTTTCATGATTTTTACTGCAATCAATAGATTCTATGGACCTTTGCCAAAACATACATATGGGGCTTCATACATATTCAAATTAAGCTCAAAATACATCCTCCGAAAGAAGACTCAGAGACCTACATTTTGTCTCAAGAAGGAAAATCCTAACAGGGAACCAAAATGGGTCGAATATGCACCACAACTGCAGACATGTGCA
Organism: Protea cynaroides; assembly: GCA_028583415.1. Lineage (NCBI taxonomy): Eukaryota > Viridiplantae > Streptophyta > Magnoliopsida > Proteales > Proteaceae > Protea > Protea cynaroides. The sequence goes on from CM053273.1 coordinate 38,780,334, forward strand.
CTGGTCAAGTCTGTTCCAGATTCTGACCAGCTGCATCATAAATTCTATATAAAATCAACCACTCATTGAAAATAGAATTTAGGCCTAACACTTTATTAAAAAATATTGTGCAAACAGAAAGATCCTCAAGGCTCAAACATCACATCTCAGTCATGCAATTCAGTGTGTTATAACTGACCCTAAAACAGACCATGGTGCACTTCAAAAATCATATGAAATCTATAAAAAATAAAAAAAATCCGGAGTCATTTCCAAATTTTTTATGACTTCATATCTATAACTTTCTCTGAAGGAAGGATTATCAAATTGTGGCCGTAAATTCCATTTTTAGAGCTCTTCCGATGAGGGTTTGCATTGTACCCGAGAAGGATAATAGCACCATTGGGGCTTTTTTACCTAGACTTTCTTAACTCCAAACAACTTGAAATTTGTAGAAAAACTTTCTAACATATTTATGAGTATCTCAAAAAATTTTGGGCTCGAAATTAATCAAAAATCTATATGAGATGCATATCCCAAAATCGGATTCCAGATCTGAATTCCACCTTGTGAAAAACATTAAAAATACTAAAAAATCATCATATGACATTCAATTTTTCTCCATTGAGTACTTTAAACATATAAAGTATAAAAAATCATCAAACATGGGTATTACAGCATCAACATGGATGCAATATAACATATTTGATCATGATTTATCAAAAATAGGCATATTCAAGCAATTTTCGACATGTTAGCATTATGAAATCATATCAAAACCAAAGTTTTTGTTACAACAATGGGTGAGGGGCCATGAATTCAGGTTTGTACTAGAAAATAACAATGGAGAATGGACTTACCTCTTTGCAGGGAGTTCCCTCTCTCTTAGTTTCTCCTTCTTCCTTCTCTTATTGTCTCTCCCTTCTTCTTCCTCTTCTCTCTCAATTTTGGTCTCCCTCCTTTCTTTAAATTTTTTTTTGGCATTTATTTGATCCTTTTTCCTCTCTTTCAACCATCCCTCTCTTCCTTTTTTTTTTTTGGTTTTTTTTTTTTTTTTTTTTTTTTTTTTTTTCCTTTTGTCAATTTTGGCTTTTATTAGATCCTCTCTTTTCTCCCTCATGGACCGTCCCCTTTTTCCTTTTTTTTTCTTTCTTTTTTTCCTCATTGGCCCATCAGTGGACCCCACTACTTAGAGTCCCTTTCTTCAATTTCTCTCCCTATCTCCTTGTATTCTCTTTCTTTCCTTTTCCTTATTCTTCTCCCAGTGTTCCTATTTTTTTTTTCCTTCCTTTCCTCTCTAGGTCGCACGACTCTCTCTTCTCACGACCTCTTTTCCCTCCAATCGTGGGTCCCTCTATTCCCCACGGCTCTCTCATTGGATTCTATTTTTTCCTTGTCTTTTTGTCTTTTTCCTCATGGCTCTCTTTCTCTCTTTCCTAAACAGAAACTCTATTGCCCCCCCCAAAAAAATAATTAGGTCTCCACGGCTCTCTCTATCTCTTTCCTAAACCAAAAGCCTAGTGGGACCCTCCCTAATTAGGTCTCCACGGTTCTCTCTCTCTTTCCTAAACCGAAACCCTAGTGGGCCCCCCTAATTAGGTCTCCACAGCTCTCTCTCTTTAAAGTCCCACTGAGACTCTATCTCTCTCTTTCCTAAATTATTTATTTATTATTTTTCTTTCCATTCTTCTCGGATTTTCCATCAAAGTATATATATATATATATATATATATATATATATATATATATATATATATATATATATATATATATATATATATATATAATATAAATAACATATATGATAATATACATATACATTACTATATAATATATGACAATATAATAATACATGTATAAAGTATATGCACATGGGACTGAACCGGTTTGGTTTGAGCTGATTTGTTCAAGGTTGACTGAGCTGAACTGACTTGATTGGGTTGGACCGACATGAGTTGACTTAGTTAAACTGATATGGGTTGAGCTGGATTAGGCCAAGATTGGTTTTTCTCTCTCTATCATTTCATAGGTCATTTCCACTGCCATTCTGCATGAAATCTTTTGATAGCCTCTACCCCAAATTTTCTACCTTTACTTTGTAGAACACTAAAAATGAGAAATACTGGAGTTTGAATCACCTCATTTGGATGTAAAATGGCCAACTTATGAATTTCTAAAGTTTAAATAGGCCAATTCATGATAATTCGACTAGTAACTCTACATGGGATGCCTCAGAGACCTCTACCTAAAATTCTTCATGACCACTTTGTAGAGCACTAAAAATGGAACATATTGAGACTTGAATCACCTGATTTAGATGTCGGATAATAAAATAATGAGGAATTGAAGTTTAAGCAGGCATATTGGCTTGCAGCTCTGCATGGGATCCCTCGGAGACATCTGTGTTAAATTCTCCACGTCCATTTTGTAGAGCACCAAAAACGAGGAATAATGACACTGGAATCACCTCATTTGTACATTGGATGAGAAAGATATGAGAAGATGAAGTTTAAATAATTAAACTTACGATAATTTGCATGCAAGCCCCTGGATATTATTAGTTTTCAGAAAATATCCTTATTCTTATTCCCAGATTAAAATCACCATGTCTTCTCCATTTAACATCAGAATTGAGTGATTCAGGTTTCATTTTGAAGGTATTTTCAAGACCTACGCATCCATGTAGGTTGTAGCCCATGAATTTGTCATGAGGCTCATCGAAAACTGTGTCAAAGTCTTAACCAAAAAAATTCAAACCTTACATTGGGATTCACCAACTTACCATACGGTTTCACTTAAGCTCCTGGATACTGGGGATCATTTTAGCTCTTCTCAAAATACTATAGAGAGCATGGCGAGACTGGTCGATTATCATTTTTGAGAGGGTTTCACTCACTTCCCCTGTACTTTCCAAACTTTCTCTCTTCTCTCCCACTTTGCTGTCTACTCTCCAGTAAGACTTTGTTCAGCTAGGGATGGCAAAAAATAGCGTGCTTACATGCATTAAACATAAGACCACAGGATCGATGAGTCACCCATTAATGGTTCTGTTTCAGTTTTTGACTACTGTAACTTGGTATAAATGAACCCTAACTTAAATCCATACATTCCCTCGGTTCCCAAGTAGTTCAAAGTGACTTCCAAGGTTTGGAAGAAGATTGCACATCTTTTATAGGTAAGGGAACAAAACCTAAACTAACTGGATAATAACAAGCTACTTTTCTTTTATTGTGTTCAATGCCATGAATGATTCCATGCTCGTACGCTTGTAATGTGCATCTCACATGTCATCCAATATTATTGCTATTTCTGCTCATGTATATTTACTTCTGTCTATTTATTATATGATGATGATGCTAGGGATAGGCATGTATTTGTGTTTATGGTTAGTGTATTGAATGTGAGTGGAGCATCAGGGGGCGGACGTGTTACTGTGGTTCATCCTGACCACCAGACTCTAGCTCTATCTCTACTCAGTCCTACCCACTGACATCATCGTATCACCATTACCTTAGCAAAACTATTACATCGTAGGGCAACAAGGGAGGTGGTCTAGGACCGTGAGGTCTTGAACTCTGCCAAGGGACCTTAGCTCTATCTCTATGGACGTATTGAGGGATGCTGGTGTGGGGACAAAAATGGTAATCTTATTTGGACGTCGCCACCTAGATTAAGGTCTAGGACCTTAGAAAATGTGAAATCTCACCCTAAAGTAAAACTTTGATTGACTCGTGACCCTTAGATTGGATTTCTTGTCCATCAGAGATTGGGCAAGTATCAGGTTATGGTTATGGGAAGGGGTTAGGCACCCAAATCGCCCGATCAAAATCGGTCTCCTATGCCTTTCCTATGCTAGACTCTATCTATTAAACCGAACCAAACCAAGTGGTTTGATATCATTGAACCGAATCTGTATCCATCAGATTACCTACGTATCATGGAATTATTCTGAAAATCAGGTTTACCATCGTAGTTCAAGTGTGATTAAAGTTTATGGCTGTGATTTATGCTTGTGCATGATTAAGTTCATTGTTCAAGTTGAAGTTTATGATTGAAAGGATGAGAAACCCTATGGGTTAGTATCTGGATAGTTCATACGAATTGATAGATAGTCCTAGTGGATCTTAGAATGGATAACCCTTTTTGGGTCTGAATGTGGATAACCCTATTTGGGTCAAAATGTGGATAACCCTTTCTGGGTTGGAATGTGGATAACCCTATTTGGGTCAAAATATGGATGGATATCCTAATAGATCTATGGATAGTCTGAGTGGACTAAGGTGTGGATCCGAATTTGAGATTCTCCTAAATGGCCTATGTATCCTAGGGTTTGCCTTAGGAATCAGAATCTGTGTAGTTCGAAATGGATAACCCTATTTGGGTCAAAATATGGGTAAATATCCTAGTGGATCTATTGATAGACCAAGTGGACTAAGGTGTGGATCCGAATTTGGGATTCTCCCAAATAGCCTACGTATCCTAGGGTTTGACCTAGGAATCAGAATCCACATAGTTCGGATTGATTGAAATAACCTGTTCTAGGTTAAGGATTGAGAACCTATTCTAGGTTTAGGATTAGAACCTATTCTAGGTTTAGGATTAGCTGAGGGGCAGAAATCGTCCTGAGCTACCCTTTTCATCCTAAGTTCTAATTTTGGAAGGTTTGGCAAAGCATTTTCTTTCTTTATTAAGATTTTTATTATTTTCCATTATGCCCTTTCTAAGAATGTGGGTGCCTAAATGCATGTCCCCACACCTAGATTGTCTTTTAGAAGTGTGAATAAATGGCAGTTTAACTAGGGTGTTGCAAAAAATAAAGTTATTGCCATAAATGGAATATTTATGGTAACTATCACAACATATAGTAAGATTATGAAAATCTCCTTAACATGACATGTATTGTAAAAAATGCAAGAACCTATATGGCAAGATCTAATATGCTAATCTAAGCATGTCATGACCTAATATGGCAAGAAATCATTATATGCATTTATATATATCAATATGGCAAGTACTAAACATAGAATGCAAAATATGGCATGGATCATCCAAAAAGGTAAGATCTTATATGCTATTTTCTTAGCATGGTAAGACCTAACATGATAAGAAATTAAGGTATGCATCTATATATCAATATGGTAAGTACCAAACATAGAATGTAAAATATGGCACGAATCATCGAAAAATGTAGGATCTTGTTTGCTATCTTCTAAGCATGGTAAGATCTAGAAATGACATTTTTATACATGAAAGGCTAAAAATAGCAAGATATCACAATAGACATCTAAACATGGTAATGCATGCAAATGTATGGCAACATAAACATCATAAATGCACAAATATTGGCTCAGATAATGTATATCATGTTCAAATTGGGATCCAACGGATTAAAATTCACTCAAAACACTTATGATGAAAATCCAATCGTTTATATCCATTTAAATCAATTTTGATGACAATCTAACGATTCAAATCATTCAAAATCACAATCTATCCGTTCAAATGCATTTAAATCACTTATGATCAAGATCTAACCACTCAAATTTCTTTAAGACACCCATGATAAAAAATCTAATGGCTCAGATTCCTCTAAGACACTCATAGTCAAGATCTAATGGTTCAGATTCATATAAAACACTCATGATCAAAATCAAAGGGTTCAGATTCAAGCATCAATACATCTAAGATCAATGGTCCAGATTTGATCATTAAAGCATCTAAGATCAATGGCCAATGTTAAATCACTTAAAATTCTAAGATCAATTGCCAATAATTTTCATCAAATTTTCATCATCAATTGATAGAAATTAATCACATCAAAGAAGTTCATGATCATGGGATAGAATCTAATCATGTAAACAAAATTCATGATTAAAGCCATATTTCATCACTTAAAAAATTCAGATCATAACCATGATCATCACTTTTAAATTCCAGACTATAGCCACGATTAATCTCATTAAAATTCAAATATATGGCCGAATCAATCACATTAAAATTTCAAATCATGGTTGGATCAATCACATTAAAATTCCAAATCATGGTCGAATCAATGGGGGGTTTACATGAGGTTTTCAACATATGGTATAGCAGGGAATCGATTAAGTTCAGGTCTTGGTTCATGGCTACAGGTGGAAAGCAGGTATGTTGGCTACGGGTCATGATTGCAGGTGGTTGATAGGTTCAGCCAGATGGTATGAGGTAGTGAGATTCTGTTTCCTCCCATAGGAGTCTGGGCCGTGTCTCAGTCCCAGTGTGGCTGATCATCCTCTCGGACCAGCTACTAATCATCGCCTTGGTAAGCTAAATGGTGTTGAGGGGTTTTGATAGAGTGGATTGGTTTATGAGATGGGGGTTTGTATTCGGTGGTAGATGGTATTGGTGTGCAAGGCTGGCTGTATAGGTTAATGAATAAAGATTGAATAGGTGTTATGAGTGGGGATAACAAGGGGTAAGAAGATTCTGATCATGAGGTTTTAGATGGGGGCAGCAGCAGCCAGCTAGATGAAAGGAGCAAGTTTGATGGTAAGAGATGTTGGGTTGTAGTTAAGCAAAACAATAGAAGAAAAATATAAGTAGAGGCAGCTTACCTGGATGCTCGTAGGTTCTCCTTGCTCCTCCTTTCTTCTTCTTCTTCTTCTTCACCTTCTTCTTCTATTCCGATTTTTCCCAGCTCCACTGGGTTCTCTTGATCTCTGAAACTCTCATTCTTCCCCGATCAATCTCCATCCTTTTCTGTTCCCCTCGACTCCCACTCTCCCTAATCGGATACTCTCTTCTCCTAATCTCCTCTCTATCTCCCGATCTCTCTCCTTTCTCTTTTAATTTTTTTCTTTCTCTCTCTCTCTCTCTCTCTCTCTCTCTCTCTATTTTCCCTCTTCTTTTTAATGCCCTCTCTGATTTCTCTCTTTCTGATTTTTTCCTCTCTCTTTTTTTCCTCCCACTCTTTCTCAATTCTCTCCGATATCTCTCCTCTACCCTATCTGATCTGTCCGTCCCCTCTGACTCTTCCGTTCTCTCTCTATCTCACCAATCCCTCTTCTTCTTCTGATCTCTTCCGTCCCTCTCTTTTCTTCTCTCTCCCTCGATCTCATTTGCCAGTCCCTCCCCCCTTTTTCAAGCCTCTCTCTTCTCCTCCTTTTATTTTTTAAGAAAGAAGTAAGATCTCTACATGTGTCTCCCTCTCTCTCTCTCTCTCTCTCTCTCTCTATTTTCTAGATTTCTTTATATTTCTCCCTCTCTCTCCGATATCTCTCGATTCTTCGATATCTCTCCCTCTCTCTTTTTCCAGATTTCTTTCAATGTCTCCCTCTCTCTCTCTCTATTTTCTAGATTTATTTCTATGTCTCCCTCTCTCTCCGATATCTCTCCATTCTCTCTGATATCTCTCCCTCTCTCTTTTTCGGCCTGTCCAGAAGAAGATCCCCTCCTTCTTATTTTTTCCAGATTTCTCAATATCTTTCTCCTTTTTCTCTTCTCTTTCCTTCTTGGTGGAACACATGTCGCCATCTCTCCACCTTCTTTCCTTTTCCAATTTCTTTCTCCTTTTCTCTTCCTTCTCTAATCCCTCCCACGGATCTTTATTCAATCTTTCTCGGATCTCTTTCCTAGCCTAACCAAACCATTAGCCAGCTACCTCCTCCAATAAATATATATACATATATTCAACCCATAAAAGTATAATTTAATACCTAATGCAATACATAATCTAATAATATATATAATATACGTAATATGCATGCACATGGGTCCAATAGATTTGGTCTAGATTGGTTTGAGCTGGGCCGGGCTAAGTTGGACTAAGTTAGGTTGAACTATTTTGGACCAAAATTGATTTTTTTCTATCATTTTCTGTCACCATTCCACATGAAATTTTTCGATAGCCTCTACTCCAAATTTTCTACGTTCACTTTGTAGAACACTAAAAATGAGGAATATTGGAACTTGAATCACCTCATTTGAAAATAAAATGATTGACTTATGAATTTCTGAAGTTTAAGCAGGCCAATTATCGATAGTTTGGCTAACCATTCTGCATGGGTTCCTTCGAAGACTCCTGCTTAAAATCCTTTACGTCCACTTTGTAGAGTACTAAAAATGGAACATAATGAAACTGAAATCACCTGATTTGGATATGGGGTGACCAAAATATGAATTTTCAAAGATTAAATGACCATTTCCATGTGTAATTTTACATGGGACCCTTCGGAGACTTCTACCCAGGATTTTTCACATTCACTCTGTAGAACATCACAAATGAAGAATAGTGGCCTTGGAATCATCTGAATCCGACGTAGAACGGCAAAGATATGAAGCTTTGAAGTTCTATCGATAATTTTGCATGAAAGCTTACATGGGCCCACTGGTGACATTTGCTTGGGATTTTTCACATCCACTTTGAAGAGGATTGAAAATAAGGAATATTGGTGCTTGAATCATATGATTTCGATATCAGATGATCAAGATATGATGATTTGAAGTTTAAATGATAATGCATGCATCATACGATAATTACGTAAATGCCCTTATACTTTCAAACTATGATATCTTCGTTGTTTGATGTCAGAATTTGATGATTCCAGTCTCATTTCGAAGATAATTTCACGACCTGTACATCCAAGTAGGTAATAGCCCATGACCCTGTTGTGGGGCTCATTACAAAATCACAAACCTTTGGGTTTAAAGCCGAAAACCTGCCATATGGGTTCACTTATGCTGAGGATGGCAAAAATGGGGTGCTTACAGATGCCCCTCTTTAGCCGAGATTGTTACCAATTGAAGGCTAAAGATAAAAGAACCACATTTTTGGATATGAGTGAAAATGCTTATTGGGCTGCACTTAGGGTAATTTATCTTAAACTGCCTACGTATTCTAAGGGTGTCCTCGAAATCAAGCCCAGAACATAGTTCGACTAGCAAGAAGGTTTGCTCTTCTTGGAAAATTGATGATTGTTCTTCCTGTGTGAAGCTAGATTGTGAATACAAGACTCATTTGTAGGCTGGGAACCTCTTCTTGCTAAGGTGGGACTCATGATACAAGGTACGCATGGGCTTAAACCCGACTTGATCCATTTGTAGGCTGATAAACCTCTTCTTGTATGAAGCTAGGCTGTGAATACAAGGCTCAATTGTAAGCTGGGAACCTCTTCTTGCTAAGGTGGAACTCATGATGCAAGCGGGCTTCAACCCGACTTGATCCATTTGTAGGCTGATAAACCTCTTCTTGTACGAAGCTAGGCTGTGAATACAAGACTGATTTGTAGACTGGGAACCTCTTCTTGTATGAAGCTAGGCTGTGAATACAAGGCTGATTTGTAGGCTTGGAACGTCTTCTTGTATGGAGCTTGTGAATACAAGGCTGATTGCATAAGCTTGGGCTCGGCTTTGATTTGTTTGGATGGAGGACTTGCTGTCTTTTCTTTGATTGAACTGAGGCTCTTTTGATTGAAATTCTGAAATTGATTTTCTGAATAAGCTAGGGCTCTGCATTTGATTCACTTATAGGCTGAGATTGATTTAAACTTTGAATAAGCTAGGGCTCTGCATTTGATTCACTTATAGGCTGAGATTGATTTAAACTTTGAATAAGCTAGGGCTCTGCATTTGATTCACTTATAGGCTGAGATTGATTTGAACTTTGGATGAGCTAGGGCTCTGCATTTGATTATGAAATGAGCGAGAATTCAGAAGGTCACTTTTAGGGTGAGGAATTTGCTATTGATTCTAAAATGAGCAAGAACATAGAATGTCACTTATAGGGTGATACTGAATGACTCATCTTTGAAGTTCCTACCAACTTTGGACCTTCGGGGTTAAACATTGGAATATCCTTCTTGGAAGCTCTATGGCTATGAACCTTCGAGAATGGAAACTAGAATATTCTCTTAAGTAGCTTTGTTGCTGTGAACCTTTAGGATGCTCGAAAGTGACCCACACAGGAAGTCTTTGTTGACTTTGAACCTTTAGGGTTGAAATCTGACCCATCTTGGAAGTCTCTTAACTTTGAACTTATAGAGTGCTGGACATATTTGAAAATGATGGTGAATTCCTTGGTAGTTTTCCAAGGTTTTTGCCCCTGCTTTATTGGTGAAGGCATAAAACATGGCATCAATGGAAATGGTGTCATGGACTTTGTTGGCATGATACCTAGATTTGAAATTTGCCATTTATGACCTAGTACTACAAGTTTGACTCAATTTCAGCACGGTAGTGATGACTTGGTTGCTCCCTTTGAAGGGTTCCATGTAATTTGAAAGTGATGATTTTCTTTAGCCAACATTGGTGTTGTTGGATTTTGGATTGAAAGAAACTCTAGCAAGGATTTTGAACAAGAATGAGGGGAGCTTGACAGTCTCTAACCAAAGTGATTTTATTGATTGACCTTGGTGTTAAACTGTCGAGGGGCATCTGGTCAACTAAGTTCGTTGACTGTGCACTTTGGTAGGCCAAATTTGTAGAACAGCCAAGCGGCGATGAAATGTGACATGGGTTTGGCCCTTGATCTAGGCTCATGAAAAGCTCAGGGCTTTGCAACATTGGTGTGCCAATTTTGAAAGATGAATGAACCATGGCCCCAAGTAGGCACGAGGAGCAAAGGATTCGAGGTGTTCTTTCAGAGAATTTGGTGACCAAATCCTAACAGGTGAGCGACCACATTGGATTTTCTTCATCAACAAGATTGGGTGAACTGAGAAATTGGCAAAAACCAACTTGGATGGACCTACTTCTATTGACTAAGAAAGTCAGTGACTTCAGACTAGACAATGGATCCTAGATGTAATGCTCATGATCAAGTTTAATTCCTCTACATAGGGTATATCTATGCCCCAGTGTCTGCATGTTGTGACAGACCACTACTATAGTGTGCTAGGGGCAAGATAGAAGGAAATAGGCAATCTAACAGAGTTGGAACTAGGTTGAATCTGGATTGCATCAAGAATTTGACCATGCTTCCAAGGTCAAGGAAAGATTGACAGATTGATAGCAGAAAGTGACTTCTTAGATAAACCCTTCTTAAACTTGAAAAATGAGGGAGCTGATGATTTGATGAACTTTGCTGCATCCGTAACCAGGCCATGAGAATCTGCTTTCTCCCTAACGTGACAAAAGGATTTGAAGATAGAATTCTGTTGAAAGGCAATGCTATGGAGCCCAAAAGGCAAACAAACGATGGTTTATTCAACTCTTTTGAGTATGATTCACTGGAGAGGAAGAGGGGTTCCTTTCCTTGTAGAGGATAGACTGGGTATGACACTTGTCCATATGAACCGTTGAATTTTTCTATGAAGGGCCAATGATGGCAATGCTTTAGGGTTGCATCAGGTCGCCTATCTCCACTGAGGTATTATGGGTTTCCCATTGAGGTTTCTTGGGTTGCTTTTCCTTGCTGAGGTTTCTTTTATTCCCTTTTTTTTTTTTTGCAAACCCCATCTTGGGTTGAATAAAGAGTCCTAATATGGTGAGGATATTGCCAAAATTATGGTCATATCCAATGGTCTGAAACCCTTAGGGGAAGTCCGAACGGCATGACTTTCATGACAAATGGGTAGCCTTGCCCCACTGTTTAAGTTAACACCTATACGCATTTATTAGCAGATAGCTATTTGAATCATCACTAAAAGTGACCTTAGGGAAATGCAGTCCCACACCAAAATTAAAAATGGTGCCGAATTATATTTTCCTTTCTTGGAGATGTTCAGATGGAACACGTGTCTCAACAAGCTACATCGAGATGCCGAATCAATCGTGATCATATCTGGGCCTGAAATCTGTAAGTTTATTGACAAGTATTGATGTTGAAGGTCTGGGAGGACTGATGTGAAATTGTCCACATGGGTCTACCATTGGGAGAGTATTTGGTTGTTTATTTAGAATGGATTTATCTTACCGAGAAGATCCCGTTTTATTGGCTTGAGAGACGAAGGGCTTATAGGAACCTTGGGAAGCCGTTGGATGTAATGAACGACAGATGAAAGTTCCAGCCAGATTCATGAATTTGTACATAAAATGATGACATGATCACAAGATACAATGTCATAAAAATTGATAATCAAAAGAAGGGCTTGTGATAGAGACTCCTTGGAAGGCCATCAGATTGATAAACGGGAGAGAGAGTTTAATGCCGATGAGAAATCTTTTTCTAATGATGAAGAAGTGATGAGATCATCTCCTGTAAGGTGGGATGTAATTGGCCAAAATCAAAAGTCTGGTCCAACATGCTGTGAATCTCGAAGAACGATCTCACTTGCTATTAGGCTTTGATTGGAACTACCATCCTCTTGAAGTGAGAGGGACAATTGGCTTACTATCGAGCTCCAATGCCATTCAACATCTTACTATTTTTTTTTTATCTTCCTTTTTTTTTTTGATGATGTGGAGGCCACATAATGCAGTGCTTCGCTTGATTGCAAAGTTGAATCATGACTTCAATATTAGATTTGAATCTTCTTCTTCCAAACATTTCCAATCAGATAGAACATCTTTGCCCCAGTTAGTACTCTGATCTTCTGTAAACTTTATGAACATTTGTGACTGCTTATCTAGATTTGATTTTATCTGAATGGTGAATCCGTTTGCTGTCCTCTGGAAGTTAATCATCACCTTCTGTCTGATGTGACTACCTCTCATTATTGATGTAGATAAAACATAGGCTTGAATTTTTTTTTTTTGGTATTCTTATGACCTCATTCTTTGATTTTGAGAATGATCATTCATCATGTATCTCTTTCTTACAGATGATGTACTTTGTAAGAACTTTGAAATTTCTATCCTTTTGGTGGCACATCTGTCCTCCATTCATTTGTACTGATTGGCTGACCTGCTGATATGATCTGTTACTATCTAAAGCTTTCCTTGGAATCTTTTCACAGGTAGAACAAATGGCAGCTTCTCCAACACATGTTTCTTGAGAGTACTCTTGTGTCTCCCGATTGATCATTTAAAGCTTTCCCAGACGGGTTGGACCTTTATTTCTCAAGAGGCCAGGTGGCGTAGAAGTTCAAGAGATGGCTCATCGTTTCAATCATCTTCAGAGTCAGAATTGACTGCGCACGTAGAATAGGAGGATGTATGAAACTGGGAGGAAATGTATGGGAGAGACAAAGCACAAAGTTTGAAATCTCAAACAAGGTGATTTCTTTTTACTTACAGGGAAAATTGGATTGGACTTGTCAATAAACATATCGATCTTGGACCCAAACATGGATGACCTATCGAATACTGATAATAGAAAGTTGAAACAACCAGTTCATCCTAGCGGCTCCAGTTGGGCATGAAGCCTTCTACGACCACCTTCAGTCGTTGTGGGAATAAATCTTCCTTCAGACCTCTAACAACAGGATTCATCATGCCCCTCTATCAATAGGTGCAAGATGCCTACCTTTCTGGGTTCCATACACCTTCTCTTTTTTTTTTTCTCAGTTTGGGATCCATTCATAACCGGACTATTGCTTTTTAAGCTCAAGGTTACTCTGGTTCATGCCCCAATTTGGGGTTCAATGGATTCATCAATGGACCACTTCTAGGTTAGTTCAAAATCATTCTAGCTTGTGCCCCAACTTGGGGATCAAGGGGTATCGCCATTGCACTACACCATTTTAAGTCCAAGATTAGACTAGTTTATGCCTCGGCTTGGGGGTTTAATGGATTTCTTTATTAGACCACTCTCAATTTGGGTCTAATGTCAATTTGGTCCATGCCCCAATTTAGGGCATAATGGCTTTCATCATTGGACCGCACTCAATTTGGGTCCAAGGTCAATTTAGTTCATGCCCAACTTAAGGCTCAAGGGCTGTACTCAATTTGGGTCCAAGGTCAATTTGGTTCGTGCCCAACTTAAGGCTCAAGGGCTTTCCTCATTGAACCATACCCAATTCTGGGCCATGGTCAATCCGGTTCATGCCTCACTTAGGGCTCAAGGGCTTTCCTCGTTGAACCATACCCAATTCAGGATCAAAGTCAATCCGGTTCATGCCCCAGTTTGTGGGTTAAGGGTTTCATCATTGGACCATTCCCTAGCCGTGATTCTGGTTCCTATCCTAGCCTAGGGTACATTGGATCTCTTCTTTGGTTTAACCTACGGCTTGGAAAAATTCCATTTCTTCTCTTTGAATATTGAGAAATATGAGGGCAATACTTTGGATTCTGGCATTTCCTTGGCCAATGGGGCATAAATGCCCGAGATGGGATAGCACTATCATAGCTGAAGGTTCATGGTTTCCTGATGACTCCAGAATCTGGAATTGATCTTTACTGACAAGAAATGGGGAATACTCCTCATTCGCCATTCCTGACGAGCGATCCTAACTTGTAGCACTGGGCTATGATGGACATGGATCGGGCTCTAATTGACAGAGCCAGAGATTGATTTTGAATCGGTCTCCGATTGATAGAAACAATGTTAACTTTAAACTGGTCTCTAATTGATAGAGATCAAGATTGACTTTGAATTGGTCTCTGATTGATAAGATCAAGATTGACAGTCATGGATTGGGCTCTAATTGCTGGAGGCAAGGATTGCTTGAGTTGGGCTCCGATCGATAGAGGCCAAGGATGACAATCATGGATTGGACTTAATTGCTAGAGATGATTGATTGAGTTGAAACGACTGAAATTCTCTTCGATTCATTCATGAAATGGAACATGGACTAGAGGTAATGGTTGAACAGGCCTAGAGGCTAACTCATGCTCACATTGATTTCATATGAATGTAAACTGTAAGACCCACACTCCATAAACCCGATCTAAACCTTGATTTCATGTCGTAACAGGTCTTCCAATCATCACCGGGCCAGACGGGACTAGCGGATGACAACCAGGTATAAAATCGAATCAAAATGGACCAAATTAAGTATGATTTAGTCATACCGGTCGATGGTACCGGTCTTGGCATTGGTACCGGTCGACCGGTATAGTCAGCAGACTACTAAGATCCGGAATCGGATCTCTAGGGGTCCTACTTTCCAAATTCCGAACCCTAGGACTTTCCTAATCCTAGGAGGCTTCCTAAATCTAAACCTAGCCTATATAAACCCATCTAAACCTCCTAGAATCCCTTCCATTGATCCTCACAAACCCTAGAAAGGAGAAGAGGCTGAAGAAGGAGGAGAAGCTAGGAAGAGCCGATATTGCTATTCGACGAAGAACACCTTACAGTCAGTCGACGGTGAGTGCTTAAACCTTCTTTTACATTATGACTCTAGGATTATGACTCTAGTATGGTTAGGTAGCATTGATCAATACCATGCAAAGCAGGTATTGATCTAAAACCCTATTTTGCCGATAAACCCTATTTTCACCGACAAACCCTAATCTAGTCGGTAAACCCTTGATTCGAGTTCTAGGAAGAAGATCGTCAAAGCTAGGACTTGAATGGAGTTGGAAACAACTCTAACTCAGTGTTCAGACCTAGAATGTGTAGGAGGAACCCTAGGATCAATAGGAGATGATCGACGACAGTCGAGAACCGGACGTATGGTCTTCCGGAGACAAACCGATCAACTATAGCGGTTGCACCCTGTGCGACCGATACTGCGACCGGTATCTTTCGGGGGCTGGTCTGTGGGGACAGGCTGACCATACCAATCGCAGGTTTCCCCACAGTGCTGCGATCGATACTGTGGCCGGTCAGCTCTGTGAGATGTGTTTTGCCATTGTTGGTTTTCCAACCAACATAAATCTATTCTAACTAAACCCTAATATTGTATAGGACTTTGTGATAGCACGTTTGGATCTTGCAACGTGGAGCAAGCTATCAAACGAGCGTCTGGTAAGGGAATCTGACCTAAACCCTAATAATTTAATGGACAGTAAACCGTTGTTAATAACTATGACTCTGTGGATTGATGTTTGTGCATACTCGTATGTCATCCTTTACTTTCAGTTATTATTATTGTTCATGCATACTCGCTATGCTAGGATATGATTGTTAGGCATGTGATTGTTTTCATTGGTGTGTGGAATGGGAAGGGCCTGGGGTCTGGGATCATTCCTCACACTAGCACCTTTGCATAGTATTCTATCTTAGCATGCTTGGTGTGGGTAGGGCATCAGGGGGAGGACGTGGTACTGTGGTCTCCGGCCTGGCCACCAGACTCTAGCTCTATCTCTATGCCGTAGGGAGTTATGTTGGGATAGGGTCTATCTTTCGTATTGTTCTGTCTTAGCATGCTTGGTGCGGGTAGGGCATCAGGGGGAGGATGTGGTACTGTGGTCTCCGGCTTGGCCACCAGACTCTAGCTCTATCTCTATGCCGTAGGGAGCTGTGCTGGGATAGGACCTACTGTGATGACATATAGGATTGGTTAGTTGCGAGCCTAGTTTGCAAGCCCTCGCCAATAGGGGCTTACGTGTTGGTATGGGTAGGGCATCAGGGGAGGTGTTGGTGATGTTGATCGGGACCCCTTAGCTCTATCTCTATTCCATGGTGGGTGCATCTGGGACGGCAGTGGTGTGATCTACTGGGCGGTTTCACACACTCGTGTATAGAGGTGTGGTGGCCGCCAATCCTTTCTATAACATATTGCAAACTTAAACCAGACCATAATATAATATGATTGTTACTCATGCATATAAATGTTACATTGTCTGATTGTCTTACTGAGCTAAGTTGTGAGCTCACCCTTGTATATACATCATTTTTAGATGTTGATGCAGGTTACACGGTGGATGAATACATGAACGCGCCGGCGTACGGAGGCGTAGCTTCTCTGGACGTGCAGGCAGGAGAGGACGAGCATGATGCTTCATGCGAGTGCCCTTTCTGCGTGTATCTCTAGGATTTTTCTTTATTTGTTTCAGTTATTTTCGGTTGACATTAAAGTGTTGTAAAGATATTTATTTATGTTTGAGAATTTGGATAATTGAATATTTATTTAAATCTATCAATAGATGCTCAGTTCATTTTATTTAAAGACTTCAGCTTTAGGTCTCG
>CM053273.1:38797742-38982559 GCA_028583415.1 Protea cynaroides
AAGATGTCGGAGAAACGAAATATATGAGATCACAAATATGAATTGAATCAATGAAATGAAATCTTGGTTGATCTTTACTGGGAACTTGAGTAAGGAGTTAACAGGGATCATCGTACATCGTGAATAACCAAATTCCAATTGAAATGAAATCTTTAAGAGGAATCAATGAAACAGGAATCAATGAAAGGACCTCCATTCAAATCCTGGATCTTCGTATTGAGAGAGATATTGAGAGAGATCAGGAATTCTCACTATTTCTTAGATTCATGGACCAAATTTGATTCAGTGGGATGCAATGGTTTGTTTGAGTGGGAACGGTCTTATTGAGATCCTGGTGTGAGCCGTTGGTTCAGTGATGGTTCACTCACACTTCTGGTTCAGTCGGAATTGGGGTGTGACAACTTGGTATCAGAGCTCTTAGGCTCTGTCCAACAGACCATATTGCACTTAACTGAGTCGATGAACTGAGATAGGAAAATTTAAAAGCCTTAATAAGAACACACCTTAAACTCTTGTTTGATGCCTAAGACTATATAAGGAAGAGCATAACATACCATATTAAATATGGAATTAATAAATGTACATGCTCTAGATAGGCAAAACCATAAACTTCTATTAAAACATTAAAGAGTGATAAGTTGAAAGTGGTACAGGGTACGGTCCACAAGCCGGACAGTTATCCTGTTATATAAACTGTACTGTGAAGGGAGGAAAAATAAGAACTCTATCATGGGGTTGGGGGCATAGGAGGAATAGGGTCGGAAATATCATAATCCCTCTCATAGGTGACCCTGAGCCAGTGCACCTGCTCCTGAGTGATTGGGAGGCTGTAAGCCAAGTGCCCTAAGTCACGGCTCTTCTCACGCTGAGCGTCCCTGATCTCCGTGAACATACCCATCACGGTGTCGGGAGGAGGCTGAGATGGTCCCGCTGCATATGTGGGCTATGGTGCTGGCACTGGAACATCCTCCATCTGATCATCGCCACCCTCATCATCACCCTCTGCCTCTGCTGCTTGAGCAACATTGGCTGCTGCTGCTGCTGCTGCCGCGGCTGCTACCCTCCTGAGTGGGCGAGGACAAGCCTCTAGGTCCTCATCACTGATCGGCAGGTTTTCCCTTTGCATCCGAAGAATGGCATCCCAGTCGATGTCTGAAGTCATAATATCCTCAATGGCGATCTCACCCCTCATGTCCACTCGTAATCACCACAGAAGAGTGGTGATGAGTCGACCGTATGGAAGGTTGCTGGCCTGACCGGGCAGAGTAGCCTAATGCATGGTCCTGATGATGATGTAGGGCAGACAAACCCGCTCCCCAGTGCAGATGCAGTAGGTCAGGTACTGAGTGAGCTGAGACAACTCACTGTAATGGTCGCTCTGAGGCACAATGTTGTGCTGGATGATGCGACTGTATACCCGAGGCACAGGCCTCAAACTAGCAGCCTTCATGGGCGCTCCAGGGTTAAGTAGCTACTCCGAGATCTCCTGGCACAGATCGTTAGTGAGAAAGCCCTTCATCTTAGGGGCACAGTAGACCAATTCCTCATCGTTGAGAATCCCTAGGATATCGGTGAGCTGGTGAGTGTCAAAAGAGATGGAGACACCCTTGACGTAGCTAGTTAGGTGGAGTGCCCGGCATTGATTGAAGTCATCCATCTATCTCCAGATTGGCATAGAAATGCTTGACAAGGTTGGGGCGGGTGGTTACAGAATAAGTGATGACGGGCAACCACCCGAGTCTATCAAACGGCTTCCACATCAAACAGCTGAAGCTGCTCCAGATTTACCCATCGCCCTGACTCAATATTCTTTCCCTCGAACCAAGGAAACTGGGCTTGCGCCGCCTCGGAACGAAACCACCGCTCCAGAGAGGAATCGCCATTGGAGAGGAAGAAGGAAAAGAAAAGTGAGAAAAATCTCACTTTTCGCGACTTTAAAGAGGACTTTGGGCATACCGGTTGACGGATTTGCCCATACCGGTCGACTGGTACCTCCCTGGTAAAGTCGACCGGTACCTCTTGGTCAGGAAAGAGATCCTGACTGGTCGACTATACCGGTCGCGCTATACCCTACAGGGTAGCGACCGGTACCTCTCGGTCAGGAGGGGGATCCTGACCGGTCAACTATACCGGTCGCCCTACATACTACAGAGTAGCGACCGGTATGTTGCGACCGGTCAGCCACAGGAAGCCAGAAAAATTTTTGAAAAAATTTAAAAAAAAAATTGCAATTTTAAGTTTCCATTTTGATTATTCGCCTTGCAATTGTTAAAGACTAACATGATTATTCAACTGTACCTCATATGTTATGTCTTCGTCTCAGATCCAAATAGACTAGTCTGGGATGGTAGGCGGAAATGGTCGAAGATGCTCACGGAAGCGTCACCACTCCAGGGTGCGCCAAGCTGAGGAAAATGTGGAAACTAAATATGTTGAAGAGCAAAACCAGAACCCGGAAAATGGAGAAGGGCAGATCCCTAGGGCACCGACAAACTTGCCAGGCCCTCCTCATACTAACTCGGAGACAATTGTCACAAATTTGGATTATCAGATGGAAGCTCAGCAGAAGACGTTCCTGGATGAGATGTTGAAGATGTTCAGGCCACCAGGATATATCCCTACAGAAGGCACACTTGAACATAGGGGAAATAACACCACATTGCTAATGGATGGTAGCTCAGGGCCAATGGGCCAAGGACAGAATCTACAACCACTACGCCAATTTCCATCATCGTCTACTTATCACGGAGTCTACCCATACTCACCACCATGGTACGGAATGAATGCACAGGGGCAGAATGACCTAAGCCGAGCAGTGGATAGGTTTTTGAAGCTGAAACCCCCTACTTTCACAGGAAAACCAGGAAAACCACTGTGGCCTGCACAATGGGTTGCTGAGATGGAGAAGAATTTCCGTCTGATGACCTGTACTGAGGATGAAAAGGTTTTGTTTGCTACGCACATGCTAAAGGAAGATGCAAATGCCTGGTGGAATTCTACCCGGTCATACTTAGAGGTAAAGCACACTCAGATCGATTGGGCAATATTCAAGGGAGCTTTCTTCGATAAATATTTTCCAAAGAGCTTCAGAGATCAAATGTAGAAGGAATTCCTTAACCTGTAGCAATCTCAATCGACTGTAGATGCTTACCAGCAAAGGTATGAAGAGCTATTTTTCTTTGCACTGGCAAGCATGCAAGAAGAAGAAACCAAGACTCGTAGGTTCACCATGGGATTACGAGGAAGCATTAGAGAGCACGTCTTGGGTCTGGAGAAGAAAGTTTATAATGAGGCTGTGCAGATTGCCAGAGTAATTGAATCCAGTCAAAGAAATAGCTTCTTTGCTCAGAACAGGGGACTAAAGAGGCCTGCTACTGAGACTTCAGGTGGAGGCAATCATCGACCATTCTGCCCATACAGGGCTCATTCCACTGTGGTGCCTGCAAGGAACACTACTGCACCACCACCGACACAGTTCACTAGACAGAACCAGAATGTTAAATGTTTCAACTGTCAGCAACTGGGTCGTATTGCAAGGACTTGCACTCTACCTAGGAAGCAACCTCCACAGCAAGGAAAGGTATTCGCAGTCACCACTGAAGAGGCAGCCGCATCACCTGATGTGGTTACTGGTATGAGTCTATCCCTTCCTATTTGTTTTACTGTTGTTGTGTCGGAGCATATAGAACTAAGGGATAACTAAATTTCAGGGACTGTAAATATAGTTGGTATACCTGCCAGAGTACTCTTTGACTCTGGGGCCACGCACTCCTTCGTTTTTATTTTTTTTGGGAAGTGAATGGAATTACTTGTCAAGTGTTTGAACCCAAGCTTGATAGTTTGCTCTCCGTTGGGAGTCGAAGTGGCGTTGACTGAATATTATGGGCCGTGTACAATGAGCATTGAGGGCTGAAACCTATAAGCAAATCTGGTTCAACTCGAGATGGCTGACTTTGACGTCATCTTGGGAATGGATTGGCTAGGCCATCATTCAGCTAGCTTATTATGTGGTAAAAGGAAACTTGTGCTTAATGATGAGAAGGGCAAGGAATTTAGCTTCACTGGGGCCAAGTTACCTAGGAAGCGGAAGCTGATCCTCTCCGCCCTAAAAGATAAGAGATGCCTAGAGAAGGGAGGAGTAGGGTATTTAGTGTCTGTGGTCGACATCACTGTTGAGATTCCAATGACGGAAGATCTAGATGTGGTACAAGAGTTTCCAGAAGATCTCCTAGGTCTACCTCCAGATAGGGCTACAGAGTTCGTGATAGACCTGATGCCAGGGTCGACACCGGTGTCTAAAGCACTGTACAGGATGGCCCCTACCGAATTAAAGGAGTTGAAGACCCAGTTACAAGAACTACTAGATAAGGGTTTCATACGACCAAGCATATCGCCATGGGGAACACCTGTATTGTTCGTCAAGAAGAATAACGGTAGTGTACGGCTATGTATTGACTACCGAGAGCTGAACAAGTTAACCATCAAGAATCGATATCCTTTGCCTAGGATCGATGATTTGTTCGGTCAGTTGCAGGGTGCAAAGGTTTTCTCGAAGATTAATCTTAGATTAGGGTATCATCAATTGAAGATCAAGGCCCTAGATATTTCGAAGACTGCTTTCAGGACAAGGTATGGGCATTATGAGTTCCTTGTAATGTCATTAGGGTTGAGTAACGCTCCATCGTCGTTCATGGAACTGATGAACCGAGTGTTTCATGACATGTTGGACACTTCGGTCATCGTATTAATTGACGACATATTGGTTTACTCGCAAGACAGGGAGACTCATGAAACACACTTGAGAATAGCCCTATAACGGCTGAGAAGAGAGAAGCTTTATGCCAAGTACAAGAAATGCGAATTTTGGCTGAAGGAAGTGGCCTTCTTGGGTCACGTAGTATCTGCAGACGGTATCAAGGTAGATCCAAGCAAGATCGCAGCTATAGTAGGATGGGATGCACTGAAGTCAGTTGCAGAGATTCATAGTTTCCTTGGATTGGCTGGTTACTATAGAAGATTCGTGGAAGACTACTCAAGGATCGCCGTTCCACTTACCAGACTAACCAAGAAAGGAGAAAAATTTATATGGTCAGATGAGTGTGAGAAATGCTTTCAGACTTTGAAGTCAAGACTAGTCTCTGCACCTAGCTTGACCATCCCAGCACCAGGCTTACCGTTTACCCTATATACGGATGCCTCAGGGTTGGGTCTTGGATGTCTGTTGATGCAAGGAGAACAGGTGATTGCCTATGCATCAAGACAGTTGAAAGAGAATGAGAAGAATTATCCTACACATGATTTGGAGTTAGCAGCGGTTATATATGCAATCAAGACTCAGAGACACTACCTTTACGGTGAAAATTTTCAGATTAAGTCAGATCACAAGAGCTTAACCTATCTTTTCACTTAGAAGGACCTGAATATGAGACAGAGGAGATGGCTGGAATTGTTAAAAGATTATGATTGTGACATTCAGTACCATCTGGGTAAGGCAAATGTTGTGGCTGATGCCTTAAAGCAGAAAGTGGGCGTTGAAACCTGAGGCAGGACCAAGTACAAATGCTGCATTGTGTGCTGCAGCCTCAAGCTCAACAGAGAATGATGAAGAGAACATATTAGAGACTGCAATAGATCCAGTGGAACAGGGCTTAATTCATAAGCTCACATTGATGTTCGCAGCTCTGAAGATCTCATCGGATCTAATAGATGAAGTCAAAGTAGCAATCCTACAGGATCCACATCTCAAGACTGTGCAAGAAGACCTGGAGAAGGGTAAAAGTAATCATGACTTCACCTTGGATTCAGACAGGGTACTCAGGTATCATGGACGATTATGCATACCTGAGAGTGAGGACTCCAATATCAGAGATAGAGTTATGACAGAAGCTCATTACACTCCATATTCGGTACATCCAGGAAGCACCAAAATGTACCATGATTTAAGAAGATTATATTGGTGGAGGGGTATGAAAGCGGATATAGCTCGTTTTGTATTCCACTGTCTGAATTGCCAGCAAGTTAAAGCAGAAAGATAGAGACCCGCAGGTTTGCTACAACTACTACCGGAACCTGCATGGAAGTGGGATTACATCACAATGGATTTCGTCACTGGCCTACCCTTGACACCAAGGTCGGTGGATGCAGTTTGGGTTATAGTCGATCGACTTACCAAGACAGCTCGATTCATTGCAGTCAGACCTCAGTATACCATGGAGAAGTTGGCCAAGCTATATGTAGATAATATAGTCAGACTTCATGGCGTCCCAGAGAGTATAGTATCTGACAGAGATCCCCGTTTTACATCAAAGTACTGGGAAGGATTACAGAAAGCTATGGGAACCAAGTTGAAGTTTAGTACAACTTTTCACCCTCAGACGGACGGGCAGTCAGAACGAACTATTCAAATTTTAGAAGATATGCTCCGAGCTTGTGCCCTAGATGTAAGACCCGCACGCCATGAACCCAGTCTAACCTTACATTTCATGTCGTGACTAGTATACATATCATGGTCGAGCCAAGTGGATCAAGTGCGTGAAGGAAACCCAAGACCCAATATAAAATTTAACTCAAAAGTAGTCAAAATGAGGGTAGGGATGCATGCCTAAACAGGTAGGGTCGACCCCACCTCAAAAGAAGTCCAACCCATGACTTTTTGGTTGTGGGGTCGCATGGGTTTCGGATTATTCGACCCTAGGAAAACAGCACGAACCGAAAATTAGAAAACTTTCCTAATTCCAAGGGATTCTTTCCTAAACTCAATGGGACTTGTTTTGGAGGGTTTTCCTCTATAAATAGGACGTCCCTAAGCCTCTTTCACTCCTTTAAAACCCTAATTGAAAGTGAGAGCAAGAGAAAGAGGAGGAAGAGAAGAAGAGAAGGAAACTTGAAGAAGAAGGCTAAGGAGAAGAAATTCAGAGTAATCTCTGAATCTCAACAAGTCTAAGGTATGAAAACATTCTCCATGAATTGTGTAAGACCTTAGAATAGTTTATAAAGAGGGTAGGATCTAGGAGAAGCCCAAATCATCCATCCATGGATAAATTCCAATGGAATCCATGGAGGGAATCATTGTAAACAAAGTAAAGTGAGTAATTTGGAGTTTTGAGCCATAGAACAGTCGTATAATGGACCATGAAAGTAAGCCAAAGGATCCAAACATGGAAGAATGGACTGTAGGATGAAAGGTCGACTCAAACTACGTGTGGTTGCACATAGGGTCGACTGGTAACCGACCCTACCAGACCACACGACCGACCCCAAGCTCTCAGGAAGTCCAGGGAGGCTGTGGTCGCACCTAGGGTCGATGGATACCTACCCTATGATCGACCCTACCCCTGGGGTCGTAGAAAGCTGCTACCCTACCTGCGACCCAACCTGCGACCCTAGCAGTACATCAAGCTTAAAATTATTGGAATTAATTCTAATTAAAATCTATCAACTTTTTAGGTTTTCCTAGTGATATAAAAGTGATTCTTAAAGCTTGAAATAGGATCTACACTCAAGCAAAGGTGAGGGAACAAGACCTAAACTAATTGGCTAATAATAAACTCTTTTCGTTTATTGAGTCCAGTGCCATGTATGATTCTATGATTGTATGATTGTAATGTGCATATCACATGTCATCTACTATTCCTGCTATTACTGTTCATGCAAATTTAATTTCGTTTATTTATAACATGATGATGATGGTGATGTTAGGAATAGGCATGTAAATGTTTGTGTGTGGTTAGTGTATTTGATGCGAGTAGGGCATCAGGGGGAGGACGTGATATCGTGGTGTGTCCTGGTCACCAGACTCTAGCTCTATCTCTACTCAAGTCTTGTCCACTAACACCATCGTATCGCCATTACCTTAGCAGAACTAATACATCGTAGGGCATCAGGGGGGGACGTGGCATTGTGGTGTGTCCTGGTCACCAGACCCTAGCTTTATCCCTATGGGTGTATCGAGGGATGCTGGGGTGAGGCCTTGGATACATTATTTGACATTAGGATTGGTTAGTTGCGAGCCCAGTTTGCAAGCCCTCGCCAATAGGGGCTTACGTGTTGGTATGGGCAGCCGATACAGCAATGCCATTTTCATTTTGTGTATACTTGTCCATGGTGGGTGCATGTGGGACGGCAATGCCGATACTCATTGGGCGGCTCCACACTCTCGTGTATAGAGGTGAGGCGGCCTCCGAACCTTTCTATAGCACATTGCAAACTTATAAACCAGACCAAAGATATAAATGAATGCATGCATATGTTTGTTGCATTGTTTTGTTTTCTCACTCAGCTCAAGTTGGAGAGTTGACCCTCGTGCACACAAATCTTTTAGTTTATGATGTTGCAGGTATTACGGTTGAAGATTATGTCAACAAGCCAACATGTAAACGGGTGACGACTATGATGAGCAAGCTATGGAGGACTATTGTGATTCGTCAAGCTAGGGTTTCAACTATGGATACGCTTAGTGTTTAATTTCCGTATTTGGATATTGTAATATGTATTAAATTATGTTTTGGTTACTTGGAGATAAATGAAATATTAATTATTTATCATGACTAGACCTCAGTTCATTATTTGTAAGACTTCCACTATTTACTTTATTACCTTTGAATAATGTGTTTTGGTTTGACAAAGTGGGAATAGCCTATACGAGATCCTGGTTGAACCGTTGGTTTATTAACGGTTCATCACACCATTCTGGTTGGTGCAGAATTGGGGTGTGGCAACTTGGTATCAGAGCTCTCAGGCCTTTCCCATGAAACCTGAATACTTCTACTAGAGTCCATGAACTGAGTTAGGATAAATTAAAAGCTTTAATACAAACACACCATAAGCACCTGTGTTGGTTGAGACAGAACTTAAACAAGACAATATTGTACATATTAAAGGTGGAACCATATATATACACAAATGGAAAGAGAAAATTCAAAACTTATCCTGATAAACGAATAATATAGGGCATGATCTATAAGTCGGGCAGTTATCTAAGTATACAAAGGATATAGTACAGTAAGAAGAAGGAAGCATCTGTAAAGCAGAAAGTTAGAATACCGAGTTGGTACTCACAAGATGTAAAACTCGATGTATGATAGAGAAAGGAGAAAAGTGGCTAGTAATGCCTAAATCCCTGCAAAGGTAAAGGGAAAGATCTCGGGCTAAATCCAACCGAGATAGGAGAACAATGGCCATACACCAAAAATGAGAGTAACTAAAAGAAGACAAAGCTATACTCATGGGTGAAGTGGAGGCTTAGAGTGAGATCCACCATACGCTGATCCATTGCCCACTGAGCATTAAGAAGATGTTGCAACTTGACCCTACCACTATCTGGGTTGAGAATGGGTAATGAAAACTCATCTGAGTAGATGCTAATAATGATAATCAGATTAGAACAAATCAAAGGAGGTGAACAACTAGGCCACTCTAGCCAATCACCTGGACTACCAAGTACCTTGGCTATGGTTGTAATAAACTTGGCTAGACAAAATACAAGAGACCGACTATGCAAGTTGCTATGTGAATCACTATCCAAGTTGCCAATGCTACATTAACACCTCTGGGTCAAACCAATTACGGTATCGATTGGTAACAACACTGTACCTCCAGCACCTGTTAGCTATAACACAGTGCCTACCATACAACAAGTTCCAGTAATGCATACCCCAGTATAGAAGCTTGGTGCACAACAAGCAGTGTATCAAGGTGGTTATCCTTATCAGCCACTGATGTAGGGGATAGCTGCATCATGACAAAATGATCCGACCAAGGATTGAGGAATATTTTCTGAAGACGAAGCCTTAAACATTTTCAACAAAGGATCAAATCTATTGTGGCCATATAACTAGATAGGTTTATATAGGATGTGGTGCATTATTGATTTACTCTTATGATTATAGAGGATGCACATACCAGATTTTAATTTCTCGTGTTTTGATAGGATACCTTCTTGATTTAACCTATCAATTAGAGTTATAGATATTATTTCTTTAGTATTAGTTCTGATTATACCAAACTGAGCTACTCTCATGATCGACAACATGAACAGGGATATGAGCTAAATGAACAGTAAATGTTTAATCATGTTGAGCGTACACCTTTCAATTTATACCTGATTTATTGATGTACCAAAACTTCTCCAGATTTACTCCTGTAGTGCCTTGACCAATGGCATTATATACTCGATACCACCTATAACCTTGAGGTTAAGAGTTATAGAACCTCTATTTTCCATGTATTTGGACCACCGTGCAACTTAACGACCTTTTGATGCCGGTTGGATTACCACAGATTTACTCCTGATCTTTTAAACCTAAGTTCACTAGATAAAGCAAGTGTTCGTCATTATACTAAGTTGAAAGAAGGAAATTAATTACTTTTGGATAAACATTCTGATTCTTACATTTCTCGACATCCATTGAAAAGATGTTTAGTGATAATAGAATTACTGGAAGAAAGATGATTGGATTCAGATTAAATGCTATAGCCAATGAACCTCAGATAAAGTAATGAAGGATTTGTTTCGAGATTACTGAATGGAAGGATATGAGTCATGTCTATAAAAGAGTGCATGAGCAAGAAAGTAAGTAACAATCACAAGATATGTTCAAGGTATATGAAATAGAGATCAGGTAAAACAGCAAGGATAAGATAATGAGTTTCTTTCAAGATAGGAGATTTTTACGATAGTCTTTGAAAAACTAAGAGATGAAGGAACCAGACAAGCTCTTAAGACCTTTATACCAGATTTGCTAGTTCAAACCCTTTTGGACTAGGTGTTGTATTGGATGAGTGTTATGAACAATGTTCAAATCATATGAATGGATAGAATTTGGATGCAACCTAAATCGACTTGAGATGGCAGACTTTGACGTCATCTTGGGAATAGACTGGTTGTCTCAACACTCTACAAAGTTGTTCTGTGCATAGAAGAGGTTATCATTCAAGAATAAAGATGGAATATAATTTAGTATTATTGGAAGTATGTTGCCTAAGAAGTGAAAGCTGATCCTCTCTATGCTGATGGCAAAGAGACGCTTTGAAGAGAAAGAAGTTGGATATATGGTATCTATGGTATACGTTACCAAAGAAGCACCAAAGATGGAAGATATTGATGTGATGCATAAATTTCCGATGTGTTTCTAAGAGACTTACCTGGGTTACCATCTGATCATACGACCGAGTTCGTCATCGACTTGTTACCAAGGACGATACTTATGTCAAAGACACCTATAGAGTAGTTTCTATGTAGTTGAAGGGATTGAGACTCAACTACAGGAGTTATTAGACAAGGGTTCTAATCGGCTAAGTATTGCATCACAGGGAGCACCAATGCAATTTGTGAAGAAGAAGGACGGTAGTGTCAGATTACGTATTGATTACCGGGAACTAAATAAGCTCATGATCAAGAATCGATATCTACTACCTCAGATCGATGACTTGTTTTAAATAGTTGCATGGAGCAAAGGTAATTTCTAAGATTGATCTTTAGTCAAGATATCAACAGCTGAAGAATTTGGACAGCGATATCTCGAAGATACCTTTAGAATCGGGATTGGACATTATGAGTTCTCGATTATGACGTTTGGATTAACCAATGCCCTTACATCTTTTATGGAACTGATGAACTGGGTGTTTCATGACATGTTGGACATGTCGGTCATAGTTTTTATAGATGATATTTTGGTTTATTCCAAGAATGAAGCAACTCATACAACGGATCTTAGAATAGCTTCACAACAGCTGAGAAGGGAAAAACTTTATGCCAAGTCTAAGAAATATGAGACTTGAATAAACGAAGTAATCTTCTTAGATCACATAGCATCATAAAAAGGGATAAAAGTGGACCCTATTAAGATATAAGTAATCATATGGTGAGAAACACCTAAAGAATATTACGAAGATCAGAAGTTTCTTGGGTTTAGCTGGTTATTACAGACGATTTGTAGAGGACCACTCTAAGATCACAAAACCTCTTACCAAGCTAACCAGGAAAGGAGAGGAGTTTAATTGGACTGACAAGTGTGAAGAATGTTTCCAAACTCTAAAAACAAGGTTGATATCAGCTTCCATCATGATCATTTCGGTACTAGGGAAACCTTTTACCCTATACATTGAAACTTTCGGATTGGATCTAGGATGCGGGTTGATGTAAGGTAAATAAGCGGTTGCATATGGTTCAAGATAACTGAAAGAGCATGAAAAGAATCACCCAACTCTTGACTTGGAATTAGCAGCAGTAGTACATGCTGACAAGTTATGGAGACATTATTTGTATGGAGATAAATTTTAGATTAAATCAGATCATAAGAGTCTTACTTATCTTTTTAATCAGAAGGAGTTGAACATGAGACAAAGAAGATAGCTGAAATTGCCCAAGGATTTAGATTGTGATATTGAGTGTCACCCGAGCAAGGCTATGCTGTAGCTAAGACCTTAAGCAAAAAGGGAATTATGAAGTCCGAGGAAGGACCCAGTATGAATGCTGCCTTATGTTTCGCAGCAATAGATTCAGATTTGGAAAGAGAGTAACATATAATAAAAGCTCGTAATAATCTAATTGAGCGAGAACTTATGGATGAACTTTTGGAGCAATAATTCTTCGGCTGCGCTTGTGGCATTAAAGATCATCTCTGAATTGATGGATGAAGTAGAAGTAGCAATTTTGACAGATCCTTATATAAGAATGGTGCAAGAAGATTTGGAGAAGGAAAGACATAAACCTGACTTACTTAGGATGCAGAGACAATACTCAGATGCAGAGGTAGATTCTGAATACCTGAAGATAAAGACTCGGATATCATGAAGAGGATAATTATAAGAGCCCATTGTACTCAATATCCAAGACATCCTGGAGTACCAATATGTATTATGACCTGAAGATATTGTACTGCTAAAGAGGAATAATAACAGATGTGACTTAGTGTCTGAATTATCAACAAGTAAAGGCTGAAGGACAAAGACCAACATGGCTTACTACAACCACTATCGGAGCCAGTCTGGAAGTGAAACCGCATTACAATGAACTATGTCACCGATTTGCCACTGACCCCCAGATCGATTGACGCAGTTTGGGTGATTGTTGATCGCATTAGGAAGATAGCTTATTCCATTGCTATACGACCTCGGTATGCTTTGGAGCGGCTAACTAAGCTATATGTGGATTGAATTTGCTACCAACCTACTATGTAGATGTCACCTATAAAGCGTGGTACGGTAGAAATGTCAAATTCTTTTGTTTTGGAATAATGTTGGTGAATAAGGAATGGTAAGACCTGAGTCTGTTGAAGAAACCTGTCGAGTAGCAGACAAGATCAAAGAAAAGGGCCAAGATAGCTCAAGTTTCTCAGAAGAGACACCAAGACCTCGAGTTCGCCATAAGTGATAAAGTGTTCTTGAAGATATCACTTATGCATGGATTAAAAACAGTTCAACGAGAAGGGAAAGTTGTATTCGATATACGTTTCGGACCTCATAAAATTTGGAGAGATGTAGAAAAGTTGTATATCAACTAGCGTTACCGCTGTCCATGTCTAGTGTGCATGACGTATTTTGCGTGTCTCTATTGAAGAAGTACATTGGAGATCCATATCAAAGGTATTGACCACGGATCCACTGGATTAGATAGAAGATTTAACCATTGAAGTGGTACCAGCCTAGTTCACTGGTTGAAAGGTACAATATCTCCAAAGCTGAGATAATTATTATATGAAGGTAACCTGGCGAAGACAAGACGTGGAGAAGATTACATGGGAGGAAGAAGAAGCAATGCAGAAACAGAATTCCCACCTATTGACTCCGAAGTAAATTCAAATTTTGAGGACAAAATTTATTTTAAGGAGGGGGAGTTGTAAGATCCGTACGTTCAAATTTTGAGGACGAAATTTCTTTTAAGGGTGGTGGAGTTGTAAGACCCGCATGCCACGAACACGGTCTAACCTTACATTTCTTGTCGTGACCAGTATACATATCATGGTCGAGCAAGTGGACCAAGTGCGTGAAGGAACCCAAGACCCAATATGAAATTTAACTCAAAAACAGTCAAAATGAGGGTAGGGTCACAATCCTAAACAGGTAGGGTTGACCCCACCTCAAAAGAAGTCCAACCCATGACATTTTGGTCCTGGGGTCGCATGGGTCTCGGATTATGCGACCCTAGGATCGACCCTAGGAAAACAGCACGAACCAAAAATTAGGAAACTTTCCTAATTCCAAGGGATTCTTTCCTAAACTCATTGGAACTTGTTTTAGAGGGTTTTCCTCTATAAATAGGACGTCCCTAAGCCTCTTTCACTCCTTTAAAACCCTAATTGAAAGTGAGAGCAAGAGAAAGAGAAGGAAGAGAAGAAGAGAAGGAAACTTGAAGAAGAAGGCTAAGGAGAAGAAATTTAGAGTAATCTCTGAATCTCAACAAGTCTAAGGTATGAAAACATTTTCCATGAATTGTGTAAGACCCTAGAATAGTTTATAAAGAGGGTAGGATCTAGGAGAAACCCAAATCATCCATCCATGGGTAAATTCCAATGGAATCCATGGAGGGAATCATTGTAAACAAAGTAAAGTGAGTAACTTGGAGTTTTGAGCCATAGAACAGTCGTATAATGGACCATGAAAGTAAGCCAAAGGATCCAAACATGGAAGAATGAACTGTAGGATGAAAGGTCCACTTAAACTACGTGTGGTTGCATATAGGGTCGACTGGTAACTGACCTTACCAGACCACAGGACCGACCCCAAGCTCTCGGGAAGTCCAGGGAGGCTGTGGTCACACCTAGAGTCAATGGATAACCGACCCTATGATCGACCCTTCCCCTGGGGTCGCAGAAAGCTGCTACCCTACCTGCGACCCAACCTATGACCCTAGCAGTACAACAAGTTTAAAACTGTTGGAATTAATTCTAATTAAAAGCTATCAACTTGTTAGGTGTTCCTAGTGATATAAAAGTGATTCTTAAAGCTTGAAAGAGGATCTACACTCAAGCAAAGGTGAGGGAACATGACCTAAACTAATTGGCTAATAATAAACTATTTCATTTATTGAGTCCAGTGCCATGTATGATTCTATGATTGTATGATTGTAATGTGCATATCACATGTCTATCTACTATTCCTGCTATTACTGTTCATGCAAATTTAATTTCATTTATTTATAACATGATGATGATGGTGATGTTAGGAATAAGCATGTGAATGTTTGTGTGTGGTTAGTGTATTTGATGCGAGTGGGGCATCAGGGGGAGGACGTGATATCGTGGTGTCTCCTGGTCACCAGACTCTAGCTCTATCTCTACTCAAGTCTTGTCCACTAACATCGTCATATCGCCATTACCTTAGTAGAACTAATACATCGTAGGGCATCAGGGGGGTACGTGGCATTGTGGTGTGTCCTGGTCACCAAACCCTAGCTCTATCTCTATGGGTGTATTGAGGGATGCTGGGGTGAGGCCTTGGATACATTGTTTGACATTAGGATTGGTTAGTTGTGAGCCCAGTTTGCAAGCCCTCGCCAATAGGGGCTTACGTGTTGGTATGGGCAGCCGGTACAACAATGCCATTTTCATTGGGTGTATACTTGTCCATGGTGGGTGCATGTGGGACGGCAATGCCGATATTCATTGGGCGGCTCCACACACTCGTGTATTGAGGTGAGGCGGCCTCCGAACCTTTCTATAGCACATTGCAAACTTATAAACCAGACCAAAGATATAAATGAATGCATGCATATATTTGTTGCATTGTTTTGTTTTCTCACTGAGCTCAAGTTGGAGAGCTGTCCCTCGTGCACACAAATCTTTTAGTTTATGATGTTGCAGGTATTACGGTTGAAGATTATGTCAACAAGCCAACATGTAAATGGGTGGCGGCAATGATGAGCAAGCTATGGAGGACTATTGTGATTCGTCAAGCTAGCATTTCAACAATGGATATGATTAGTGTTTAATTTCCGTATTTGGATATTGTAATATTTATTAAATTATGTTTTGGTTACTTGGAGATAAATAAACTATTAATTATTTATCATGACTAGACCTCAGTTCATTATCTGTAAGACTTCCGCTATTTACTTTATTACCTCTGAATAATGTGGAATGTGTTTTGGTTCAACAAAGTGGGAATAGCCTATACGAGATCCTGGTTGAACCGTTGGTTTATTGATGGTTCATCACACCATTCTGGTTGGTGCAGAATTGGGGTGTGACACTAGATTTCAAAGGAGCTTGGGACGAGAAGCTATCGCTCATCGAGTTCGCTTATAACAATAGCTACTAGGCTACAATTTAGATGATTCCATATGAAGCACTCTATGGGAAGAAATGTCGTACACCTCTGTTATGGAATGAGGTGGGAGAGAGAAGAATTGTAGGACCGGAGTTTGTCGAAGAAACTTGTCGAGTGATTGATCAGATCAAGGAAAGAGTGAAGACAGCTCAAGTTCAATAGAAGCACTATGCGGATAACGGACGTCGAGATCTGGAGTTTGCAGTGGGTGACAAGGTATTTTTGAAGATATCACCTGTGCGAGGTTTGAAACGATTTGGTTAGAAGGGAAAGCTATGCCCCAGGTACGTGGGACCATACGAGATTTTGACCAGACGTGGTAATGTGGCATATCAACTGGCTCTACCATCATCCATGTCAAGCGTTCATGATGTGTTCCATGTTTCTTTATTGAAGAAGTACGTCAGGGATCCATCGCATATCTTGACAGCAGGCCCACCAGACTTGACAGCGGACTTGACGTTTGAAGTTGTACCTATGATGCTCACAAGGCGAAAAGTACAACACCTTCGAAGCAAGAATATTTACTATGTGAAAGTGCATTGGAAAAACCAAGATGTAGAAGAAATTACTTGGGAGGAAGAGAACGCAATGAGAAAGGAATACCCTAACCTTTTCGATGACCAAGGTACGTTCAAATTTCGAGGCTGAAATTTCTTTTAAGGGTGGGGGAGTTGTGAAACCTACAACCTACATGCAAATTTTGGGGACGAAATTTCTTTTAAGGGTGGGGGAGTTGTAAGACCCGCACACCGTGAACCCGATCTAAACCTTGATTTCATGTCGTAACAGGTCTTCCAATCATCATCGGGCCAGACAGGATGAGCGGATGAAAACCAGGTATGAAATCGAACCAAAACGGACCAAATTAAGTATGATTTAGTCATACCGATCGATGGTACCGGTCTTGGCATTGGTACTGGTCGACCGGTATAGTCAGTAGACTACCAAGATCCGGAACCGGATCTCTACGGGTCCTATCCAAATTCCAAACCCTACGACTTTCCTAATCCTAGGAGGCTTTCTAAATCTAAACCTAGCCTATATAAACCCCTCTAAACCTCCTAGAATCCCTTCCATTGATCCTCACAAACCCTAGAAAGGAGAAGAGGCTGAAGAAGGAGGAGAAGCTAGGAAGAGCCGATATTGCTATTCGACGAAGAATACCTTACCGCCAGTCGACGGTGAGTGCTTAAACCTTCTTTTACATTATGACTCTAGGATTATGACTTTAGTATGGTTAGGTTGCTTTGATCAATACCATGCAAAGCAGGTATTGATCTAAAACCCTATTTTACCGATAAACCCTATTTTTGCCGACAAACCCTAATCTAGTTGGTAGACCCTAGATTCGAGTTCGAGGAAGAAGATCGTCAAAGCTAGGACTTGAATGGAGTTGGAAACAAATCTAACTCAGTGTTTAGACCTAGAATGTGTAGGAGGAACCCTAGGATCAATAGGGGATGATCGACGGCAGTCGAGAATCGGACGTATGGTCTTCCGGAGACATATCGGTCGACTATACCGGTTGCACCCTGTGCGACCGGTACTGCGACTGGTACCTTCTGGGGGCTGGTCTGTGGGGACCAGCTGACCATACCAGTCGTAGGTTTCTCCACAGTGCTGTGACCGGTACTGTGATCGATTAGCTCTATGGGATGTGTTTTGCCATTGTTGGTTTTTTAACCAACGTAAATCTATTCTAACTAAACCCTAATATTGTATAGGACTTTGTGATAGTACATTTGGATCTTGCGACGTGGAGCAAGCTATCAAACGAGCGTCAGGTAAGGGAATCTGACCTAAACCCTAATAATCTAATGGACAGTAAACTGTTGTTAATAACTATGACTCTGTGGATTGATGTTTGTGCATACTCGCATGTCATCCTTTACTTTCAGTTATTATTATTGTTCATGCATACTCGCTATGCTAGGATGTGATTGTTAGGCATGTGCTTGTTTTCGTTGGTGTGTGGAATGGGAAGGGCCTGGGGTCTGGGATCATTCCTTACATTAGCACCTTTGCGTAGTATTCTATCTTAGCATGCTTGGTGCAGGTAGGGCATCAGGGGGAGGACGTGGTACTATGGTCTTCGGCCTGGCCACCAGACTCTAGTTCTATCTCTATGTCGTAGGGAGTTATGTTGGGATAGGGTCTATCTTTCGTATTGTTCTATCTTAGCATGCTTGGTGTGGGTAGGGTATCAGGGGGAGGATGTGGTACTGTGGCCTCTGGCCTGGCCACCAAACTCTAGCTCTATCTCTATGCCATAGGGAGCTGTGCTGGGATAGGGCCTACTGTGATGACATATAGGATTGGTTAGTTGCGAGCCCAGTTTGCAAGCCTTCGCCAATAGGGGCTTACGTGTTGGTATGGATAGGACATCAGGGGAGGTGTTGGCAATGTTGATCGGGACGCCTTAGCTCTATCTTTATTCCATGCTGGGTGCATATGGGATGGCAGTGGTGTGATCTACTGGGCGGCTTCACATACTCGTGTATAGAGGTGCGGTGGCCGCCAATCCTTTCTATAGCACATTGCAAACTTAAAGCAGACCATAATATAATATGATTGTTACTCATGCATATAAATGTTACATTGTCTGATTGTCTTACTGAGCTAAGTTGTAAGCTCACCCTTGTATATACACCATTTTTTGATGTTGATGCAGGTTACACGGTGGATGAATACATGAACGCGCCGGCGTACGGAGGTGTAGCTGCTCTGGACGTGCAAGCAGGAGAGGACGAGCATGACCCTTCATGCGAGTGCCCTTTCTGCGTGTATCTCTAGGATTTTTCTTTATTTGTTTCAGTTATTTTCGGTTGACATTAAAGTGATGTAAAGATATTTATTTATGTTTGAGAATTTGGATAATTGAATATTTATTTAAATCTATCAATAGATGCTTAGTTCATTTTATTTAAAGACTTCCGTTGTATTTATTATATTCTGATGGTGGTTATGTGCAATGGTTTGTATGTGTGGGCACGGTCTTATTGAGATTCTGGTGTGAGCGGTTGGTTCAGTGACGGTTCACTCACACTTCTAGTTCAATCGGAATTGGGGTGTGACATAACCTTTCTTAGTTCCAACATGAATCAGAACCTGAACTGGAGTTGACAGTTGGACAAGCCTAGGGGCTAATTAAATTCAAATGAATGGAACTCTTCTTAGTTCTAACATGAATAAGAACATGAACCACAGTTGATGGTTGGATAAGCCTAGTGGCTAAATGAATTCAGATGAATGAGACTTTTCTTAATTCCAACATGAATCAGAACCTGAACCAAAGTTGATGGTTGGACATGCCTAGTGGCTAATTGAATTCAGATGAATGGAACTTTTCCTAGTTTCGACATGAATCAGAACCCTAACCAAAGTTGATGGTTGGATAGGCCTAGTGGCTAATTAAATTCAGATGAATGAAACTTTTTCTACTTCCGACATGAACAGGAACCTAAACAGGAGGTGAAGGGTGAAAAATCCTATGGGCCGAATGTCTCTTCCACTCTAACATGATCTGGGAGGTGATGAATGAACCTGCCTAGGGTTAAACCTTTCTTCAGTTCTAAGATGAACCAGAAATGGTGGTTGAATCTGGGGCTGAATATTTCTTTGATTCTGAGATGAACTGGATGTGATTGAATCTGCCTAGGGGCTGAATCTTTCCTTAATTCTGGATGAACCGAAATGATGATTGGACTTGCCTAGGGGCTGAACCTTTCTTCAGTTCTGAGATGAACTAGAAATGGTGGTTGAATCTGGGGGTGAATATTTCTTTGATTCTGAGATAAACTGGATGTGATTGAATCTGCCTAGGGGCTAAATCTATCCTTAGTTCTGGATGAACCAAAATGATGATTGGACCTGCCTTGGGGCTGAATCTTTCTTTAATTCAAAGGTGAATCAAGAAGGGTGATTGGATTTGCCAAGGGATTGAAATTCTCCTTAATTCAGATGTGAATGGAGAATGGTGATTTGATTTGCCTAGGGACTAAATCTCTCCTTAATTCTGAGATGAATTGAGAACAGTGATTGGATTTGCCTAGGGGCTGAATCTTTCCTTAATTCAGAGATGAATCGAGAACTATGATTGGATTTTCCTAGGGACTGAATCTTTCCTTAATTCAGAGATGAATCAAGAACTATGATTGGATTTGCCTAGGGGCTGAATCTTTCCTTAATTCAGAGATGAATCGAGAACTATGATTGGATTTGCCTAGGGGCTGAATCTTTCCTTAATTCAGAGATGAATCGAGAACTATGATTGGATTTGCCTAGGGGCTGAATCTTTCCTTAATTCAGAGATGAATCAAGAACTATGATTGGATTTGCCTAGGGGCTGAAATTCTCCTTAATTCAGAGGTGAATGGAGAATGGTGATTTGATTTGCCTAGGGACTGAATCTCTCCTTAATTCAGAGATGAATCGAGAACAATGATTGGATTTACCTAGGGGCTGAATCTTTCCTTAATTCAAAGGTAAATCAAAAATGGTGATTGGATTTGCCTAGGGGCTGAATCTCTCCTTGATTATGTAATGAACTGAGTATGATATTTGAGTAGGCCCAGGGACTACTGTACAGGAATATTATAAACTATTTTAAGTATAGGTGCTTGTCGCTACCTAAACTGAATGCTCTATTGCACCAGATTGATTGAGTTACTGATTGTGTTCCCAAATCTAGTTGCCTCCTTTCTTACAAAATTTTGATGTTCAATCAAGATCTAGATTCATAGCTTCCATTGATTCATTTAAAAAGATAACATGGATGGATCTCAACGTGGAAGATCAAGACAATTCCCTAGTTGTAGGGGCCTCTCACCCTAAAAGGGTGGATATGGTTGTAGTTTGTTTCTCTTTTCCAAAGGCATTGAAACCCAATAGAGGAAAATCAAGATTTTAGACATCTAGAGGAATGGAAGAAGTGACATGCACAATCAAAGATGACTTAACCAAACAAAGTTAGCTCCCTCACAAGGTCAATTAGGTAAACATTATCCAAGTCAATTTAGTTGAATTTGGTTAAGCCATGTGGTCGGTCTTGGGACCTCGTGATTCCAAAAATGGATAATCAGTGGTACCAAGGTCTGGCCACTTGGGTTACCGAATTCAATGAAATTGAAATGGATATATTAATCCGTCGTCCTTATTAAGGATGGTTAGCAAAAGTGGTTTATGGAGGAACAAACTAGTAAATTTCTTCTTAACCATGGTATCTATGTCTTGACAGAGATTTTCTGCTCGTTTTTTGAAATCGACGTGTTAACAATGAGAGGTTCGACACATCCAACTTATTTAATGGAGGGTGTATAGTGACCGTCTACTATGATGTAGAACAGGTGTATACATACCTCATACTCCCAATAGTGAGATATCAAGATGCTCATCGTGTAGATTCTAACATGTTGACCAATTGAGGACAAAAATGGGCAGAAATTC
This sequence comes from Protea cynaroides, assembly GCA_028583415.1. NCBI lineage: Eukaryota > Viridiplantae > Streptophyta > Magnoliopsida > Proteales > Proteaceae > Protea > Protea cynaroides. The sequence goes on from CM053273.1 coordinate 38,819,457, forward strand.
GACGTCTTGAACATGGATGTCATGGTTAAGCAGATTTTACTAGGTCGGTTCAGGGATGAACAAAAAATAACAAACATTAGGTTACAATCTGGGTTAGGACAGAAAAAGCTGCCTTGACAAGGATGAGGTAACCTATCACCGAATGTACGGTGAATAATGGGCCCCCAATACATTTCTATACTATGTTGCAAAAATCATGCGACATGGATTAGCATAACGCATTCCCAGGTGGACCCAGGAAACGCTCGTTAGAGGCTGCTCACCGGTCATGATCTTACAAAGTACAGGCCAAGGTTGTGTGTTTTGCCTAGCAGGCTGCCCCATATGCATGGGACCCGGTTCGGCTACTCGTACGAAAGTGTGACTGAACCCATTCCCCCCAAAACAATATTATACAAGAATAAATATAGTATCCTAAGAGCTAGCATCCAATTCACACAAGGAAAGTTTTCATTTAGGAGTCTGACGTTTATATCCCCAGTGGAGTCGCCACTGTGGGGACAAAGATGGTAATCTTATTTGGAAGTCACCATCTAGATTAAGGTCTAGGACCTTAGAAAATGTGAAATCTCACCCTAAGGTAAAATTTCGATTGACTCATGACCCTTAAATTGGATTTTTGGTCCATTAGAGATTGGGTAAGCATCAAGTTACGGTTATGGGAAGGGGTTAGGCACCCAAACCGCCCGATTGAAATCGATCTCCTATGCCTTTCCTATGCTAGACTTTATCTATTAAACCGAACCAAACCAAGTGATTTGATATCATTGAACCAAATCTGTATCCATCAGATTGCCTACGTATTACAGAATTATTCTGAAAATCAGGTTCACCATCGTAGTTCAGGTGTGATTAAAGTTTATGGCTGTGATTTATGCTTGTGCATGATTAAGTTCATTGTTCAAGTTGAAGTTTATGCTTGAAAGGATGAGAAAGGGTTAGTATCTGGATAGTTCATACGAACTGATAGATAGTCCTAGTGGATCTAAGAATGGATAACCCTTTTTGGGTCTGAATGTGGATAACCCTATTTGGGTCAAAATGTGGATGGATATCCTAATGGATCTATGGATAGTCCGAGTGGACTAAGGTGTGGATCTGAATTTGGGATTCTCCCAAATGGCCTACGTATCCTAGTGTTTGCCCTAGGAATCAGAATCCACGTAGTTCGAAATGGATAATACTATTTGGGTCAAAATGTGGGTAAATATCCTAGTGGATCTATGGATAGACCAAGTGGACTAAGGTGTGGATCCGAATTTGGGATTCTCCCAAATAGCCTACGTATCCTAGGGTTTGACCTAGGAATTAGAATCCGCGTAGTTCGGGCTGATTGAAATAACCTGTTCTAGGTTAAGGATTGAGAACCTATTCTAGGTTTAGGATTATAACCTATTCTAGGTTTAGGATTAGCTGAGGGGCAGAAATCGTCCTGAGCTACCCTTTTCATCCTAAATTCAAAATTTGGAAGGTTTGGCAAAGCATTCTCTTTCTTTATTAAGATTTTTATTATTTTCCATTATGCCCTTCCTAAGAATGTGGGTGTCTAAATGCACGTCCCCATGCCTAGATTGTCTTCTAGAAGTGTGCATATATGGCAGTTCAACTACGGTGTTGCAAAAAATGAAGTTATTGCCATAAATGGAATATTCATTATAAGCATGGCATGTATGATATTTATGGTAACTATCACAAGATATAGTAAGATTATGAAAATCTCCCTAACATGACATGTATTGCAAATAAGGCAAGAACCTATATGACAAGATCTAATATGCTAATCTAAGCATGACAAGACCTAATATGGCAAGAAATCAATATATGCATCTATATATCAATATGGCAAGTACCAAACATAGAATGCAAAATATGGCATGAATCATCCAAAAAGGTAAGATCTTATATGCTATTTTCTAAGCATTGTGTGACCTAACATGGTAAGAAATTAATGTATGCATCTATATATCAATATGGTAAGTACCAAACATAGAATGCAAAATATGACAGGAATCATCCAAAAAGGTAAGATCTTGTTTGCTATCTTCTAAGCATGGTAAGATTTAGAAAAGACATTTTTATACATGAAAGGCTAAAAATAGCAAGATATCATAATAAACATCTAAACATGGTAATGCATGCAAAAATATAGCAATATAAACATCATAAATGCACAAATATTGGCTCAGATAATGTATATCATGTTCAAATTGGGATCCAACGGATTAAAATTCACTCAAAACACCTATGATGAAAATCCAATCGTTTATATCCATTTAAATCAATCTTGATGACAATCCAACGGTTCAAATCATTCAAAATCACAATCTAACCATTTAGATTCATTTAAATCACTTATGATCAAGATCTAACCACTCAAATTTCTGTAAGACACCCATGATAAAAAAATATAATGGCTTAGATTCCTCTAAGACACTCATAGTCAAGATCTAATGGTTCAGATTCCTCTAAAACACTCATGATCAAAATCAAATGGTTCAGATTCAAGCATCAATACATCTAAGATCAATGACCAATGTTAAATCACTTAATTCCAAGATCAATTGCCAATAATTTTGATTAAAGTTTCATCATCAATTGATAGAAATTAATCACATCAAAGAAGTTCATGATCATGGGATAGAATCTAATCATGTAAACAAAATTCATGATCAACGACATATTTCATCACTTAAAAAATTCAGATCATAACCATGATCATTACTTTTAAATTCCAGACTATAGCCATGATTAATCTCATTAAAATTCAAATATATGGCCATCAATCACATTAAAATTTCAAATCATGGTCGGATCAATCACATTAAAATTCCAAATCATGGTCAAATCAATGGGGGTTTACATGAGGTTTTCAACATATGGTATAGCAGGGAATTGATTAAGTTTAGGTCTTGGTTCATGGCTACAGGTGGAAAGCAAGTATGTTGGCTACGGGTCATGATTGCAGGTGGTTGATAGGTTCGGCCAGATGGTATGAGGTAGTGAGATTCTATTTTCTCGGTGAGTGGAATGGTGTTGAGGGGTTTTGGTAGAGTGGATTGGTTTATGAGATGGGGATTTGTATTCGGTGGTAGATGGTATTGGTGTGCAAGGCTGGCTGTATAGGTTAATGAATGAAGATTGAACAGGTGTTATGAGTGGGGATAACAAGGGGTAAGAAGATTCTGATCATGAGGTTTTAGATGGGGGCAGCAGTAGCTAGCTAGATGAAAGGAGCAAGTTCGATGGGTAAGAGATGTTGGGTTGTAGTTAAGCAAAACAATAGAAGAAAAATAGAAGTAGAGACAGCTTACCTGGATGACCGTAGGTTCTCCTTGCTCCTCCCTTCTTCTTCTTCTTCTTCACCTTCTTCTTCTATTTCGATTCTGCCCAGCTCCACTGGGTTCTCTCGATCTCTGAAACTCTCGTTCTTCCCCGATCAATCTCCCTCCTTTTCTGTTCCCCTCGATTCCCTCTCTCCCTAATCGGATACTCTCTTCTCCTAATCTCCTCTCTATCTCCCGATCTCTCTCCGTTCTCTTTTAATTTTTTCTTTCTCTCTCTATTTTCCCTCTTCTTCTCAACGCCCTCTCTGATTTCTCTCTTTCTGATTTTTTCCTCTCTCTTTTTTTCCTCCCTCTCTTTCTTGATTCTCTCTGATATCTCTCCTCTACCCAATCTGATCTATCTGTTACCTCTGACTCTTTCGTTCTCTCTCTATCGTACCAATCCCTCTTCTTCTTCTGATCTCTGTTTGTCCCTCTCTTTTCCTCTCTCTCCCTCAATCTCATTTTCCAGTCCCTCCCCCCTTTTTCAATGCCTCTCTCTTCTACTCCTTTTATTTTTTTAAGAAAGAAGTCAGATCTCTCCATGTGTCTCCTTCTCTCTCTCTCTCTCTCTATTTTCCAGATTTCTTTCTATGTCTCCCTCTCTCTCCGATATCTCTCGATTCTCTCTGATATCTCTCCCTCTCTCTTTTTCTAGATTTCATTCTATGTCTCCCTCTCTCTCTCTCTCTCTCTCTCTCTCTCTCTATATTTTCCAGATTTTTTTCTATGTCTCCCTCTCTCTCTCTCTCTATTTTTCAGAATTCTTTCTATGTCTCCCTCTCTCTTCGATATCTCTCGATTCTCTCCGATATCTCTCCCTCTCTCTTTTTTGGCCAGTCCAGAAGAAGATCCTCTCCTTCTTATTTTTTCTAGATTTCTCAATATTTTTGCCTTTTTCTCCTCTTTCCTTCTTGGTAGAACACATGTCGCCATCTCTCCACCTTCTTTCCTTTTCTGATTTCTTTCTCCTTTTCTCTTCCTTCTTTAATCCCTCCCAAGGATCTTTATTCAATCTTTTTTGGATCTCTTTCCTAGCCTAACCGAACCATTAGCCAGCTACCTCCTCCAATAAATATATATACATATATTTAACCCATAAAAATATAATTTAATACCTAATGCAATACATAATCTAATAATATGTATAATATACATGATATGCATGCACATGGGTTCAATAAATTGGGTCTGGATTGGTCTGAGCTGGGCCAGGCTAAGTTGGACTAAGTTGGGTTGAACTGGTTTGGACCAAAGTTGACTTTTTTCTATCATTTTCTGCCACCATTCCACATGGAATTTTTTGATAGCCTCTACTCCAAATTTTCTACGTTCACTTTGTAGAACACAAAAAATAAGGAATATTGGAACTTGAATCACCTCATTTGGAAATAAAACGGTCGACTTATGAATTTCTGAAGTTTAAGCAGGTCAATTATCAATAATTTAGCTAACCATTCTGCATGGGATCCTTCGGAGACTCCTGCCTAAAATCCTTTATGTCCACTTTGTAGAGTACTAAAAATGGAACATAATGAAACTGAAATCACCTGATTTGAATATGGGATGACCAAAATATGAATTTTCAAAGATTAAATGACCATTTCCATGTGTTAATTTTGCATGGGACCCTTCAAAAACTTCTACCTAGGATTTTTCATGTCCACTTTATAGAACATAACAAATGAAGAATAATGGTCTTGGAATCATCTGAATCCAACGTAGAACGACAAAGATATGAAGCTTTGAAGTTCTATCGATAATTTTGCATGAAAGCTTGCATGTGGCACACCAGTGACCTTTGCCCGAGATTTTTCACGTCCACTTTGAAGAGGATTGAAAATAAGGAATATTGGTGCTTGAATCATATGATTCTGATATCAGATGATTAAGATATGATGATTTGAAGTTTAAATGATAATGCATGCACATCATTCAATAATTATGTAAATGCCCTTGCACTTTCAAACTATGATATCTTCCTTGTTTGATGACAGAATTTGATGATTCTGGTCTCCTTTTGAAGATCATTTCACGACCTGTACATCTAAGTAGGTAATAGCCAATGACCCTACTGTGGGGTTCATTACAAAATCACAAACCTTTGGGTTTAATGCTGGAAACCTACCATATGGGTTCACTTATGCTGAGGATGGCAAAAAAATGGGGTTCTTACAGCTGGGGTAAGGCCTTGGATACATTTGGATGACATTACGATTGGTTAGTAGCGAGCCCAGTTTACAAGCCCTCGCTAGTAGAGGCTTACATGTTGGTATGGGTAGAGCATCAGGGGAAGTATTGGCAGTGTGTGATCTAGACACTTTAGCTCTATTTGTATTCCGTGGGGGGTGCATGTGGGATGGCAATGGTGTTTGATCCATTGGGCGGATTCACACACTCGTGTATAGAGGTGCGGTGGCCGCCAATTCTTTCTATAGCATAGTTGCAAACTTATACCAGACTAAAGATATGAATTGAATGCATGCATATGTTTACGCATTGTTTTGTTTACTCACTGAGCCGTAATGTGTGCTCACCCTTTCGACGTCTAATATTTATAGTTGATTATGCAGGTCTTACTCTCGAAGACTATATGAATGTGCCATCACACGAATAAGTGGCTGCTATGGACCTGGAAGCTATGGAGGAAGCGCATAATCCATCATGTGAATACAACCAATGTGTTTTTGATTAGTTTATCTATATTTGAGCAGTGGAACATGTAATTAATTATTTTACGTTATGTCTTGAGTAATTTGAAAATAATTGAATTTAATTATTTATTTGTCACTGTTAGACCTCAGTTCAATATTAATAAAGACTTTTGCTATATATTTATTAACTTTGATTAATATTGTGGAATGTGTTTGGTTTAACATGGTTGGCAGGGTCTTTACGAGATCCTGGTTGAACAATTGGTTCTTACGATGGTTCATTACACTACTGGTTAATCTAGAATTGGGGTGTGATAATTTGGTATTAGAGCTCTCAAGCTTTGCCCACTAAACCTGAATACTTCTACAAGAGTCATGAACTGAGTTAGGATAAAATTAAAAGCTATAATAAGAATACACCATAAGCCCCTTGCTGTTTGAGACCTAAAAAGAAAAAGAATAATGTACATATGTAAATGAGAAACAATATATATATATATGCCCAAAATAAAAGTAAGAAAATATATATCCTGAATTAGAGTACGGTCCACAATCCAGACAGTTACTCTGTAACATAAATAAAAAGAAGAAAACAAACTATCATGGAGATGGAGGAGTAGGTGGAGGAGGTGCCTTTCGGTCCCCATAATAGTCCTCTACGTACACCCTCGTGAGCCAGGCAACTTGTGTCTGGGTCACTCGAAAACTGGCTATCATATTTGCTACCCATTGGTCTGCAGTGCACTGAGCGTCCCGAATCTCACAAAGTAGCGGCATCATGTCATCTGATGGTGGGCCCGAGGGACCAACCTAGGGGGTAGTCCAAGAAGGGCCAGCTCTAGTAGAATGCTATGGAGAAGGAGGAGGGATGTCATCCACATCCATATACATCCGATCATCATCCTCATCATCTTCGGCCGCCACTGCTGCTGTAGCCTCCTCATCTGCTGTCGCCACCCTAGTGAGAATAGACCTCATAGCATTCATTTCCTCATTACTGACTTGCACCTCTCGCATCCCCATCCTGCAGATGGCATCCCAATCGAGGTCAGATGAAAAAGTTTCCTCATAGATCCTCTCATCCTTTAAGTTCACCTGCAAGCGAGAGAGTAAAGTGGTGATCAAGCGTCCATAGGGCAAGTTACCCCTCAGACCAGGTGTAATGGCTCTGTGCATGGTTCTGATGATGATGTATGGAAGGCAAACAGGCTGCCTGGTGTAGATACATTTGAGAAGATATTGGGTCAACTACGAGACCATCTCATAATGTTCACTCTAAGGAATAAGATTATGCTGTATAATCTTGCAATATACCCGTGGTTTAGGACGGAGATTGAATGCTTTCATCTACCAGCGGTCATCCCGTAGAATCTAACTGCATACCTCTATGCTCATCTCCTCTAATTAAAACTTGGGCTCTTTAGGAGCGCAGTAAACCAACTGACCAGTGCTCGAGATACCCAAAAGATCTACCAACTGTTAGGTATTGAAAGAGATAGGAACCCCTTTCACCCAATTGGTGATCCAGAGCTCTCTCCTGCTGTCTATATTCTCTGGATCACCTTTCAATTGGAGGTTGTAATAAAAGTGCTTGACTAACTCTGGATGAGTGCAACCCTCATACTGAATCACAGGAAGTAGCCCATGTCATCAAATGCCCTCTTTACATCAAATGGGGCTAGGCTGGGTAGGTTGGCACACTGACCCACCTCAACCTTCTTTTGTTAGTACCATGGATACTATGCCTCAGCTTTGGCAGAACGGAATCGAGTTGCATCATATGGTCTGGGCATTTTGGTTCGGGCCATGTTAGCTGCAAGATAGCGAAACAAGGAGAACAAGTTAGAAAACTAGAAAATTGGGCAGTATAATAACATAAAATGGGAAAAAACCTCACTTTTCATCCGAACACCTGGGTAGAAGGACTTACATGGGTCACAAACCATTCTGCAAGGATCATATAGTGGAGAATTGCAACCAATTAAATTAAATTTGAAGGCATTTTGAAAATTGGGAAAATCCCTAATTTCTAGGTCAAAAGTTGAATTTTCAATCTTTTGACTAAAGCAACTGATGAAACCCAAGTTTTCTTGAGGGCTTTTATCCGTTGGGTGGCCAATATTAAAACCCAACAATAAAAATTAGATTTTTACGATTGAATAAATTTTAATTTGATAAAAATCATAAAAGGTGATATAAACCTAGAATAAATCGACAAAGAGAAGAATGGGAATGAAGATCAAACCTTGAAGAGAGAGTATGTAGTTGTCATCCAATGAAAAGGCACCCAAGGTGAGGTCGACACTGTTGAAACCCAGTGGTGGCGAGTTGAGTTGAGACTCAGAAGAAGACAAAAGAGAAATGGGAAGAATAGGCTCGAAACAGGTTTAAAAATCTGATCTTTAAATCGTGCAGTCGCACAATTCAACCAAAAGAGTTGACCACACCGTCGACCACACGATCGACCATAGGGTCTCGGGAAGTTGCCAGGATTCGTATGGTCACACCTATGGTCGCATGTAGTGCGACCGAACGATATTGACCATACGAGCATTTTTTTTTGTTGTATTGTTTGTTTGGACTCTGTGCTTCGAAATTTGCTTCATTTATTATGGGACTAACATGACACCACTGTATATTGCACTTGTCTCACATACCTTTGACTTTCTAGACATACCAAAGTTAATAGTTGAAAATGGCTGGGTGTAGAGAAACCCAAAGGGGAAGTAACCCAAGCCCACCTCCACCACCACCTGCGGAGGCAAATGCCATGAAAACCCTGAAGAACAGGCAAAAAATCTTGAGAAGCAAAATGTTACGCCTCAAGGAGTCAACAATCAGGCCAACCCAACAAATTTTCCAGCACCACCAACTGATTTGGCCATAATTGTAATGAATTTGGCACAACAAGTATATAAATTACATCAAATGCAGGCAAACATGCAAACTACCTTGGGAATTACACTACCAGCTGCAAATACCACACCAACACCTCTTGGTAGCAGCACTGTGCCTCCTGCACCCGTTGTTGATAATACAGTACCCATTGCACTTGTGGAAAATAACACCGTACCCACAGTGCAGCAGACTCCAGTAATGCATACTCCAGTGTAGAATCTCAGAGGACAACAAGGGACGAATAAGCAAGGGAGTTACCATAATTAGCCACCAGTATATGGATATTATGCGTAAAATTAGCTTGACGACTCTAGACTGATAGAGCGGTTATTGAAAATGAAACCGAAGGAGTTTACGGGTAAGCTGTCAGATCCATTGTGGCCAGCTCACTGGATTGACGAGATGCAAAGAAATTTTATGATGATGACTATAACAGAAGAAGAGAAAGTGCTATGTGCCACCTTTATGCTGAAGGGTGATGCACACCATTGGTGGAAATCTACTCGAGGTTATCTTCTGACCAAGCACACCCAGCTGACCTGGGCTATCTTCAAAGAAGCTTTCTTCCAGAAGTATTTTTCCAAGAGCTTTAGGAACCAGATGGAGAAAGAATTCTTGAGCTTATATCAAGGTCAGATGACCGTCGTCGCTTATCAGTAACGTTACTAAGAGTTATTTTTCTTTGCTCCCTCTAGTATGCAAGAAGAAGATAACGAAACTCGAAGGTTCATCATGGGACTTAAGGGAAGCATCTGAGAGCATGTGTTGGGACTAAAAAAGAGTATATAATAAAGTCGTATAGATTGCACGAGTTCTGGAGCCGAGTCAAAGGGAGAGCTATTTTGGTTAAAGCAGGGGTATTAAAAGGCCTAGCAAATTTTCATTCAATGGAGGGAATTCAAAGACCTTCAAACAATTCCGCACTCAAGGCTTTAATGCAGCATCTAAGACTACTCAGTCGACTTAACCTCAGCAAAAATAAGGTAATGCTGGAGTTAAATGCTTTAACTATGATCAAGTAAAGCATTATTCAAGGGATTGTCCTAAACCAAGAAAGCAGCTACAACAAGGAAAGGTTTACGCTGTAACTTCTGAGGACGCTACCGCATCATCTGATGCGGTAACAGGTATGACCCGACCTTTTCAATTTTACAATACCTTGTGTGAGCATATAGATTAATTTAGGTAAAATCATAGGTATCGTACCTATAGCTGACATACCCGCCAGAGTACTTTTTAACTCTAGAGGCACCCACTCATTTGTATCTGTGTCTTTTGGAAAGAAACTAAATATGCCCCTTAGACCTTTAGACTACAAATATTAGTACGATTGCCTATGGGATTAGAAACAGAACTAGACAAAAGTTACGGATCATGTCCAGTCTTTATAAATGGACAAAGTTTGGATGCAAACCTGGTACAGCTCGAGATGGTAGATTTCGACATCATCTTAAGATGACGTGTTGTCCTAACATTCTGTGAGTTTGTTTTGTGCTGAAAAGATATATCATTCAAGGACAGGGAATGTATAGAATTCAGTTTTTTGGGAACCAAACTTCCTCGTAAGCAGAAATTCATTCTCTCTGCATTAAAGGCTAGGAGATGCCTCGAGAAAGGAAGAATTGGGTACCTAGTATCCATGGTTGATGTCACCAAAGAAACACCACAAATGAAAGGTATTGAAGTTGTATGGGAATTTTTGGATGTAATTCTTGATGATTTACCAGGATTGCCACCAAACCGAGCATCGGAGTTCGTTATAGACCTTATAACCGGAGATGCACCTATATCTAAGGTACCCTATCAAATGGCTCCTACTGAACTGAAGGAACTGAAGGTTCAACTACAAGAGTTACTCGACAAGGGTTACATCCGACCTAGCATATCACCATGGAGAATACCAATGTTGTTTGTGAAGAAAAAAGACGGTAGCGTTCGACTATGTATAGTCTACCAGAAATTAAATAAACTCACGACCAAGAATCAATATCGCCAACCTCGGATTGGTAATTTATTTGATCAGTTGCAAGGAGTGAAGGTGTTTTCCAAGATTAATCTTCGGTCAAGGTATCATCAGTTAATGATCAAGGACAGTGACATTCCAAAGACAGCATTTAGAACCAGATATAAACACTATGAGTTTTTGGTCAAGTCTTTTGGACTAACCAACACACCAACATCTTTTATGGAACTTATAAATCGAGTGTTTCACGACATGTTGGATACGTCGGTCATAGTTTTCATAGATGACATATTGATTTATTCTAGGGATGAAGTGATTCATGCGACGAATCTTAGAGCAGCCTTATAAAGACTAAGAAAAGAGAAGCTTTATGCCAAATTTAAGAAATATGAGTTCTGGTTGAATGAAGTACAATTTTTAGGTCACGTAGTATCCTCAAAAGGAATTAGAGTAAATCCCAGCAAGATTGAAGCTATTGTAAAATGGAAAGCACCTAAGAGTAATGCAGAAATGAGAAGTTTCTTAGGTTTAACTGGGTACTATCGACTGTTTATGGAAAATTACTCCAGAATCATCGTAGCTCTCACCAATTTAACTAAGAAAGGAGAAACGTTTGTTTGGACTGACAAATGTGAAGAGTGTTTCCAAAAGTTGAAAGCAAGAATAATGTCGGCTCTCATCTTGACCATTCCTGTACTAGGACAACCATTTATCCTATACACCGATTCTTTTGGATTGGGTTTGGAATGTGTTCTCAAGCAGGGGGAGCAAGTAATTGCGTATGCTTCAAGACAACTAAAGAAGAATTACCCTACTCATGACTTAGAGTTAGCAGCGGTGGTACATGCCGTTAACAAATGGAGACATTATTTGTAGGGAGAAAAGTTTTAAATTAAGTCGGATCGTAAGAGTCTTACTTACCTCTTTAACTAGAAAGAGTTAAACATGAGACAGAGAAGATGACTGGAATTTTTAAAAGATTATGATTGTGATATTCAGTATTATCTAGGAAAGGCCAATGTAGTTGCTAATGCACTGAGTCAAAAAACAATAACAAAGCTTGAGGAAGAAGCTAACACAAATGCTGCCATGTGTATCATGGCAAGAGTATTTGATTATGGCAATAAGCAATTCATGGTTGATAACCGGGCAACTCAACAAACCTAGGGTTGATTTATAAGTTTTCAAATATGTTTGCTACATTGAAGATTATTCCTAATCGGATGAAGAGAAAACGACACTCCAATCGGACCCTTATCTGCGGATAGTATAGGAGGATCTAGGAAAGGATAGGACTTGATTTCACTCTAGATTCTGAAAGAGTATAAGGTACAAAGGAAGGGTGTGCGTACCTGAAAGTAAAAATTCAGCAATTCGAAATAGACTAATGAGAGAAGCCTATTCAACCTCTTATTTCGTACATCCTAAAAGTACGAAGATGTATTACGATCTAAAGAAGCTATATTGGTATAGACGAATGAAAGCAGATGTAGCTCAATATGTATCTCAATGCCTAAATTATCAGCTGGTAAAGGCAAATAGACAAAGACCTGCAAGCTTGTTACAACCATTACCTGAACTAGCTTAGAAATGGGACTGCATTACCATTAACCCCATAGTCTGTAGATGTGGTCTGGGTGATCATAGACCGACTCACGAAGATAGCTCGCTTCATTGCTATATGACCTCAATATACCCTAGAGCAATTAACCAAGCTATATGTAGATAATATAGTCTGGCTACATGGTGTACCTGAAAGCATAGTATCTGACAGAGACCTGGCTTTACTTTAAAGTTTTAAAAAGGATTACAGAAGGCTATGGGTACAACATTGAAGTTCAGTACTGTATTTCACCTCCAGATTGATGGACAGCCAGAGCACACCAGTCAGATTTTAGAAGACATGCTCCGAGCTTGTGTGATTGACTTCAAGGGAACATGGGATGAGAAATTTCCATTAATCTAGTTCTGTTACAACAACAACTATCAAGCTACTATACAGATGTCACCTTATGAAGCATTGTATGGTAGAAAAAATCGAACTCCTTTATTTTGGAATGAATTCGGAGAGCGGAGAATTGTAGGACTTGAGTATGTCAAAGAAACATGTAAAGTAGTTGACATAATCAAGGAAAGAGTTAGGACAGCTCAGAATCGTCTGAAACAGTATGCAAATAATCGACCCCAAGACTTTGAATTCGCTGTAGGTGACAAAGTATTTCTGAAGATATCACCTATGCGTGGTTTGAAACAGTTCCATCAGAAAGGAAAGCTATGTCCCAAATATATAGGACCTTATGAGATTCTAGCTAGACATGGAAAGGTGGTGTATCTGTTAGCACTAGCACCATCTATGTTTGGTGTGCATAATGTATTTCATGTCTCATTGCTAAAGAAGTACATCAGAAATCTAACGCACGTTCTAACGACAGATCTACCATATTTGATCGAAGATCTTACGTTCGAAGTGGTATCTTTTAAAGTGACCAGTCGGAAGGTTCAACGTATTCACAACCATGATATCTATTATGTTAAGGTTACCTGGAGAAACTAAGATGTGCAAGAAATCACATGGAAAGAAGACAATGCTATGCAGAAGCAATATCCTCACCTATTTGACTCGGAAGGTATGTACAAATTTTGAGGATGAAATTTATTTAAGGGTGTAGGCACCCCATTTTTGCCATCCCAGCTAAACAAAGTCCTGCTGGTGTGTGGACAACAAAAGGAAGAAAGGTGATTGAAAGTTTGGATTCTTGATTGTGAATTTGATAAAGTTTTCAATGGGTCCACAGCAAGGTCATGGGTTATAATTTTGCATGGATGCATAGGTCATAGAATTATCTTCGAAACGAGACCAGAATTGCTCAATTTCGATATCAAATGAGGAAGATATGACCATTTTAGTCAGATGATACATATGAGGGAGGTTTATGAAATTATTATAAATAATCCTAGGGGCCTTCATGCAAATTATCCTAAGTTGGATTGTTTGAATTTCAAATCATCATATCTTGATCATCCGACATCGGATTCAGATGATTCCAAGACCATTATTCTTCATTCATGATGTTCTACAAAGTGGACGTAAAAAATCCCGGGTAGAAGTCACCAGTGGGTCCCATGCAAGCTTGCATGCAAAATTATCGTCAGAACTTCAAAGCTACATATCTTTTCCGTTCTACATCGGATTCAGGTGATTCCAATTCCTATATTCCTCATTTTTAATGTTCTACAAAATGAATACAAAAAATTTGGAATAGAAGCCATCGAAAAATTCCATGCGGGATGACAGCGGAAATGACCTATGAAATGACAAGGAGAGAAAACCCAGTTAATTCCAATTAATCCAGTCAACTCAGTTCAAGCCGGTTTTGGTCCAACCTAGCTCAACCCATATCTTTTCAGTCAACCTTAAGTCGCCTCAACCCAGTCTCAAACCGTGTGCAAGAATATATATATATATATATATATATATATATATATATATATAAATTTTTTTTGTTCATTAAATACATGTGTACATATGTATATAATAGTATTTATATATAAGTGATAATCCAAAAGATTTTGAGAAGAAAAAGGAAAGAGGGGAGAGAGAAACGTGAAAGTGAAGGGGGATTTTGGTTTTGGAGATAATCCAAAAGATTTTTGAGAAAAAATGGAAAGAGGGGAGAGAAAAAACGTAGAAGAGAAGGGGATTTAGGGTTTTGAGATAATCCAAAAAGATTTTGAGAAGAAAAAGGAAAGAGGGGAGAGAGAAAACGTGAAAGAGAAGGGGATTTAGGGTTTTGAGATAATCCAAAAGATTTTTGAGAAAAAAAAGGAAAGAGGGGAGTGAAAAAACGTGGAAGAGAAGGGGATTTAGGGTTTTGAGATAATCCAAAAAGATTTTGAGAAGAAAAAGGAAAGAGGGGAGAGAGAAAACATGAAAGAGAAGGGGATTTAGGGTTTTGAGATAATCCAAAAGATCTTGAGAAGAAAAAAGGAAAGAGAGAGGAATAAAAGAAAAAAATGAAAAGAAAAAAGGGGGAAAAAGATTCCCCTTCACGTTTTCTAGAAAGAAAACGTGAAAGAGAGAGAGGAGAAAGAAAGAAAGAAAAAAGGAAGGAAAGAAAAAGGAAAAAAAAAATATTTTTTAGAAAAAATGATCTTCTAGAAAATGGGTGAAAAATTATAAATAGGCAAGAGGAGGATCCTTTTTTCAAGGGCAGAGAGAGAGGGAAACGTGGGTGAGAGAGAGAAACGCGAGTGAGAGAGAGAAAACGTGAGAGAGGAAGAATGAAAGAGAGAGAAAAGAGAAAAGAAAGAAAAGAGAAGAAGAAAAGAGAGAAAGAGAAGAGAGAAAGAAGCAGAAGAGAGGAGAAGGAGGATTCACATTCAAAGGGGATTGATACAATCCCCAATCACCCTTCATCAACGGTTTCACTCTATTTGAGCCCAAGGTTAGTACTCTAAACCAATTTAGAGGTCGTTATAATGCCCGAATGCCAATTTTGCTTGAAAAAGGCTAATTTTCATGAAATCTCAATCATGAATGCTCTATTACATGCTTGTTAATGTTAGGATGCCTATGTCTAACATTTTTCATGAATGATAATTTGTCTAATCTAGTCAATGATAAATTTTTGATTGATATACAATGATGTTTGATGTTTTTTGTAAATTTCATAAAGTGATTTTCTGATCTGAAAATTCCAGATTTAGGGTTCAAACTTGGGACGTACATCATATGTATTTTTTCAAAGATTTTGAAACCCAAAATTTTATGGGAGTCTCTCTGATATGATAGAAGACTACCCTAAAAATTTCGTTCCATTTGGAATTGGGAAAATATATCAAAAAATTTGTCTTTGACATTGCTATTTTTCTCGGATGTAATGCAATCCTCTATCGGAAAGTCTCTAGACAAAGGCCTTATGGCCATAATCAGAAAATCCACCTAACATGAACTTTTTAGACATGAAAGTCTTCTAAAAAAATGGCACTGGTTTCATATTTTTTCCATTTTTCGTTGAATTGATATCAATTTTTAAGTGCATAGTGCTTTGATTTCAGATCTGTCATGATGTGCTGATTTGCATGATTGAAAAGAGTCATTTTTCACAAAGAAAATATACTGTTTTAACTTGTTTTTCTTAATGAAATTTTAGATCAGACAGTTATCTACATAGATATATGTCTGTATTTAATTTTCATTAAGAATAGAATTTTATTTGGAATTTATGGTGCAACTGGTCAAAAATATGGAACAGACCTGACCAGTGTATTTGCCTGTACTTGGGGAATATTTTCGACCTGCATATGGTTTTTTTTAGGATTAGCTTCCTTGAGACAAAATGTTGGCCTCTGAGTCTTCTTTCCAGGGATATCTTTTAAGAATTTTTTGAGTAAGTACAGTGCCCTATGTGCCCATTTTGGTCCAGCCTGACAAAGCTGTCATCTTGCTACGTTTTCCATCATGTTTTGATTGATTCTCATATGCTTTGGTTGTTTCCCACATGCCATATTTGATGCTATGCTATGTTCGGATGCTCGTATGCATACACTACTATAATTGGAATGGTCACACTACTATAATTGGAATGGTCACACTGCCATAATTGGAATAGTCACACTGCCATAATTGGAATAATCACATTGCCATGATTGGAATGCTACACATGCTTATTGCCATATTTGTCTACTACACTTGCTCACATATTACTGCCATGTTTGGATGCACACTTACCATGTTTGTATTGATTCACATGCTCACTTGCCATTTTTGACTGATGTGTTGCTAAATTTGAATATATTTCCAACATGCTATATTCGGATGCTTACACTGCTATATTTAAGCTCACATTGCTTTGTTAGATTGTTTACATTGTACAACAACTAGGGCAAGATACACCCTAAGATGGAAAGAATTGAACAATTAGGGTAGTGAAACCCTAAAAATGGAAAGAATAATTAGGGTAAAATAAACCCTAGAATAAAGAGAATAATTAGGGTATGAAACCCTAAAAAATGAAAATCACAATGAAAAGGGATAGGAAACCCTAGAAACCTAAGAATGGAAATATTAAAAATGGTAGGAATTTAGGTCTCATCCCTAGATCTTATTGATAAAAATGAAAATAATTTGGTACACATCCCAAATAAAAATGGTAGGAATTTAGGTCTCATCCCTAGATCCTATTGACAAAAATAGAAATAAATTGGTACACATCCCAAATAAAAATGGTAGGAATTTAGGTCTCATCCCTAGATCCTATTAACAAAAATAGAAAGACTTTGGTACACATCCCAAATAAAATGGTAGGAATTTAGGTCTCATCCCTAGATCCTATTGACAAAATTGGAAGGAATTTGGTACATTCCAAATCCGACTCTCACAAATTTCGAACTACGTCGTACCTGATTTCTAGGGCAAACCCTAGAATACGTAGGCAATTTGGGAATCCCAAATACGGTACAAAGCCACCCATCAACCATACATCCAGCATAAACTTCAACTTGAACAAAAAAATCTAATTGAAGCACATGCATAAATCACTTCCATAATCTTTAATCACACAAGCCATTTCGAACTACGTTTTTGGACTTGATTTCCAGGATTGGAATACGTAGGCAGTTTGAGATGTCTTACACATCTCAGATTCAGTCCAAGACCGAACCATCTTTGGTCCGGTTCACTGTATAATATTGTACATTACATTTGCTTATTTATTTGCTTTAAAACATGATTGGCTGAACCCTAGGTTAGAATAACTTAGCAACTTGGTTTAGGACATCCCCCATTGAACCCTAGTCATCCAGTTGACCAAGCACAGTCAAAATTAGAATTTAAGGAAAGTTTAGGAGGCCGATATTGATCGGGCGGTTTGGGTGCCTAACACCTTCCCATAACTGTACCCTGAATACTAACCCGATCTCTTGCAGACCAAAGAACTGATACATTGGGTCACGAGTCAATAGAAGTCTCACCTTAGGGTGTGGCTACATTTTTAGAGGTCCTAGACCTTAATCTAGGTGGCGACTCCAACAGAACAAATCGATCTTTATCGATACGGGATACACATGTCCATCCCGAGGAGGATCACGTCGATTTCCCATTGTCCTCACAAAGGGGAAGGGAGTTATAAGATCCGCACTCTACTAGCTCGGTCTAACCATGACATGCCAGGTCTTCCCATCATAGCTGGATAGAGTGGACCAACAGTGTGAAGAAACCACGAGACTAGGTAAGTGAATCGACCAAAAAATAGTTAGGTTGAGTTGTATGGTAGACTACATGAACTGGTATGGTCGACCATACGATGAGGGAAGAGACAAGTCAAAATAAGACGTGTGGTTGACACCTGTGAGGGGTGTGGTCGACGGATTTTGTGACCACACCATCAACCGCACGTTGCCAGATTAGACTTCGTGATTTGAAAACTGTCCAAATCAAAAGGGATTTTTTTCCTAACTGTTGGAGGGTTCTATATAGAGATTTTCTATCTATATAGAGGACATCCCTCTACTCTCTCTCACTCTTTTGGAGCAATCTCAAACCCTAAACCTAAGAAAAAAAGAGAAAGAAAGAGAAGGAGAAGGAGATTTGGAGAAGAAGGCTAAGAGAAAGGCTTTGTAGAGGAGGTATCTAGTTCTCTACAATAGGCTTAAGGTATAAACCTTGTCTCTATAGATATAGATCACATAGAATAGGATTTTCCATTCTAATTGAGATGTTGAATCGATGTAAGATTTCAACCATGAGATTCCATAAGAAAATCTCAAAGGAGAATTATGGAGAGTAGGTTAGGGTAAATAGCTATGTAAAACTATGATTTAATGGCCATAGATTGACCATAGGAGGAACCCTATTGATGAGCTTAGAAATCGACTCATGAAGAACTAGGATTGAAAGTGAAAATTTACCACTATCACAAGGTTGACTACAACCATTCAGGAAGTTATCAGGAATCATGTGGTCACATGCTGTAATCGCATGATGTATGACCATAGCGTTGACAGCATGGCGTATGGTCACACTAAACATGAGACCACAGGATCGATAAGTCACCCATTAATGGTTCTGTTTCAATTTTTGACTACTGTAACTTGGTATAAATGAACCCTAACTTAATCCATATATTCCCTAGGTTCTCAAGTAGTTCAAAGTGACTTCCAAGGCTTGAAAGAAGGTTGCACATTGTTTACAGGTGAGGGAACAAGACCTAAACTAACTAGATAATAATAAGCTATTTTTCTTTTATTGTGTCCAATTCCATGAATGATTCCATGCTTGTATGCTTGTAATGTGCATCTCATATGTCATCCAATATTACTACTATTTCTGCTCATGCATATTTACTTTTGTTTATTTATAACATGATGATGATGCTAGGGATAGGCATGTGTTTGTGTCTGTGGTTAGTATGTTAGATGCGAGTGGAGCATCAGTGGGAGGACGTGGTACTATGGTTCATCCTGAACACCAAACTCTATCTCTATCTCTACTTAGTCCTACCTATTGACATCATTGTATCGCCATTACCTTAGCGGAACTATTACGTCGTAGGGCATCAAGAGAGGTGGTCTCGGACTGTGTGGTCTTCGACTCTGCTCGGAGACCTTAGCTCTATCTCTATGGACATATTGAAGGATGCTGGGGCAAAGCCATAGTAGCGAGCCCAGTTTGTAAGCCCTCGCCAGTAGGGGCTTACGTGTTGGTATGGGTAGAGCATTAGGAGAAGTATTGGCAGTGTGTGATCTGAATACTTTAGCTCTATTTCTATTCCATGGTGGGTACACGTGGGACAACAATGGTGTTTGATCCATTGGGCGGATTCACACACTCGTGTATAGATGTGCGGTGGCCGCCAATCCTTTCTAAAGCACAGTAGCAAACTTTTACCAGACCAAAGATATGAATTGAATGCATGCATATGTTTGCGCATTATTTTATTTACTCACTGAGCCATGATGTATGCTCACCCTTTCAATGTCAAATATTTTTAGTTGATGATGCAGGTTTTACTATCAAAGACTATATGAATGCACTGTTGTATGGACATGTGGAGGCTATGGACGTGGAAGCTATGGGGGAAGCGCATGATCCATCATGCAAATGCAACCAATGTGTTTTTGATTAGTTTAGCTATATTTGAGCAATGGAACATGTAATTGATTATTTTACGTTATGTCTTGATTAACTTGAAGATAATTAGATTTAATTATTTATTTATCACTATTAGGCCTCAGTTCAATATTAATAAAGACTTCTACGAACTATTTATTAACTTTGATTAATATTGTGGAATATGTTTGGTTTAACATGGTTGGCATGGTCTTTACGAGATCCTGGTTGAACTATTGGTTTTTACGACGGTTCATCACACTATTAGTTAATCTAGAATTGGTGTGTGATAGTTCTACTACAACCTTGAGTTAGAGGGCGATCTAGAGGACTTTGATAGGGGCAGGGAGCTTCGGATCACCAGCTGGGTGAAGGGTATGTAGATCTCCTTCGACACCCACCAGTTAGATGCTATCTTGAACGTCTCCAACATCGACGAGCTTGTCTACTGCGCACCCAAGGAGTGCAAATTTATGAGTGAAGACCTACGCCTCCAGGTGAAACACCAGGTCATGCAGCTTGGACTTAGAGAACTGAAGACGATCAACTTGCGTCACCTTCCCCGCATGTATTGCCATATTATCCAACATAACTTCATAGCCCAGAGTGGCCATTACAATGAGGTATCACAACATACCCACTATGTCCTCTATTGCATCTGCACCAAACAACAAGTATGTTCGCCCTATATCCTAATCCGTACCATGCATCGAGCAGCAATGCCTCGTATGAAGGGCAACCTGCCCTATGGCCATATGATCACCACCATCCTTGATGCCTCAATGTAAACATGGATGGTGAGAGGATGTATGAGGATATGGTCATGGCTGATCTGGACTGGTAACCCATTACCAAGATGGGCTTGCATGAGGCAGTCATCAGCGATGAAGAATGGGAGGCACTAGAGCGACCTTTAAGTCAAGCAGTAGTCGCAGCAACGGCAGCAACGGCAGCAACAATAGCTGAGGTTATGGGTGCTGGAGGGGACCACATGTTTATGTATTTGGATGACCTTCCCCCTCCTATACCACATCATCTCTCTGAGACTTGTCCGTCACACCCTGTTCCTATAGCTGGACCTTCTTAGTCGATATCTGATCAGATCCTATCCCATCTCCTGGCCATTCGGGCAGACCAGCAGAGGTTGCTTGAGGCACAGCGAGCGACAGATTGACCAGTGACGGATCTTGCAGTGAGCTTCTATGACTCAGGAGCAGGTGGATTGGCTCCGGAGGACATATGAGGAGGATTATGATAAAGATCGAGAGAAATCACCTCCCCCACCAGCTCAGGGATAAATTGTTTTATTATTTCTGAACATTTATTTATTTATTGACTTATATTTTCAGGGTAACCGTCTGGATTGTGGACCGTATCCTATGTTATCTTTGGACACATTTTATTCTGTCTATATTTAGATTCATCCTTTATTATATGCATTATGATCTTATTTAAATTTTGTCTCAACCAATACGTGCTTAAGTGGGTTTTATTAAGGATTTTAGGTTTATCCTAACTCAGTTCATGGACTCATGTGAATGCATTCAAGTTTGATTAGTAGAGCCCGAGCCCTCTGATACAAAGTTTATTACACCCCAATTCTAGTCGAACCAAAAATGTGAATGAACTGCCATAGAATCAACAATTTTTAAGCCAGGATCACATAGGACTGTACCAACAATCAAACCATATATTCCACATAATCAGAGATAATAGATAAATATTAAATGAACTGAGTATCTAATGATAAATAATAAATAAACCATTTATCCAGTGTCAACCAAAACATAATATAAATATCTGATTACAATCCCAAAACTCAAAATACAAAAAGTAAATTTAAGCATAAACATAGTAAAGACATTCACAAGACAAATCATGCCAGTCCTCCACTACTTGCATGTCCATAGCCGCCACATGTCCTTACGATGGTGCATTTATATATTCTTTAACGGCATTACCTGTATCATCAGAAACTAAAAAGAAAATGGTACCGCGGGGTGAGCTAACAACTTAGCTCAATGAGAAAACAAAACAATGCAGCAAACATTTGCACGAAGTCATATTCATATCTTTAGTCTGATTTAAGTTTACAATGTGGTATGGTAAGGATAGGCGGCCACTACACCTTTATACATGAGAGTGTGAGTACATCCAACGGAAAGGCACCTACCAATTCTACTGTTGCCCCACATCACTCACTATTGAATAGAGATAGAGCTAGAGTCTAATGGATCACACACTGCTAGCATTCCCCTTGATACTCTACTCCATACCAGTATGTAGGCCCCTACTAGTGAGGGCTTATAAACGGGGTTCGTGACTAACTAATCCTAAATGTCATAAAGATGTATCCAAGGCCTTACCATAACATCCTTCAATATGACACAGAGATAGAGCTAGGGTCCACTGGCAGAGCTACAGCCACACAGCAATCACCCTCCTGATACCCCACGATGTGCTAAGCTTGCTAAGATAACAGCGATACAACGATGCCATTGTGGTGAATGGTTTGATGCTGCAATCGCTCCCCATTCAACACACTGACCACACACATACACATGCCTATCCCTATCTTCATCATCATCACATAAGGAAATAACAATAAATATATAAGAATAATAATAGCAATTATTAGATGACATGTCATATGCATAAACAACAAAACATAGTAACAGACAATGAATAGAAATAAAAAGGGTAGTTTATTATTAACCAATTAGTTTAGGTCTTGTCCCTCACTTGTTGGATGATGTTGACTATCTTCATGACCTTGAATATCACTCAAGTTGATTACAATTCCTAGAATAATCAATTGGTATAAGTTAAGGTTTCGTTTCGTCAGTTTACAGTGATCAAACTCACTGTCCGGTCTGGCATTTTAGCCTTCCGGACATTGTCCTGTTACATGTCTAGTTATGCATGGCTTGACTAGTCATTAATCCAGGCAAAACCTAAGACACTTCTCGAGAGTGTCCAGTCACCTATCTGGTCCTCCATATGGGAGACCGGTTAACAGGACCAGACAACCTTCAGGTTGTCTTTCAGTTTATCCTTTGCCCAAGTCGTTTCTTCAGCTCTCAATGGGATCCATCCTAAAAACATTCTATGGTCACAAATCCTTAGGTTTTGGTCATTCAAGGCAACCCTAACAATTACAGTTTATTATAGGTTTAGATGGGTGATCTTGTAAGTGAAATCATGGTGAAATTACAGTATTGGTGTCGATCTACCAATACTATGATGGTAGGTCTCAATTCTAACACATCCAAATATTCTACAGAGATGAAAGATTTAGACTTATCGTTAATTCCTCGTTACTGAAGTTGGAAATAGATGGCAACTCTTTTCCACAGAGATTTCTTCCTCTGCAAAGCCTTCTTCTCCACTCTTCCTCTCAATTCTAGGGTTTTGGAAATGATTAAAAGAGTGCGAGGAAGTAAAGGGACATCCTCTATATAGGGGAAATACTTCCGTATAGAGTCCTCTCCTAGTTAAGAGAGTGGTCTCCCAAAATTAGGAAACTTTCTTAATACTTAGAGTCCATTCAGGGATTGATAGGTCTCTTGACCAATCACTTAATACGCAGACAAAACAACTTGAGTTGTCTGACCAGAAAATCTTCGAAAGGACAGATTCCATACTTGGCTTTGTGGTTCTTTCATCAAGTTGGTTTACTCGTGTAAGACCTATATCAAACTAACCCGGTCTTACCACCTTGAACCAGGTCTACCCATCATGGTCGAGCCAAATGGATCAAGTACGTGAGGGAGATCGCGATCCCAAGTATTAAACTGACCCAAAAACACTAAAAATAGGGGGAGGGTCACACACCCAGCTAGGTAGGGTCGGACCCCCCAAGATAGAAAGTCAGACCCTGAGTTTTTGACCGGGGGTTGGACATTTTAGAACCAGGGTTCGACGAGATCTCCGACCCCCTCATCGACCCCCAGTCTCCCGACAGAAACCGTGATTTGGAAACTTTCCAAATTTCAATGAGATTCTTTCCTAATCTCAATGGGACTTATTTTTGGAGTTTCTACTCTATAAATAGGACGTCCCTAGGCCTCTTTCACTCCTTTTAGAATCCTAATTGGATTGAGAGAAAGAGAAGAGAAGTAGAAGAGAAATAGAAGAGAAGGAAAGTGGAGAAGAAGATCAAAGAGAAGGCTTTAGAGAGACAAGCCTAATTCTTAGGTATGGGTACTATCTCCATGTAATTCTATAGACCTTAGAATGGATAGTGAAGAGGGAATGATCTAGGAGAAACCCAAATCATCCATCCATGGTTAGGTTTTCATGAAAAATCATGGGAAAAATCATAAAAACCATATAGGTGAATGAACTACGATTCTAGACCATAGAACATGTGTGGAATGGATTGTAGAAGCAAGCCATAGGACCCCAAACACGAAGGAATGGACTGTAGGATGAAAAATTGACTAAACCCATGGGGGGTCGCATGGGGGGTCGATGGCCAATCGACCCTACCAAACCCTTACAATCGACCCCCAGTGTTCGAGAAGTCCAGACTGTGGGTGGTCGCACCCAGGGTCGATGGAACCTCCGACCCTGGCATCGACCCCCAGTTAACAACATGCTTTTTAAAATCAGAATTAATTCTAATTAAATTCTATCGACTTGATTAGGTCTGCTAGTGATATAATATCAATATATAGTTGATTCTTAAAGCTTGAAAGAGGACCTACGATTAAGTAAAGGTGAGGGAACAAGACCTAAACTAATTGGTTAATAATAAACTGTTTTACTCTTGAGTCCAATGCCATGATTGATTTTATGCGTGTATGATTGTTATGTGCATTCGACATGTCATCCAATATTTCTATTACTACTGTTCATGCATATTTAATTATTGTTTATAACATGATGATGATGATGATGATAGGAATAGGCATGTGGATGTATGTGTGTGGTTGGTGTGCTAGATATGAGCGAGTATCAGGGGGAGGTGTCATAGGCGGGGCCTCAGCACTCTAGCTCTATCTCTAACTCAAGTCTTGTCCACTGACATCGTCGTATCGGCATTACCTTAGTAGAACTATTAAGTCGTAGGGTATGAGGGGAAGTGGTCTCAGACTGTGTAGTCTCTGACTCTGCTAGGGGGCTTTAGCCCTATCTCTATGGACGTATTGAGGGATGCTGGGGTAAGGCCTTAGATACACTGATTGGCATTAGGATTGGTTAGTTGCGAGCCCAGTTTACGAGCGCTCGCCAGCAGGGGCTTACGTGTTGGTATGGGCAACGGGTACAACAATAAACATGACCTTTGCATGTACATTGTCCATGGTGGGTGCATATGGATCGACAATAAACATTACCTTTGGGCGGCTTCATACACTCGTGTATAGAGGTGCGGCGTCAATAAACGTGACCTTTGGCCACCTATCCTTTCTATAGCACATTGCAAACTTATTTATCAGACCAAAGTTATGAATTGAATGCACGCATATGTTTGTTGCATTGTTTTGTTTGCTCACTGAGCCATGATGTGTGCTCACCCTCTCGACGTCGAATATTTTTAGTTGATGATGCAGGTACTACAGTTGAAGACTATATGAATGCTCCGGTGTATGCGCGTATTGCTGCAATGGAAGCTGAAGACTTGGAGGATACGCATGACCCCTCATGCCAGTGCAACTCATGCGTATTCTATTAGAATTTTATTTGAATTTATAAAAGGATGTAATTGATATTTTATTTATTTATGTCTCAGTTGATACAACAATAACTTGATATTTTAATTATGATTATTACATTTAGAGTTCTCAGTTCATTTACTATAAGACTTCTGCTATTGTGTATTTATTTTGATTATGGTTGTGGATGTGCATGGTTTTATTTTTAATGGATACCGCCTATTAGAGATCCTAGTTGAACCGTTGGTTTATTAGCGGTTCATCACACCATTCTGAATGGTACAGAATTGGGGTGTGATAGCTCGACCCGGTTATAACAGAAAGACTTGTCACGACACGGTGAGACCGAGTTAGTAGAGTGTGGATCTTACATAAGGGGTTTATCCAGTCGAGCATCTCACTATGGGGTGCTCTAGTCTTGTTCGTAAAAAAATGGATGGGAGTGTAAATTGACTACCTTGAATTGAACAAACTCACCATCAAGAATCGGCATAGCGTACCCAGGATCGATGACTTATTCGATCAATTGGTGGTGCATGTGTATTCTCCAAGATTGACATTTGATTAGGATACCACCAACTGAAGATAAAAGGTAGTGACATCCCCAAGACGGAACTGAGGACATGGTATGGGCACTTTGAGTTATTGGTGATGTCTTTCGGTTTAACTAATGCGCCAGCATCCTTCATGCAGTTGATGAATTGTGTGTTACACGAGTTCCTAGATAAGTTTGTCATCGTCTTCATTGGGACATACTTATCTACTCACTAGATGAGGCCACTCATAAGGAACACCTCAGGATGGCACTATAGAAATTGAGACAGGAGCGGTTGTATGCCAAATTCAAGAAGTGTGAGTTTTTGCTCAAGTGGGTAGCCTTCTTGGGACAGATAGTCACTGCAGAGGGTATAGAAGTAGACCCTAGTAAAGTTAGTGTAGTGATGGACTGGGCTACGTCGAAGATGATCACAAAAATTAGGAGTTTCTTTGGGTTGGCCAAGTACTACCACCAGTTCATTGAGGACTTCTCCAAGATAGCAGTACCACTGACTGGGTTAACGAAGAAAGGGTAAAATTTGTGTGGATGGATAAGTATGAGGAGTGCTTTCAGACTCTTAAATAGAAGTTGGTCTCTGCCCCAATTCTGACAATTCCCTCAAAGAAGGCCACATTCACCATTTGTACGGATGCATCAAAATACGGGTTGGGTTGTGTGCTCCTGCAAGACGATGAAGTGGTGGCTTATGCCTTTTGACAACTGAAGACGCATGAGAAGAATTACCCCACACACAATTTAAATTTGGTAGCTATTTTGTTAGCCTTAAAGATATGGTGACACTACTTGTACAGTAAAGCTTTCTGTATAATGTTGGACTACAAGAGCTTAGTGCACATGTTCAATCAAAAGGAGTTGAACATGAAGTAGCGAAGATGGCTAGAGCTACTAAAGGATTATGACTGTGATATCAAGTATCACCCTAGCATGGCCAATGTGGTGGCTGATGCCCTAAGCCAAAAGGCACTGGTTTAAGTAAAAAGGGAGAGCCTCAAGTAGGCAGAGCATGAGGAAGGGCGTAATATGGCCCATACCTCAGTCACTACCTTTCCCCTATACATTGACGCATCTACTATAGATACCCTGGTATCGGAACAGGTCTAGATGGCAGTAGGTTTGTTGAGTGTAATGACTATACAACCCACCCTACAAGATGACGTAAAGTTGGCTTTGTATGGTGACCCACACTAGAAGACCCTTAAGCAGGAGTTGGAGAAAGGGAAACAAGATCTGGATTTTTTGGTAGATGGCTTGGGGATCATAAGATACCGGGAGAGAGTATGTATACTAGAGACTGCACAATCCTTGAGAGAGGCTATCATGATAGAATCCCATTCTCCCCCTACAATATACACCCTGGTAGCACCATAATGTACTAGGATTTGAAGAAGGAATTTTAGTGAAGAAGCAGGAAGGTAAATGTGGCCAACTTCTTCTATAAATGCCTTACTTGTCAACAAGTGAATCCAGATTGTAAGAGACCTACTGGATGACTTTATCCATTACCCGTACCAGAGTGGAAATGGGACTACATCACTATAGATTTTGTGATGGGATTACCGTTGCTACTAAACTCAGTTGATGCGTTTTGGGTGATTGTGGAATGCGACACTAAGGTGGCCCATTTCATAGCTATCTACCCTCAGTACACCATGGACGAGCTAGCAAACTATATTTGGACAACATAGTGAGATTACATGGAGTGCTTGCAAGTCTCATGTCAGATAGGGACCCAAGATTTACATCCAAGTTATGGGATAGCTTGCAAAAGGCGATGGGACCTAACTGAAGTTTAGTACCGCATTCCACCCAGAGACAGATGGATAGTCAAAGCATACTGTGCAGATATTAGTGGATATGCTTCAAGCATGTGCCTTAGACTTCAAGGGCAGTAAGACAAATAGTTGTCCCTGATAGAATTTGCCTACAACAATAGCTTCCAAGGTACACTAGGAGCTGCTCTATATGAGGTATTGTATGATAGGCAATGCAGGACTCCCTTGTATTGGAACAAAGTGGGAAAGCAAAGGATACTAGGGCCAAATTTCATATAGGACACCTATGACAAGGTGGATTTAATAAAAAAAATAATCAAGGTAGCTCAGAGCAGACAGAAGAATTACGCTGATGTGCGACGTAAAGACCTAGAGTTCTAAGCGAGTGACACGCTGTTCTTGAAGGTGCTGCCACATTGAGGCATTCACCGCTTTGGTGAGAAAGGAAAACTTAGCCCTAGGTATATTGGTCCTTATGAGATACTGAAGCGGATAGAAAAAGTGGCCTATGAGCTGGCATTACCCCCAGCGCTGTCTGAGGTCCATGACGTCTTCTACATTTCCCTGCTCAATAAGTATGTTCATGACCCCTCACACATATTAAGCATAGTAAGTCCCATAGATAGATCGAGACTTATCTTGTACAGTGGAATCGGTGGCCATTTTAGATCGAAAGGTCTAGCAGCTATGTCATCGCTCCATCCCATATGTCAAAGTTCATTGCAGCACAATGCCATTGGGCAGGCCACATAGGAAGGTGAGAACGAAATACGGGAGAAGTACCCACATTTATTCGAGGACTCGGTAAGCTTTAATTTCGGGGATGAAAGTCTTATATGTTAGGGGACTGTAAGACCTGCATTCAAAATCCCCTATTGACCTTAATGTCATTTGTGCCAAATCTTCCCACTCAGACAGCTGACGTTACCGATGTGGACATTATGGACATATCCGAACCGTAGGTAATCTTTATACCTATACCCGGTAGTATAGACTAACTTTAGTGTGCCTTGGGTGGACCCAACATGCAATCCAAAGCATGGGGCTAGACAGGTAGAGCATGGGGCTATAATTTAGCCTTGCCAATGGCTTGTGCCGCCAGATGTGTCATCCGGCTTCCATCCACCAGCTTGATCTGAGATGGACACTTTATCTCTCCTTGGGTTTCTGTCACACCCCATTCCCGATGTTTCAGTACTATGGAATAGATAAGATCTCCACATCTTATTAGGGCAATGGAAATCCCCTTCCAGGATCAGAAAATATGGTACACTAACTAATAAACCCCACCATCACAAGGAAAGATAATAATAAATCCACACCACCAGATTAAAGAGATTATAAGTCAAGAGTATAGCGGAAGTCTAAATAAACATAACCATAAATGCTGAATAACCAAATGATAATTTGTAAGTAGTTTCCAAACCATTGTAAATAATAATTAATAAAACTAATTAAATCTAGGGTTAATTACACAGACACCCCCTCTACTGTAGTGAAACTATATAGAACTACCTTGCTTTTACAAAAGCTACACAGAATACCCCTCTAACAATCCTATCATACAATCTCACCCACACCGTTACTTTTAACTTAACGGCAGAGGGTCAAATTTTTTTTAAGACAAAAATACCCTTACTAAGTGCATTTTTGAAAATGAAAAAAAAAAAAAAAAAAAAAAAAATATATATATATATATATATATATATATATATAAATGAAATTGAAAAGTTTTGAAGGTAAAAAAGTCTTTTTAACATCTAAAAAGAATAAACCCTTTTAAAAAAAATTTGTCTAAAAGACACTTAGAAAGGGTATTTTTGTTTAAAAAAACAATTTGACCTTCTGCTGTTAAGTTAAAAGTAACAGTATTGGTGAGATTGTATGATAGGATTGTTAGAGGGGTATTCTGTGTAACTTTTGTAAAAATAGGGTAGTTCTATGTATTTTCACTACAGTAGAGGGGGTGTCTGTATAATTAACCCTTAAATCTATTAATCCGAATATTCTTATGGGCAACATGCCCCCAATTCAAAATAAAATAAATTCAAATAAAGAAGTTTATCAAATTGTTCATTGTGCCTATCCATAGACACAATCATCACACTCGCATGATTCGTCGTGGACATCATCATCACTAGCATCCCTGACGTCGAATTCCATCTCCATCAAACCTGCATCTAAAAGAGTTTGTGTACACAAGGGTAAGCTCAACCACCAAGCTTAGCAAGGAAATCAAACGTGCAATACACAATACACATGAATTAACAACTACGGTCTGGTACATAACTGTAAGTGCCAGCTGAAGACAACCCACACATGAAGTCTCCGACTGCACAAGTCTTCTCCCATTAGAATGAATATTTCCTCACTACGTACAGTAACATCCCCAAATATGGGTCCGTCATTATGGAACAAGCCCGTATTACATCAGCCAGTTACCCACAACTCATCCCAATCTTGTATTACACCAACCAGTTGAGATTTCTAGGATTCCTACCCAGGACCACTGTTAAATTTGTTGAGATAATAATAAAGTGTTATTGGGCATTTTCTTATGTTTTGAGTATCGAGATTCCTACTGAAATTTTTGTACACCTTGTAATGGTGTAGGTAGAGTTCAAGAACATCTTGCTTGAATGGTTTGAGAGCCTCTTAGTGCTATCTGTGAGTTAAAATATTGGGATTATTTAGGTAAGGAATTTTATTATGTGAAATTGATGTAAAGGTGGTATGTATAGATGCTTTGGACTGAAGTAGTTGAAAAGTAAAGTCATATTATTTTATTTGTAGGGTTAAGCTCAAGGAATTTGCTATGTTCTGTTCCATGTTTTGTAACTCAAAGAATTATTTCAGATCACTCAATGTGAGTAATTTACTTCTTGTAATAGGCTAATATTGTTTATATATATATCTATGTGTGTGTGTGTGTGTGTGTGTGTGTGTGTGTGTGTGTGTGAATGCTGTAGTGGTGAATGTTTACTGAGTTTGATGATTAAGTATTCTTTTATGTAAGGATGAAATGGTAGTTGTATTGGTAAGTATTGTATGTAAATGGTGTGATGTTAGTGCAGTAAATACTTGAGAGATAATGCTTATGGACTGAAGTACATGTATTGTTATGAATGTAGAAGGTTTTCTCAATAACTTATACAGTACTTAATATGTGTAACGGGGTAAAGATACCCTCAATGATTTATTTTTGCAAGCTAAGATGGTGTAAAGCTATTGATCAAGACTAGTGGACAGCATGACACCTAAAAGTATAGTTTGTGTTATACATGGTGATTGTGTTTAGAACACCTTAGTTGGGTTACTATAAACCTAAAGTAAATCCCCACCAGCAAGGAAATATAAGAGATAAGCTTACCAAATTGGAGGTAAGAACATGAAGGTAGCTACTCTAGACTACCTATAAAAATACAGCAAAAACCTGAAATGATGATTACAAAGTAAATACTTGCGAAAGCATAGGGAAGGTAAACAAAAGAGAAATGAGGGGATTGGTTTCCTCTTTTAACATGTTAAGAAAAGATGGACAGCAACTTTCAGAAAGGGTTGAGACAGCATTAATGATCCATAATAGTCAAGAATGTCTAACAATTTGTAAATCAATAAAATTAATGTTTATATAGACAAGTTAGAACACCACAGACTACAAGTTCTGAGTAGGTATTAGATAGAAAGTAAGACCTAGAAAATACAATCTAGGTGAACATACACAATATATCAAGTGGAAAGAAATGAAAGCATCTGGTGAGCTTAAGTGACAATAAACGGAAGTAGCTGTTGAGTAAAGCAAGGGGCAAGAAACGGAAGCATCCGGTGAGCTAAACAAGTGACAAGAAACGGAAGCATCCGGTGAGTCAAACAAGGGACAAGAAATGGAAGCATCCAGTGAATCCAAATCATGCATCACATGAGTAGTCACAATGTGCAAGAAATGGATATATCCATTGAGCCTAAATCAGTAACTTGTAGCTAAAACATGAAAAATAAAGAATGTAAGGAAATAATGAGAATTAATTCAATGAGGTTTGAGAAAAGAGAAGAACTATAAGCACACTAGCATACAATTTAGTGACATGGAATTATAATTCAACAGGAAACTTTACATGGGTAACGGAATAATTACAATAAGACAATATAACAAGAAAACAGAATGTGTGAAACTATCAAGCAATCTTCTTTTATATAGACTTACTAAAGCAAGGGCAGTATTTTTATTTCATAAATGTTTATGTGATGTTTATTGCATATATTCCTACCAAGATGATTGATTATTCACTGAGCTTTGCTTATCCCAGTTGTTGCTATCTTTTTATAGATAATCATGCAAGAGGGTAGCCAGATTTTACTTTGCAAAAGACCAAGCTAGGCAATAGACCACTTGGCATTTATTTCTTTTTGTGGACAGCATTACATTCTAATTGTTATTTTTGTTGTGAGTGGTAGCAGGTTTTTGATGTTAGGCCACTTACTTTGATGTATCTAAAGTAGTTAAAGTTTCTATTATGAATCAAGACTTTGGCCACCAATTATGTAATTACTATCATATATATCTTTCTGCTGCTATGTTATCTTTGTTTGAATGTATGGAATTAATTGAATGGATGATTCGGATGATAGTAAGAAAGCAAAAAAAACAAAGGGGTTTTTAAAAAAAAAAAAAAAAAAAAAAAAAAAAAAAAAAAAAAAAAAAAAAAAAAAAAAAAAAAAAAAAAAAAAAAAAAAAAAAAAAAAAAAAAAAAAAAAAAAAAAAAAAAAAAAAAAAAAAAAAAAAAAAAAAAAAAAAAAAAAAAAAAAAAAAAAAAAAAAAAAAAAAAAAAAAAAAAAAAAAAAAAAAAAAAAAAAAAAAATAAAAAAAAAAAAAAAAAAAAAAAAAAAAAAAAAAAAAAAAAAAAAAAAAAATAAAAAAAAAAAAAAAAAAAAAAAAAAAAAAAAAAAAAAAAAAAAAAAAAAAAAAAAAAAAAAAAAAAAAAAAAAAAAAAAAAAAAAAAAAAAAAAAAAAAAAAAAAAAAAAAAAAAAAAAAAAAAAAAAAAAAAAAAAAAAAAAAAAAAAAATAAAAAAAAAAAAAAAAAAAAAAAAAAAAAAAAAAAAAAAAAAAAAAAAAAAAAAAAAAAAAAAAAAAAAGAAACCGTAACCAACATCCAAGTCAACTCGGTTCAAACCAGTTGGTCCAACCTAGCTCAACCCATATCGGTTGTCAACCTAAGTCGGCCCCAACCCATTTCGAATCAGTTCATCTACGTGCACGATATTTATATTATATATATTATATATATTATATATTATATATATATATATATATATTATATATATATATATTATATATATATATATATATATAAATATATATATATATATATATATATGTATATATATATATATGTATGTATATGTATGTATATGTATGTATGTTATTAAATATATGTGTATATATGTATATAATATATATTATGTATGTAAATGATAATCCAAAAGATTTTGAGAAGAAAAAGGAAAGAGGGGAGAGAGAAACGTGAAAGTGAAGGGGGGATTTTGGTTTTGGAGATAATCCAAAAGATTTTTGAAAAAAAAGGAAAGAGGGGGAAAGAAAACGTGGAAGAGAAGGGGATTTAGGGTTTTGAGATAATCCAAAAAAGATTTTGAGAAGAAAAAGGAAAGGGGGGAGAGAGAAAACGTGAAAGAGAAGGGGATTTAGTGTTTTGAGATAATCCAAAAGATTTTTGAGGAAAAAAAGGAAAGAGGGGAGAGAAAAAACGTGGAAGAGAAGGGGATTTAGGGTTTTGAGATAATCCAAAAAGATTTTGAGAGAAGAAGAAAAGAGAGAGAGGAGAAAGAAAGAAAGAAAAAAGGTTATTTTCATGAAATCTCAATCATGAATGCTCTATTACATGCTTGTTAATGTTAGGATGCCTATGTCTAACATTTTTCATGAATGATAATTTGTCTAAGCTATTCAATGATGAATTTTTGATTGATATACAATGATGTTTGATGTTTTTGTAAATTTCATAAAGTGATTTTCTGATCTGAAAATTCCAGATTTAAGGGTTCAAACTTAGGACGTACATCATATGTATTTTTCTAAGATTTGAAGTCCAAAATTTTATAGGGAGTCTCTCTGATATGATAGAAGACTACCCTAAAAATTTCGTTCCATTTGGAATTGGGAAAATATATCAAACAATTTGTCTTTGACATTGCTATTTTTCTCGGATGTAATGCAATCCTCCATCGGAAAGTCTCTAGACAAAGACTTTATGGCCATAATCAGAAATTCCACTTAACATGAACTTTTTAGACATGAAAGTCTTCTAAAAAATGGCACTGGTTTCATATTTTTTCCATTTTTTGTTGAATTGATATCAATTTTTAAGTGCATAAAGCTTTGATTTCAGATCTGTCATGATGTGCTGATTTGCATGATTGAAAAGAGTCATTTTTTCACAAAGAAAATATACTGTTTTAACTTGTTTTTCTTAATGAAATTTTAGATCAGATAGTTATCTACATAGACATATGTCTGTATTTAATTTTCATTAAGAATAGGATTTATTTGGAATTTATGGTGCAACTGGTCAAAAATCTGGAACAGACCTGACCAGTGTATTTGCCTGTGCTTGGGGAATGTTTTCGACCTGCCTATGGTCTCTTTTAGGAATATCTTCCTTGAGACAAAATGTTGGCCTCTGAGTCTTCTTTCCAGGGATATATTTTAAGAATTTTTTGAGTAAGTACAGTGCCCTATGTGCCCATTTTGGTCCAGCCTGACAAAGCTGTCATCTTGCTGCGTGTTCCATCATGTTTTGATTGATTCTCATATGCTTTGGTTGTTTCTCACATGCCATATTTGATGCTATGCTATGTTCGGATGCTCGTATGCATACACTGCCATAATTGGAATGATCACATTCCATAATTGAAATAATCACATTGCCATGATTGGAATGATACACATGTTTATTGCCATATTTGTCTGCTACACTTGCTCACATGCTATATTAAATGCTTATTGTCACAATTAGGGTAGAAAATCCTAAAAAATGGAAAGAAAATAACATTTAGGGTAGAAAATCCTAAGATGAAAAGAAAATAATAATTAGGGTAGAAAACCCTAAAATGGAAAGAATGTAACAATTAGGGTAGAAAACCCTAAAAATAGAAATAAAATAATAATTAGGGTATAAAACCTAAAATGGAAAGAAAAAAGGGTAAAAACTAAAAATAGAAATAAAATAAAAATTTGATGTCATGTAGTATGTAAAAAAAAGTTATAGGTTTTCTATTGATATGTAAGCATAGTTCCGACCAATGATTCGTTTCCCTCTCCTAGGAAGGGGATGTCACACTCTCTAGGATTAAACTATTATTTTCCACCATTTATTATTATCATCAGATCTCAGTCCTTCTCTATATCTGATCCAACATTGAAATTGGTCCTTGAACGTGTCTCAGTAATAGCAAAGGGAGATGATAGTTATGGAATCATGATTACATGGTTTCTCCATGGATTAGCTCAATTGTTTTTTATATAAAAAGAACTTAGAAAAGTGGGGAGAGGATACCAGAGAGGATTTCCCCGAAGATGGTGCTATCAAGGCTTGCCACAATGGTAGATGAGTCATTCCCTTTCTCCTTTCTTCTTCCTCCCTTATTCCTTTTCCAAAATGTGTTAGAACTCTATTGCTCCCTTTCTCTCTTCTCTCCTTCGGTTTGTGCAGAGAATGAGAAGGAAAGATGGAGTATGCACTAATCCCATACTCCATTCACGTTTGGAGTGGATTGGGCTCCATATCATGGTAAGTTGGAGGATTCCCTCCTTTCTATCAATTTCGAAAGAGAAAATAAACTTGGACACTAATTCTAATAGTTGAGAAGACAATCCAACTCACAGACCAAATAAATCGCTGGTCTACACTGGGTTGGTTTCCAACCCAGTCTCGGTCTAGGAGGTGTGGCACTTGGGTATGGCATGTGTCCAACCGCACTTTAGTGGTGTCATATCGGACCCCTTAATTGAGTCCTAATTGAACATGTAAGTGCCAAGGTTTAGTCAGGTTACCTCCATTGGCTTCATAGGTTTGGTCCACCTTGGTTTGAATCGTTGATCGTGGTAAGACCTGTTACAAAGCCAAAATTTCAAATTAGGACTGAAATTTTGGGTGCGGGTCTTACAACTACACCCCCTTACAAAAATTTCTTCTTCGAAATTTGACATACCTTCATCATTGAACAAATGTAGATACTACTCCCGCATATCATCTTCCTTCTTCCATGAGGCTTCTTCTTCATTGTGGCTCTTCCATAACACCTTGACAAAGGAAATACTTTTGTTTCTGAGTTCTTGTACCTTTTGGTCTACAATCCTTGAAGGTTTGAATTCATAAGATAAATCATCATTTAGTTGTGGTGGTTCGGTGGTCAACATGTGTCTTGGATCGCTAATGTATTTCTTCAGCATGGACACATGGAACACATTGTGGACACTTGAAAATGCTGAAAGCAGTGCCAATTGGTTGGCTACAGTTTTGCTCCTCCCTAAAATTTCGTAGGGTTCAACATACCAAGAACTTAGCTTCCCCTTCTTGCCAAATCGTTTCACCTCTCTGAAAGGAGAGACTTTAAGAACACTTTATCACCTACTTCGAATTTCAATTCCTTTCGCCTTACGTCAACATAACTCTTCTGTCGAGCCTGGACGGCTTTAATTCTTGTCTTGATTATGTCGACCTTCTCACAGGTTTCTTGGACAATGTCGGGTCCTACTATTCTTCTTTCACCAACTTTGTTCCAGTACAATGGAGTTTTGCGTTTCCTTTAATGCTTTATATAGAGCCATACCAATTGTAGGTTGGTAACTGCTATTGTAAGCAAACTCCATAAGTGCTAAGTTCTTGTCCTTCTTGGTTTTGAAATCTAATGTGCATGCCCTGAGCATATCTTCCATTGTTTGGATTGTCCTCTTCGATTGGCTATCAGCTTGCTGCTGATATTCTGTGCTGAATTTCCGTCGAGTACCCATCGCACTTTTAATCCTTCCCAGAAGCGCAAAGTAAATCATGGGTCTTGATCTGACATGGTGCTAGTCAGTACTCCATGTAACCTGACAATGTTGTCTATATATAATCTTGCCAAACGGTTCATAGAGTATTGTGGGCGAATAGCAATGAACCTTGCAGTCTTCCTGGAACAACCGATGATTACCCAAACAACATCTACAGCTCGAGCCGTTGAAGGTAAACCTATGATGAAGTCCATCATTATATGATCCCACTTTCATTCTAGGACTGGTAACTATTTCAGCTTTCCTGCATGTCTTTAGCAGTCAACCTTCACCTATTGGCAGGTTAGGCATTTATAAACAAATTTGGTCAAATAGACCTTCATTATATTCCACCAAAAATTTTTCTTTAGATCCTGGTACATCTTCATACTGCCAGGATGCACGGTGTATGGAGTCCTATGTGCTTCTATCGTGATGGCTTCTTTAATGTTTTCATCGCTTTTAGGAATGCATATCCTTTCCTGGAAGTATAGTAATCCATCATTACTTATGGCAAAATTGGGGACTAGGTTACTTTCCTTCAATTCCATCATGATCTTCCACAAGTATGGATCCTTTGGTAGTGCTTCCTTTATTTTATCTGGTAGGATCGGCGTGAAGCTCAAGGCTCTGAAAATGCAGAGATAGATGTAACCAACTCTTCAAGCAATGTTTTCGTGTTTGCATTGCCAGAGGTGGTTGGAAGTTGAGTAGTTTCCACATCTACAGACATATATGCATCACTTTCTTCTTCTTGCATTTCCTCTATCGTTGAGCCATAACTTTTCTACTTAAGGCATTGGCTACTACGTTAGCCTTTCCCAGGTGATACTGTATGTCCAGTTCGTAATCCTTCAGAAGTTTTAACCACCGGCGTTGCATGTTAAACTCTTTTTGGTTGAACAAATAGATCAAGCTCTTGTGATCACATGATTTTGAAAATAGCCCGAATAGGTAGTGCCTCCATATCTTTAATGCGAAGACTACTGCTGCCAACTCTAAGTCGTGAGTGGGGTAGTTCTTTTCATGCTCTTTCAATTATGGAGATGCATAGGCAATGACTTGATTATGCTGCATTAATACACATCCCAGTCCTATGTTGGATGCATCAGTGTACACAGTTTACCCAGAATTTCCACTTGGTACAGTCAATACTGGGGCTGTCACGAGCTTTTCTTTCAAGATTTGGAAACTTACCTCTCATTTTTCTGTCCATTTAAACTTCTGTCCTTTCTTGGTGAGTTGAGTTAGCAGCACAATGACTTGTGGGTAGTCCTAAATGAATTGCCGATAATATCTAGCAAGACCTAGGAAACTCCTTACTTCTGTAACTATTTTTGGGGTTTTCCATTCTAACATTGCTTGTACTTTTCTGGGATCCATAGCTATCCCTTCCCCTGAGACAACATGTTCGAGGAATGCCACTTTCCTTAGCCAAAACTCACTCTTCTTGAACTTAGCATACAACTTCTCCTCCTTGAGTCGTTGCAGAACCTTTCTCAAGTGTTCTTCATGTTCTTCAGGAGAGCAAGAATATACGAAGATGTCATCAATAAATACTATGACGAATTGATCCAGATAATCTTGAAATCCCCTATTCATTAACTCCATGACCAACGCCAGAGCATTTGTCAACCCAAATAACATAACCCTGAATTCATAATGACCATATCGGGTTCTAAAGGCGGTCTTTAGAATATCATATTCTCTGATCTTCAGTTGGTGATAACTTGATCGCAAGTCAATCTTTGAGAATATTGATGCTCCTTGTAGTTGATCGAATAGGTCATCGATCCTGGGTAGAGGTTATCAATTCTTGAGTGTGCGTTTATTCAGTTCTCGGTAGTCAATGTGTAGTCTGACGCTTCCATCCTTCTTGACGAACCAGACTGGTACTCTCCATAGTGAAATGCTTGGCTTAATAAAGCCTTTATCTAGCGATTCTTATAATTGAACCTTGAGTTTTTGTAGTTCAATAGGTGCCATCCTATAAAGCGCCTTGGACACAGGTACCGATCCCAGGAGCAGATTAACTACAAACTCTGTTGCTTTATCAGGTGGCAGACCTGGTAAATCTTTTGAAAATACTTTAGGGAATTCATTTACTACTCGTAGTTCTTCTAGTCTGGGAGTTTCTATGGTAGTATCTACAACAAATGCAATGTATGCAGTACATCCCTGAGTTATAAACTTGCTCGCTTGCATGGCCGATATAAAAAGTTTCCTTTGTGTCCTCGATTTATCTCCAATGAATATTACTAGTTTGTCAACATTGATATCAAAGGAAGCCTTTTTCTCCACACAGAGGACTTTGGCCTTATGTGTCGCTAGCCAGTTCATCCCTAAAATTGCATCAAAGTCCAACATGTCTAAAAGTATCAAGTTTACTTCCATTTTTTTATCATCGATTTGGACTCTGCACGGGCTGTGATAGTAGCTCAATTTCACTTGCTGTCCCAATGGCGTACTAACTATAAGTTGTGACTCCATCTACCGTGGGGGTGTTCCTAATTTCTCAGCAAAGGAGGGCAACACAAAAGAGTGGGTCGTACTCGAGTTGAAGAGTACTCGAGCTAGCAAATTAGATATAGATATAGTACCTAATAGTACGTAACTTATTAATTTGACTGATACTTCAAGAACATTCTCGATTCATGCATAGCAGTTTAACCACTGTGAGAGAGGAATACCTATAACTACATTGGTGGAGTTCTCAGCATCTTCTGCCGTTGTGGCATAGACCTTGCCCTGTTGCAGTCCTTGCTTTGGAGGGTAAAGCCAATACCTGAAACTGTGTCCCTCTTGTTGACAATTACAACACCTCACTGGGCCAGGTGTCTGGTTAGTAGAAGTAGGGGTAGTAGACTTCTTTGTAGGAACTTAGGTGGTCTCCTTCTGTGAGGACAAAGATGGAAAATCTTTGGAAGTCGCACCTAGATTAAGGTCTAGGACCTTAGAAATGTGAAATCTCACCCTAAGGTAAGACTTCGATTGACTCATGACCCTTAGATTGAATTTCTGGTCCATCAGAGATTGGTAAGCGTCAGGTTACGGTTATGGGAAGGGGTTAGCCACCCAAACCGCCCGATCAAAATCAGTCTCCTATACCTTTCCTATGCTAGACTCTATCTGTTAAACTGAACCAAACTAAGTGGCTTGATATCATTGAACCAAATTTGTATCCATCAGATTGCCTACGTATTATGGAATTATTCCGAAAATCAGGTTCACCATCGTAGTTCAGGTGTGATTAAAGTTTATGGCTATGATTTATGCTTGTGCATGATTAAGTTCTTTGTTCAAGTTGAAGTTTATGCTTGAATGGATGAGAAACCCTATGGGTTAGGATCTGAATAGTCCATGCGAACTGATAGATAGTCCTAGTGGATCTAAGAATAACCCTATTTGGGTCGAAATATAGATAACCCATTATGAGTTGGAATGTGGATAACCCTATTTGGGTTGAAATGTGGATAAATATCCTAGTGGATCTACGTATCCTAGGCTTTGCCTTAGGAATCAGAATCTACGTAGTTCGAAAAATGATAACCTGTTCTAGGTTAGAATGTGAGAACCTATTCTTGGTTTAGGGTTTACTGAGAGGTGAAAATTGTCCCGAGTTACCCTTTTCATCCTGAATTCTAATTTTTGAAGGTTTAGCAAAACATTCTCTTTCTTTATTAAGATTTTTATTATTTCCATTATGCCCTTCCCAAGAATGTGGGTGCCTAAATGCACGTCCCCACACCTAATATGTTTGCTAGGTGTACAGATATGACAGTTCAACTAGGGTGCAGCATAAATTAAATTATTACCAAAAAAAGAATATTCTAAGCATGGCATGTATGATATTTATGGTAACTATCATATCATATAGTAAGATTATGAAAATCTCCCTAATATGGCATGTATTGTAAATAAGGTAAAAACCTAATATGGTAAGATCTAAGCATGGCAAGATCTAATATGGTAAGATCTAAGTATGGTAAGATCTAATATGACAAGATCTAATATGGCAAGATCTAATATGCATCTATATATCAATATGGTAAGTACCAATCATAGAATGCATATATGACATGGATTTTTCAAAAAAAAGAAAGATCTTATATGCTATTTTCTAAGCATAGTAAGACTTAAAAATAGTCATTATTAAGATTTTACTAAAATATGATAAAAATTTATCTATTCTACCAAAAATAGCAACACATGGAATGTGGCAAACATGGTATGCACAATCCAAACAAAGCATATGAATGCTCCAAATATAAACATTTATCCAAATATGGCAAAATTCACTTAAACAATCATTGATGTTATAATGAATGAGACATCAATGAAACCCTTTTTTTTGAAAAGTGCAAAATTATCAAAAATACATTTGTTCAATGTTCTTTGAAAAAATTATAACTTTTATGAAGAAATTTGGGAAGATTAATGACTCAAAACTGTCAAAATTGTGACACAAAGTTTCAGATAATGGACAAAACTACGAACTGTATTCAGATTTTGTCACATTACACAAGAATGACCATAAGTAGGTCTTTCGAAACTCAAATCAAGCTCAAATTTTTTTCATAGAAAGATGACTCAATATATTATATTTCATATGAAGGATTTGAATCCCAACAGAAAGCAAAAATAGGTCCAAGATATTCCCTAAGACCGAACATGTGCACTGGTCAAATCTGTTCCAGATTTTTGACCAGTTGCACCATAAATTCCAAATAAAATTATATTCTTAATGAAAATTAAATACAGACATATGTCTATGTAGATAACTGTCTGATCTAAAATTTTATTAAGAAAAATTAGTTAAAATAATATATTTTCTTTGTGAGAAATAACTCTTTTCAATCATGCAAATCAGTACATCATGACAGATTCAAAATCAGAGCACCATGCACTTAAAAATTGATATCAATTCAAAAAAAAAAAAATTGAAAAAATATGACACCAGTGCTATTTTTTAGAAGACTTTATTTAGAAGACTTTCATGTCTAAAAAGTTTATATTAAGTGAATTTTCTGATTATGGTCATAAGACCTTTGTCTAGTGACTTTCTGATGGAGGATTGCATTACATCCGAAAAAAACAGCAATGTCAAAGACAAATTTTTTGATATATTTTCTCAATTCCAAATGGAACGAAATTTTTAGGGTAGTCTTCTAACATATCAAAGAGACTCCTAAATATTTGGGCTTCAAAATCTTAGAAAAAATACATGTGATGTACGTCATAATTTTGAATCCTAAATCTAGTATTTTTAGATCAGAAAACCACTTTATGAAATTTACAAAAAACATCAAACATCATTGTATATCATTCAAAAATTCATCATTGAATAACTTAGATAAATTATCATTCATGAAAAATGTTAGACATAGGCATCCTAACATTAACAAGCACGTAATAGAGCATTCATGATTGAGATTTCATGGAAATTAGTATTTTTCAAGCAAAATTGGCATTCGAGCATTCTAACGACCTTTAAATTTGTTTAGAGTACTAACCTTGTGCTCAAATCGAGCAAAACCATCGATGAAGGGTGATTGGAGGTTGTATCAATCCTCTTTGAATCTGAATCCTCATTCTCCTCTCTTTTGCTTCTCTCTCTTCTATTTCTCTCTTTTCTTCTTCTCTTTTCTTTCTTTTCTCTTTTCTTCTCTCTTTCTTTCTCCCTCTCTCTCATTTTCTCTCTCTCACTCACGTTCTCCTCTCCCTCACTCACGTTCTCCTCTCTCTATGGTCTGAAAAAAAGAGACTCCTCTCTCTTCTCTTGCCTATTTATACTTTTTCTCTCATTTTCTAGAAGATCCTTCTTTCCTTTTTTTTTTCTAAAAAAATCTTTTTTTCTTCCTTTTTTCTTCTTTCCTTTCTTCTCTTCCTTCCCTTTTCTCTTCTCCCTCTTTATTCCACACATTTTCTCTCTCTCCCTCTTCTATAAAATCCACTCTTCCTCTTTTCTTCTTCTCTCTTCCTTCCTTCTCTTTTTTTTTTCTTCTAGAAAATCCTTTCTTTTCATTTTTTTTCTTTTTTCCTTTCTTTTCTTCCTTCCCACGTTTTTTCTTCTTCCTTTCTTTCCTTTTCTCCTTCTTCTTCTAGAAAATCCTTTATCTCTTTCCTTTCTCTCTTTCCTTCTTCTAGAAAATTTCTTTTCTCTTTCCTTTCTTTCTTCTTTCCTTTTCTTCTTCCTTCTTTTCCTTCCTTTTTTCTTTCTCCCTCTCTTTTCACGTTTTCTTTCTTAGAAAACATTTCCTTTTTTTTTCTTCTTTTTTTTTTTTTTTTTTTCTCTTTCCTTCCTCTTTCCTTCATTTTTTTTTCTCCCTTTCTCTTCCACGTTTTCTTTCTAGAAAACATGAAGGGGAATCTTTTTTTTTTTCTCTTTTTTTTTATTTCTCTATGTTTCCTTTTTTCTTTCTTCCATTCTCTTTTCTATGGCTTCTCTTTCCTCTCTCTTTTTATGGCCTCACTTTCCTCTCTCTTTCCTAATATATATATATATATATATATATATGTATTATATATAATAATTTATTATACATTATACATATATAAAAGAAATGCATGCATATGGACTGACATAACTTGGTCTGGATTGGTCTGAGCTGGGCTAGGCTAAGTTAGACTAAGCTGGATTAAACTGGTTTGGACTAAGGTTGATATTTCATAGTCCATTTATGTCACCCTTCCATATGGATTTTTCCGATAGCATCTATTTTAAATTTTCTACGTTCACTTTGTAGAACATTAAAAATGAGGAATATTATAACTTGAATCATCTCATTTGGAAATGAAATGGCCAACTTATGAATTTCTGAAGTTTAAACAGGCCAGTTATTGATAATTTGGCTGACCATTTTGCATGGGATTCTTCGGAGACTTCTACCCAAGATTTTTTTACGTCCACTTTGTAGAATACTAAAAATGAAACATAATGAAGCTGAAATTACTTGATTTGGATATGGGGTGACCAAAATATGAATTTTCGAAGATTAAATGACCATTTTCATGTGTAATTTTGCAAGGGACCCTTCGGAGACTTCTACCCGAGATTTTTTTTCGTCCACTTTGTAGAACATTATAAATGAAGAATAATGGCCTTGGAATCATCTGAATCCGATGTAGAACGACAAAGATATGAAGCTTTGAAGTTCTAACGATAATTTTGCATGAAAGGTTGCATGGGGCCCACTGGTGACTTCTATTCGGGATTTTTACGGCCACTTTCAATAGGACTGAAAATAAGGAATATTGGCCTTTGAATCATCTGATTTCGATATCAGATGACCAAGATATGATGTCTTGAAGTTTGAATGATAATGCATGCATCATACGATAATTACGTAAATGCCCTTGCACTTTCAAACTGCGAGTCTTCCTTGTTTGAAGTCAGAATTTGATGATTCCGGTCTCATTTCGAAGATAATTTCACAACCTATTCATCCAAGTAGATAATAGCCTATGACCCTACTGCGGGGTTCAGTAGAGAATCACAAATCTTTGGGTTAAAGGCCAAAAACCTGCCATATTGGTTCACTTATGCAGAGGGTGGCAAAAATGGGGTGCTTACACCTTCTTCACCGTGATGGTTCTAAATGGCTTCTTGGCATTGCATTTGCTTGTAAAGGTACTCGCTCTCTTGGTACCTAAAGTTGTTGCTTTATCTTTCCAACGTGCTTGGTACCCATCCCTTTGGCTGTCCTCCACCGCCTTGGCTGTTTGGACAACGCTTCATAGGTGGTATGACCTTGAGCCTTAACAATGGCTTGC
The DNA here is from genome assembly GCA_028583415.1 of Protea cynaroides. Classification (NCBI taxonomy): domain Eukaryota; kingdom Viridiplantae; phylum Streptophyta; class Magnoliopsida; order Proteales; family Proteaceae; genus Protea; species Protea cynaroides. The sequence continues at coordinate 38,864,215 of CM053273.1, forward strand.
AGTCCTCCTCTAAGGCCATCAGCAAATCTCTTCACCTTTAATGCATCTTTATGCATGCTCGGAGTTGCAAAGTAATATAGCCTCTCAAAATCTCTCTGATATTCGATGACTAATCTTTGCACTTAGCTAAACGTCAGTTATTCTGCCTCCTTTTGGTCTCTATAACTCTATGGGAAATAATTGCCAAAGAAGGCTCCCTTGAAGTTTCCCCACGAGATATTCCCATACCTAGCCTCCAGGGTAGGCCGAGTAGATTACCACCAATTATCGGGCTCATCTTTAAACATGAAAGTGGTGCAGAGTATTTTCTGCTCATCAGTGCAAGGCATCATTCTAAGAGTCTTCTTAATAGTATGCATCCATATGGCAGGACGCAAGGGATCATTTCCTACACTTGTAAATTTTGGAGGCTTCATTTTCTGGAAAGCTTCCACTATCCTTGACATAGGTGTTAGGGTAGGTAGTAATGCTATCGGAGGAGCAACAGGAGCAATATTTGGTTGTACAGGTGGTGCTTGTAGATTCACTTGTGCTGCAGCATTTGGTACTAGTGCAGGTATTTGATTAGCAGGAGGCGGCACTGGTGCTGGAGCAGGTGTTGGTGCTACTGTTAGAACTGCCAAAACTAGTATAATTGGAGGAGCTATTTTTCCATGAATTACTGCTATAAGTCCAGTCATTAGCTGCTGTTGTTAGATACTGATATCATAGGCAAAGTTCCCCAAAATAGCAGTAATGTCTGCTGCGGTTAGCACCGGTGGTGGTGGTGGTGGTGCTACAGGTTCTGGTTCATGGTGTACCTCAAGCGGAGGTTTCACTTCCTGCATTATTCCCTCTGGTGGGGCATTGCTTTCTATAGTGTTGGGTTCTTGTCGCCTTTGCCTTGTACTAGGAGCCATGACCAAAAACTTTGCTCAAACCTCAAAGTTTTGAATTTGTCAATCGACTCACTAGTATGAATGTCCATTTTACATCATGCAAGGAAAATGTCAAGTTTGAAACTCAAGTTATAGTTTCAATGCATTGCTGAAGAATCAAATAGTCAAACATTCAACCTGGAGTGAAAAGCTAAAAAAATGGGACGTGCGACACGTGACCGACCGCACCCTTAACCAGGTGAGGGGCGTGTGGTACGTTACTGACCGCACATCACGACTTTAATTCAAAAAGGGGCGCAACTCTATTTTGTTTCATTTCCACTGTAGTTGAGCTTGGTTCAACGCAAGGAAGGTGCATACCATTCAAAATTTATTTTTGGAGGCTTCCTTGGTAATTTATTTCTTCCATCCATCTCGAAATCATCTCCACAACTTGCTACAGTAAGTTTCTCATACCAATTTATGCTTTTGAGTAACCTAGGTAGGTTTTTGTCGATTCCTCATTGTTTTACACATGTAATGGCTTAAAACGATGGGGCTTTACTATATCAACATGTTAAGAAGTGTTTCTCATGATTTTTCCTTTGTTTCAACTTGGTTACATCATTTTATAGAGTTGCCCAAAGCCAAAATCGAGATTTTTCTCCATTTCTCCAAAACAGAATTCAGGATATTCTTAATTTGTAGTTTCTTCCATCCCATTAATGTTCCAAAATACTTCTTAGAATCTATAGTGATGATTTGAATGCATTGGAATCTCTTTTGATACTTCATTTGGTCATATACATGTATTTCCTCATTTCAGCTATTTTCCCAAAACTAAGTTTTGTCACAGCCCATTTTGGGGAAAAAGGCGTGATATCCGAGTCATCGAAGAGACAACCCGAATCTTCTAACGACCGACAACCAAAATGATCTACCAGCAAACCCCACAGTCTATACAAACAATATCCATAATAATCAACAATAACTAATAATCATTGCAGCAGATAAGAGTTGCAGCAGAATCATAATAGAGAACAAATACTTCAAATGATATCATTACATAATAAGTCTATTATGTCTTACAAATTGTTTTACAAGTAATATTCATATTACTTATATCCCGTATTAAATAACTAGAGTAAATCTAAGATAATATACTGTAGATATACCAAATCACATCTATCTACAGATATCAAAATGAAGGCGAGGCACTGACTCAGGTCCCGTAAATACAATCTTTACAAGTACAACCCTGGACATGACCCCTCAGTGGTCCACCGCCAAGAGAAGTGCCCTCAACATCAACAAGATTCATAGTAGCAGATACAGAAGAGGCACCAACAATAAAAGCTAAAAAGAATACGATATTGAGGGGTGAGCTCACATCCTAGCTCAGCGAGAAGAATCAGATACTCATGTAAATTCCTAGGCAACAATATTATGAATGCAGTATAGAAGCAAATAAACAAGCAATTGTGGGTGTCATACAATGTGTATGCAAGTCATGGTTGATTTGTACCCCAGCAAGGATCTGCTCGTACCACACCACCCCTGGACAATGCTCATACCCCACTGCTTGGGCATATACTGGTACCCCACCGCCTAAGTTCCCAGTACCCCACCGCTTGAGTTATGTCCCCTCACTAAAGCATAAATCAGTTGACCAAGTTTATGCATGAGCATGTTATTATAATTGTCAGACTTCAACAGAGGCACCGACTACTACTCCTATAGCTCACCTCGTCTCTCACTGAAGGCTAACACAAAGCACGTAAAATTATAACATACTCCCATACGTTGCAGGTTCATATTCTCTGCCAATACAGACACAATACCACAACAATCAATCAGCAGGCATGTCCATGCAGTAAATAAATCTACACTCCAGTAGGAATCTCCGTCCTACACCAATAGGCTGACCATGCCCCTACTAAAGTATAGCTTGCCAACATGGCATGTGCTTCGTACACCTCTACTCCGTACGCCCATCATATAAGGACTTAACAAGGCTGGGTCCCAGTAGAGACCCCGACTCCTTACTCCCTTAGTTCGTCATGCTCTACTAAGGACTAGCCAATTCCCAACGTGAATTCATGAATTCGCTCGTTACGTAAACCACCATACATGGGTTGCACCCCAACGACGAGCCCCGGGTCACTACTTCCATAGATCACCTTGTCCCTACTAGGATACAGCAGACCAATGCAGCACATGTGAACGTACTCCCATACGCCACCTAGCTACCATACATGATCATGCACATAACAGCATCAATCTCTCATCCTACATCTCATGGGCATTGTATTGTACTCCCATACTCAACACGTCCACTATACATCATTTCCATCATACATTGTTATTGATATATAATGTAATGCTTAAACAGTTAATACTGTGCTTAAACAGTTAATACTGTTTATTTGTTGACATGTTATGAAAATAAAAACAACAATCATCATCAACTACCCACATGCTCAAATACTACAAGCATCCAATTCCCCTCACCTGTAGACACCAGAGGTGCTAAAGAACCTTGAAGCCGACAAAAGACTTCGCCCACTACCTCGGTGTTTTACCTATTTGATTAGATAACTTGATTAGTTTGGTAAATATCTTTTAAATCGTCATATACAGGTCTCAAAGTTCATACACGGATCCCATTGGGTGTTGGGAACTAAAGGGATAACATTCCCAAGGTTAGACTGTGCTTATAGGACAAACTGCCTGAAGCAGTAGATGAAATCGTTGGAATAGTTAGCCAGTTTGGTCTACCGCTCCAAACTTAGGAAAATTCAGTTAAAGGTAACCGGTAGAACGAGCGGTTGATCATTCAGCCGGTTGGTTATCCAGTTTAACACACTGTTATAACAGTGGAGTTTCAGAAGGCTTTTCAGAGGTTCTATCGGGTGAATGGTCATCCGGTTCATGCTACTGATTTATGCTATCGGTAATGGTCTATAGATTACTTGAGACTGGTTTGTGCAGTTGACCGTTTTGTGTGGTACACTGGTTATGTGATACCGGTTAGTAGTTGAATGGTTTAGGTCTATTGGAGGAATGTTCATCCAGTACGTTCTTGCGATTGACTGGTTACTATCCCAGAACGATAATTACGAACCAGAGGTAGTCTTCTTCTATGGGGGATGTCATTCCTACTTAGTTTCCTCCATTCTAAGTGAGGGGAAACATTCTTCTACCATTATTGTACTCATTGGGAGTCATTTAGGGCCTGTTTGATAAAACTTCTGCTTTTGGATTCTATGGATTCTGACTCCCAGGGAACCATTTTGGAGTAGAAGTGCGTTTGATAAGTCTGGTTGGATTCCAACTCCCACAGAGTGAACCGGATTCAGAATGGCTCCAGAATCCAAATTTTTTGAGTCATAAATACTTGCTCCAAGCTGTTTGATCAATTTTTTGAGAGAAAGAAAAGAGTTGATTCTCACATGATTCTCATTTGACCACCACTGTTGCCACCACCCACCACAGCCACCACAACCACCACCCACCACCACTGCCGCCGCCGTCACCATCCACCACCCACTTCCACCATCGCCACCACCACCACCGCTGCCGCCGCCAGTGTCACCACCACCACCACCGCCACCACCGTCATCGCCGCCGCCACCTCTACCACCACCACCAACACCGCCACCACCACAACCACCGCCACCCCCACCACCACCACCACCCCCACCACCACCCACCACCCACCACCACCAGCATGACCACCACCGCCCACCGCCGCCACGACCTAACACCATCATCCACTACTACCACAACTATTTTTCTAGACTTCGATTGGAGGGATAAGTGTGTTATCAAACATGTTTCTAATTCAAAGATGCTCTGAAATCTATTTCAAAATTACGTTATCAAACAAGTTTCTACTCCAAAATAATCTTGGAGTAGCTTGGAGTAGAATCCAAATTTGAACTAGAATCCAGAATCTAAAAGCAGAAGTTTTATCAAACGGGCCCTTAGACTCCATTATCATCTCCATTCATGGAGAGGGTGATAACCTAGGTTTTCTAGGTCAAGCTTGGTTTCCATTAATGGGGATTTGGTTCCCACTGATTTTACCTTCATTTAATTAATGGGAATCATCTTCCCACCAGTTATACATTTAATGGGAACCATTTATGGTTCCATTCACTCCATTCATGGAGTGGGGGAAACAAACCTAAGTTTTCTATGTTGTTAATGGTGCTCAACCACCATGGTTACTAGTCTTGAAGTAACAAGGAAGAAGGAGGATGTTGATGAACTTACCTCCAATGGATGAGGCTAGGGCTTGGAGATTCAAGTTCCAAGCTTCTTTTCTTCTTCTTCTCCTCTTCTTCCCACTCTCTCACTCTCCCACCGTTTCAATGAAAGGAAAGGAAGAATGAGACCTCCTTTTATAGAATTCAAGAAGAGGGAAAAGCCCAAATGTGTGTTCAATCGGTTGCTGTCGATCGGTTTATTGGTTTGGTTGTATGATCTATCGGTTGAGCTAATTCATGGGCTTGGGCTTAGTTTAATGGGCCCAAGCCATTGGAAACACTTCCTAGGTCCATTGAGCCTTGCTACTCAAACTCATCCAACATTAATCACTCAAGAGTTTGACCCGACATCAAGGTAAGGGTCAAGATATCTGAGTGCCAAGGGTTGCCACAGTGAGACCCAGTACAAAGGATCTGAATCCTTGAGGATTCTAGGTGTGGGTCTCACAATACCCCCAATTAATATGGATTTCATCTCCAAAATCAAGGCGTAGTTGCAAGTTCTTATCCCATACATATGGCGTCTACCATGCAACATAATTCATGAGATCAATACATATCAATTATGGTAATTTGTAATCAAGAGAGTTCAAGGGTCATCCAAATTCTCAAAAACTTTCTCAAGTCAGCATGAGGTCCATGCTCACATAGAGGCATAGCACTCCCAATACTTCTAACAGTCTTGAGTTACATGCTTTTCATCTCTGCAAGAGTGGTACGTAATGATTTCCTTAAGGCTAGGTGGTGGTACCACTACAATGGGTTGAGTACATCGCCGCTTTAGATGTCGTTGGTTATAGCATTTCTGAGGACTAGAGCTTGGTGGCCATGGGGTCTCAGTTATGGCCGGTGGTAATTATACCAAAAATTTCTCCTTCCCAAGGTGGGGTACTTTTGGTACTTCTTTATCTAGGCTCTCTTCGCCTATTACCCTTTCTTCATGCTACCGACACCACCCCTTGAGGCCCTTGATGATTTCCCCAAAATTTTTGGCGTATAGTTCATTACATCCAACATCGTATGTTATTACTCAAGTAATTTTGCCCAAGCATATTAAACACTAATCCATATGACTTCTTACTGCTTTAGTCCTCCCATTGTTTCTCCGCGTTATACATAAGTACAAACAGGGACTTCCTAGTCTGCTGCACATGTGAATTTGTTCTCATTACTTCCATAGCCTATGCACATAGCTCTTGGTGGTTGTTTATGAAGTGCCATCTCCGGTTTTACTCTTGAGGCTACGTATACTCCAACCGTTCAAGTATGGATCGATTTATACCATCAGTTGAGATGTTTGCCTACAGGGTTGACTAAGGGTTTCTTCGTAATTTCTAGTACTCCATAAGGTGTTACCGTTCATAAGTCTACATCTTTGGTATATCCTTCATAAGTAATAGTGGGGTGGTCAATAATTGTATGACCTTAATCAGCCCCCCCATGCTTTCATTTCTTACCTTGATCACCTTACTTCCATTAATATCAATCTTCTTCTTACAGTGGTCCTTCCATGATAATGCGTCATCAGGTACAGATAGTGTGGCTACCCATGTGTTGTAGACACACTACTAGACTCGGGTTATGCTTTTAGAGACAACCCATTTGTGACAATTTGTAGCTAAGGAGGTTACACAATGAGTTTGCATCATGGAATTTGAATTTTTGATGGAGGCAACATTCTAATTCCTTATGCATAACAAATTTAGGTGGTCATAGTATGCGCTTATCTATGTTACGCATCCCCCATACTTATGAATATCTCTATTACTCATGATTAACATAATCGAGTCAACAAAACATACTAATCCACCTAGGTCGTGAAACTCTGAATTGTTACTCTCCCCAGGGTGAGTACTTTGACAGTCCGCCCTTATCTCGGTGAATCCCTTTTGTGCAAATAAGTCCGCTCGGACCCTTCGGATGGCCTCTAGGTCTCTGTTGGAAGCGGAATCTCCCCTCATGAGGAATCACATACTAAAATTTTAGTCATTGACGACGACCATTGAACCCACGGGAGTTTGGTTCACCAACGTGGGGCTCATTTGTTACAGTGTTACCTCTACTCTCCTCGGTGAAAAAGGGGAACACAACCGAATGGTCCATGATAGAGCTAAATAAAATTCATGTAGGAATTCCAAAGATAAAATTATTTTCATACATATATCTATGTTAAACACTATTCGGTGCTAGGCTTTAATCACATTTAACTAGAAATAAGGCGTACCTATGACTACTGCGGGAAAGCTCCTGGCGCCCTCCGATGCCATGGCAGATACCCTATTCGGCGCTAGCACTGATACGGGTCTACACGGGGATGGTTTGCGTGGGGCAGTGCAAACTCTATCAAAATGCCCTAATTTGCCACAATTATAAAAGTGCCCATGAGGTATAGATTAGATCGCATAGAAGGCGGTCCCCTGCGAAGTTACTTTAGATGCTAGAGTAGTAGGCCAAGCTTGAATAGGTGCTGTGCTGCTAACTGCTGGCCTGACTGGTTGTGGAGTGGAGTACACTGCTCGAAAGGGCCTAGCAGCAGGGAGGCAGTTTGTGAAGCTGGACGCATGCCTCTGGCTCTGGTAGTTCTGCCTAAACCCATCTTCTACACTTTTTGCAGCTTGTACGGCGTCGCTGTATTTTGTCAACCTCATAGATTCCACCAGAACCATCAGATCCCCTCTCAAACCCTATACAAACCTCCTTAGTTTGAATTCTTCCTCTCTCATGGCAGTGGGAGAGAAGTAGAATAGCTCTTTAAATTTCTGTTGATATCTCTCCACTGTCAGGGCACCCTGGGTAAGGTTGAGGTACTCTACTTCCTTTCTGTCCCAAAAGCTTTGGGGAAAGAAATTTTTAAAGAATGCATCCTTGAATATTTACTATGTGATTTCTCCATAACGCTTCTCTAAAGTGGGTTGGATCCCTTTCCACCAATCATATGGTGCACCTTCGAGTTGGAAAGTGACGCACAAGAGTTTCTGGGCTTCAGAACAGATGAGTGTCTCCAAAACCTTCTCCATAGTCTGTATCCAAATGGCCGGCTGCATGGGATTTGTACTTACCCTAGTAAACTTTGGTGGATTCATCATCTAGAAGTATTTCATTACTTTAAAACTATCCATGGGGTCCTAAGCTGCCATTTCGACAAGTCTTGGGCAAATCTGAAAAGATGACATTTGCATAACCAATGTTAAATTAAGTCACCCCAATGATCCAAGGAGTACAGTAATGCATCCCATGCAAGCATAGGAATCGAAAAGTTATAGGGTATACATATCAATTTAGATGGCATGGCAGTCTAAATCAAATAATACTCATGGGGCAGGGGGCCAAAGGGATAGTACATGGAAAATTTAGTTGGGGTACCCCCAATTTATAAGATTTAAAGCCCTACTTTAGGGGGTAAGGTGATCTAGCAAAAGCCCAATCCAAACAGGCCCCCTTTTTATTTAACCAAATTTGGGTCTTGTCTTCCATTCTCAAGGTTATTCTTGAGAGCCTTCAGACGAGTGTCACTGCCAGTGGCATCTCTGATCATTTCTGGTAGGGTAGGCTGAATAATCAAAGAATAGGGCAGCTCATCTGTCGTCTCTATCCACTCTATCATTGCAGTGCCAATAATAGAGACTTCAACATCTGTAGGAGGTTCAAGAACCAATTCATGGGACAAGCTACGCCCTTCCTCACGTTCAGCTGACTCAAGGGTTTCCCCTTCTGCTATAACCATCGCCTTCTGGTTGAGAGCATCAGCCACCACATTGGCCTTGTCAGGGTGATACTTGATAATGTAGTCACAATCTTTTAAGATCTCTAACCACCTTCGCTGTCTCATATTTAATTCGTTCTGGTTGAATAAGTGAACCAGACTCTTGTAACGGTACATTATATAGAACGCTTCCCCATATAAGTAGTATCTCCATATCTTGAGGGCAAAGACAATTTTTGCAAGCTATAGATCTTGGGTAGGGTAATTCTTTTCATGCACATTTAGCTATCTAAAGACATGAACTACAACTTTGTCGTCTTGCATGAGTACACAACCTAACCCATACCTCGATGTATCTGTATAGATGGTGAATGGAGCCTTATCTAATGAAATAATCAGAACTAGGGCTGAGACCAGTTTCTCGAGAGTCTAAAAGCTTTCCTCACATTTGTCTGACTACTCAAATTTTACACCATTCTTTGTCAATCTCGTCAATGGTATGGCTATACGAGAATCCCTCAATAAAGGGTCGGTAATAGCCGACTAATCCATGGAGACTTCTAACTTCTGTAACTGATGTGAGAGTACACTAGTCCATGACTACACTGACCTTACCAGGGTCCACTACTAAACCCTCAACTGATATGAGGTGCCCAAAAAGCTACTCGCCTGAGCCAAAACTCGCTTTTCTTGTCATCTCATTTGCACTTATTCACGTTACCATCATTTCCATTATATACTAAGATCCTTAGCTTTTTCTCAGTAATCACATCTAAAATAGGGGGGCAAGGACCTTATAATCCATTTGGTTACCTGAAAGTCTCCTACCATCCCTAGGTAAAGTCATAATCCCATAACACCATCCCTGCTCATTCATTGGGATGTCAGTTGATTAAATTTGGGCTGCTGACCCCCAATTTTTAAGAATCCAGCCAGCATAATTTAGAGGGTCCTAGCCTTTGCTTAATTGACCAATTACAGCATGTCCATTATGTATTACTTGTATTAATTTGCTAGGGTGCTCATTCTAACTACCGACCCTAACAATGATCCAGTTGGCCTACTTGAATTAGGGAGCGATACATGATTTATGCCCTTGTTTAGCAATGAATTGAATTTCTACTCCACCAACGTTTGGTGGAATTAATTCCCTCTTATCATATGACTTGTTTAGAACTATCTATAGTGAGATCGCAGTCACCTCGTCATAGGGCTAACAGGGCTTATTAATTTGGTCCTTAAGGTCCACTCACATGGTTTGGAATGCCCATAAGTGAAAATTTTTTCTCCTACTTTATCTGAGTTACATTCATGTGCACCCGCTTAGCTTGGTCTGATACATGTTATTTTTGGTCCCATTCAGAGGCAACTTCATCCCTTTGACCCCCAATTTATAATGATCGGACCAAGGTTATTACTGATTGCATTTCTTGGACAGTGGGGTGCTATTCACTTGTACTAATGAGCATTCCCTGAATTTGACATACAACTTCTCCTGTCTTAACTTCTGTAATGCTAAGTAGAGGTCTTCCGCATGGGTGTTATCATCGGGTGAGTAGATGAGGATGTCATCAATGAAGAAGATGACAAACTTATCTAAGAATTTATGGAATACCCGATTCATAAACTCCATGAATGAGGCTGGAGCATTCAGTCCACTTGAATGACATCACCAAAAACTCAAAGTGACCATATCTTTTCCTGAACACTGTCTTGGGTATATCAATTCCCTTGGTCTTCAATTGGTGATAATCCGAACGTAGGTCTATCTTCAAAAATACACTTGCCCCCTAAAGTTGATTGAACAAGTCATCGATTCAGGGCAAGGGATACTGGTTCCTGATAGTAAGCTTGTTCAGATTTTGATAATCTATGCATAAACGGACACTCCCATCCTTCTTCTTCACAAATGATACCGATGCTTCCCAAGGTGAGATACTAGGCCTAATGAAACCCTTATCCATTAGCCCTGGACATTGTGTCTTGAGTTCTTTCAACTCAGTGGGAGTCACGCGGTAAGGAGCTTTAGAAGCCAGAGTTGCATCCTGGAACTAAGTCAGTCAGAAACTCCATTTCCCAATCTAGTGGTAGGCCAGGTAGCTCTTCAGAAAACACATCAAGGAATTCATTTACTACCAGTATATCTTCCAGCTTCATTATCTGGGCTTCAGTGTTCAATACGACACTAGGTTACACTTACACCCTTGGTGTAGCAACTTGGAAGCTTGAAGTGCCGATAGGAAAAACTTGCAACACTTCTTAGTCTTGTCATCAGTGAAGACAAATACCCCATCATTAGTAAGCTGGGATAAGTTTTAACATCTGGAACACAAAACGTTGGCCTGGTGTTTTTCCAACCAATCTATTCCTAATATCACATCAAAATCCTTCATCCCAAGGCAGACAGGGCTAGCCTCCATTACTTTATCTCCTATGATCACATCACGAGGTCCATAGTATGTCTCTAGATCGGACTTGGGTCATATGGGTATGCACCACTAATGAATAGATCATCTTGGGCAATTTCATTCCCAATTAAACCACTAATGCATAGATCATCTTAGGAAATTGCATTCCCAATTAAACGGTGAATGCTGGGGATACAAATAAATGTGTAGCCCCGAAGTCGAAAGCACTCGTGCAGATATAATAGAAATAGAAATCGTATTTACACATGCATTTGTAGGAATGTCACAACGTGCCATGCAAAATGATGCTTTCTTCTTAACTTTAAAATTACCTGTGACTACTCCAAGTGAGCCTTACGCATCCTCAGCAGATAAGGCAAAGGCCTTGCCTTGTTCAAGTGGCGGTGCCTTCTTTAGTTTTGGGCACACTCTTGCAAAATGATCCAACTTCCCATAGTTGTAACATGCACCATAGTACACAGATGAGGTGTTGGAAGCTGCAAGTCCGGGCTAACTTTCCTTGGGTACAAACACAATTGACTTGTTTGTAACTGGTGAAGAACTTGGGTGTTGCGCACGGAATGGCCTATTAGTAAGGCTGCTGTAGCTGCTAGCCCTCTTTTCGCCCTAAAAGTTCTGTAGTTACCTATCTTCTGCACTTCTTGCCGGGTGAGTTTGTGCTCGAGGTACTTGCACATGTGTTGGTATGGGAGGTGGGATTGGGAGTACACCTACACCTTGGGCTTGACCTTGAGCTGGTGGAACTGGGTGTGCTCCACGTAAACTAGCTAATAGCTTGGCAAAGACTACCGCTATCATTCTCTGTTGCTCCTCTAGGTTCCGGATCAACCTGCCCAAAATGGTTGTCATCTGAGCCATAGTCTGCACTGGAGGTGCCAGTGGGAGATCAACGGGTGGTGGAGGCAGCGGCGGAACATGTGGACGTCAATGGGGATCACCATGTCCTACACTTCCTTCGTCTTCTACCAAGTTTACACGATGTCCTCTTTGGTTCCATCTTAGAGGCATTGCTTTCAATGGTTGATTGTTGATAGGGCAAAATTTGTAAATGCCCACTCTACCAGTAGCGCAGCAGAGTGGTTTTGAACCACCCCCCGGCTATTAACCCTCAGTGATCACCTATCGCTTTCTTTTTTTTTAACCTTTTTCTTGTACCTTACAGCGTCTTCTGACTTTGTATACGTCATGCATATAGGGTAATTTCTTGGTGTATGGATTACACCCTACTCAACTCATGTACATCCTCCTTCTTTCACTTATACTGGTACCTTTCTTTACTTCTGCGTTGATCAAGAGTTATATCTGGGATAATGGTCTGGGTTGTGGCCACATCCCAATTTTGTGCATAAAATCGGATACATATATATAAATACCTAGTTTTCCTTTGTTCTTAGTTCATACTGTATTTTATGCTCTTTTATTAGTTCTTGTAGTGTGGTGCAACCTAGCTTACTCTTTTCCTCACTTACTACTTGTTGGTTCATAAAGGCTTTAAATTACCCTAGGCATCTGTTCCAATACATGGAAACACATGCGCAGGGGAAGTCTGTTGGTATAGTCAGAGTGGTTATGCTCTGATACCAGTGTTGTCACAGCCCATTCTAGGGAATCAGGCATGATATCCGAGTCATTCAAGAGATAATCCGAATCTTCCAACGACTAACAACCAAAATGGCCTACCAGTAACCTCCACAGTCTACACAAATAATATCCATAATAATCAATAATAATTAATAATCATTACAGTGAAATCATAATAGAGAACAGATGCTTCTAATGATATCATTACATAATAAGTTTATTATATCTTACAAACCATTTCACAAATAATATTCATATTACATATATCCCATACTAAATAACTTGAGTAAATCTGAGATAACATACTATAGATAGACCAAACCACATCTATCCACAGATATCAAAATGAAGGCAAGGTGTTGACTCAGGTCCTGTAAACACAGTCTTAATAGGTACAGCCCTCGACATGACCCCTCAGTGGCCCACCGCCAAGAGAGGTGCCCTCAACATCAACAGGATCCATAGTAGCAGATACAGAAGAGGTACATACAATAATAGCTAAAAAGAATACAATAACGAGGAGTGAGCTCACATTCCAGCTCAGTGAGAAGAATCAGATACCCATGCAAATCCCAAGGCAACAATATTATGAATGCAATACAGAAGCAAATAAACAAGCAATTGTGAGTGTCATACAATATGTATGCAAGTCATGGTCGATTTGTACCCCAGTAAGGGTCTATCTGTATCACACTAACCTTGGACAATGCTTGTACCCCACTGTCTGGGCATATACTCGTACCCCACCGCTTGAGTACCCCGTACCCTACCACATGAGTTATGTCCCCTCGCTTAAGCACAAATCAATTGACCAAGTTGATGCATGAGCATGTTATTATAATTGTTAGACTTTAGCAGAGGCATTGGTTACTACTCCCATAGCTCACCTTGCCTCTCACTGAAGGGTAATGCAAAGCACGTGAATTTACAACATACTCCCACACGTTGCAGGTTCATATACTCTGCCAACATATACACAATACCACAATAATCAATCAGTAGGCATGTGCATGCAGTAAATAAATCTACACTCTAGTAGGAATCCTCGTCCTACTCCAATAAGTTGACCGTGACCCCATTAGAGTATAGCTTGCCAATATGACATGTGCTTTGTACACCTCTACTCCACATGCCCATCATATATGGACTTAACAAGGCTGGGTCCCAGTAGAGACGTTGTCTCCCTACTCCCTTAGTTCGTCCTGCTCTACTAAGGACTAGCCAATTCTCAACGTGAATTCATGAAGTCACCTTTTACATGAACCACCATACATGGGTTGCACCCCAACTATGAGCCTCGGGTGACTACTCCCATAGATCTCTGTGTCCCCACTAGGATACAGGTAGACCAACGCAATACCTATGCACGTACTCCCATATGTTACCCGACTACCATACATGATCATGTACACAATAGCATCAATCTCATCCTATATCTCATGGGCCATGTATTGTACTCCTATACTCCACACATCCACCATATATCATTTCCATCATACATTGTTATTGATATATAATGCAATGCATAAACAGTTAATACAGTTTATTGAATGACATGTTATTAAAATAAAAACAACAATCATCATCAAACACCCACATGCTCAAACACTACGAGTACCTAATTCCCCTCACTTGTAGACACCAGAGGTACTAAAGAACCTTGAAGCTGACAAAAGACTTCGTCGACTACCCATGGTGTTTTACGTATTCGATTAGATAACTTGATTAGTTTAGTGAATATATTTTAAATCATTGTAAACAGGTCCTAAAGTCCATACACATGGCCTAATGGGGGTTAAGAACCGAAGGGATAACATTCCCAAGGGCAGAGTGGGCTTATTGGATAAACTGGCTGAGCCGGTAGCTGAAACCGATGGAAGGGTCAGCCGGTTTGGTCTACCGCTCAACACTTAGGAAAATTCAATAAAGGTAACCGGTAGGATGGGCGGTTGATTGTTCAACAGGTTGGTCATCCGGTTTAACACACTGTTATAACAGTGGAGTTCCAGAAGCCTTTTCGGAGGTTCTACCAGATAAATGATTATCCGGTTCATGCTACTAGTTTGTGCTACCGGTAGTAGTTTATCGATTACATGAGGCCGGTTCATGTTGTTGACAGATTCGAACTATTGACTGGTTCGGGGGGTAGACCGATTATGTGATACCAGTTAGTGGTTGACCTGTTTAGGTCTACTGGAGGAACTTTCATCCAGTATGTTCGTGCGGTCGACTGGTTACTATCCCAGAATGATAATTACGAACCAGAGGTGGTCTTCTTCTTGGGGGATGTCTTTCCCACTTAGTTTCCTCCATTCTAAGTGGGGGAAAACATTCTTCTACCATTATTTCACTCATTGGGAGTCATTTAGACTCCATTATCATCTCCATTCATGGAAAGGGTGATAACCTAGGTTTTCTAGGTCAAGCTTGGTCTCCATTAATGAGAATTTGGTTCCTACTTATTTTACCTTCATTTAACTGATGGGAATCCTCTTCCCACTAGTTATACATTCAATGGGAACCATTTATGGTTCCATTGACTCCATTCATGGAGTGGGGGAAACAAACCTAAGTTTTCTAGGTTGTTAATGGTGCTCAACCACCATGGTTACTAGTCTTGAAGCAACAAGGAAGAGGGAGGATGTTGGTGAACTTACCTCCAATGGATGAGGCTAGGGTTTGGAGCTTCAAGTTCCAAGCTTTTCTTCTTCTTTTCCTCTTCTTCCCTCTCTCTTACTCTCCCATGGTTCCAATGAAAGGAAAGGAAGAATGTGACCTCCTTTTATAGAATACAGGGAGAGAGAAAAGCCTAAATGCATGTTTAATAGGTTGCTATCGACCAGTTGATCGGTTTGGTTGTATGATCTACCGGTTGAGACAATTCGTGGGCTTGGGCTTCGTTTGATGGGCCCAAGCCATTGGAAACACTTCCTAGGTCTATTGAGCCTTGTTACTCATACTCATCCAACATTAATCGCTCAAGCATTTGACCCCACATCAAGGTAAGGGTCAAGATATCTAAGTGCCAGGGGTTGGCACTGGAGACAGGGTACAAAGGATCTGAATCCTTAAGGATTCCAGGTGTGGGTTTTACAAGTTTTGTCACTTAAAATGTGTTCCAACACCTTGTGTCAGTGTTTTGATCACTTTGGTATATTATTATGTTTTTTTTTGCCAATTATCCACTCACTAATACTTATTCTTGTTCTTCATGTATAGTTCTCCATTTTCTAAACTCCTACTTCATCCACTATGGCTGCTCGAGATATCCTTAGGTCATCTGGTGCTGAGTCTTCTGCTGTAGGAGCAGAGAAATAGTAGGGACACCTACCATCAGCTGATGATCCTTTCCATTTCAGATCAGCAAACGCTGTTGCAGCTTGACCTACCTTTGAGGACCAATCAGTAGAGCTAGGCCATTTTGTCCTTATATATGAATTAAACAGGTTCATCGTTCGCCAGGCTTTTCTGATATGGGTTGGTTGCCTGCGATAAGATTATAATTGCCCACCCAAGTAAACATGGTATGAAAATTCTACTACAATCTGTAGATTGACAAAGGCATAGAGGAGACTAAAGATTGTTTCACTTTGTAGATTTCCAACTGGATTAGGAGCAGAGTTGTAAGACCCGTATCAAACTAACCCGGTCTTACCACCTTGAACCAGGTCTACCCATCATGGTCGAGCCAAATGGATCAAGTACATGAGGGAGATCGCGATCCTAGGTATTAAACTGACCCAAAAATACTAAAATAAGGGGGAGGGTCGCATACCCAGCAAGGCAGGGTCGGACCCCCCTAGTATAAAAGTCAGACCCTGAGTTTTTAACCTGGGGTCGGACATTTTAGAACAGGGGTCGACGGGATCACCGACCCCCTCATCGACCCCCAGTCCGTCGATAGAAACCGTGAATTAGGAACTTTCCAAATTTCAATGCGATTCTTTCCTAATCTCAATTGGACTTATTTTGGGAGTTTTTACTCTATAAATAGGACGTCCCTAAGCCTCTTTCACTCCTTTTATAACCTTAATTGGATTGAGAGAAAGAGAAGAGAAGGAGAAGAGAAAGAGAAGAGAAGGAAAGTGGAGAAGAGGATCAAAGAGGAGGCTTCAGAGAAATCAGCCTAATTCTCAGGTATGGATACTATCTCCATGTAATTCTATAGACCTTAGAATAGATAGTGAAGAGGGAATGATCTAGGAGAAACTCAAATCATCCATCCATGGTTAGGTTTTCATGGAAAACCATGGGGGAGATCATAAAAACCATATAGGTGAATGAACTACGGTTCTAGACCATAGAACATGTGTGGAATGGATTGTAAAAGCAAGCCATAGGACCTCAAACACGAAGGAATGGACTGTAGGATGAAAATTTGACTAAACCCACAGGGGGTCGCATGGGGGTCGATGGCCAATCGACCCTACTAGACCCTAACAATCGACCCCCAGTGTTCGAGAAGTCCATAATCTAGGTGGTAGCACCCAAGGTCGATGGAACCTCTGACCCTGGCATCGACCCCCAGTTAACAGCATACTTTTAAAATCAGAATTAATTCTAATTAAATTCTATCGACTTGATTAGGTATTCTAGTGATATAATATTGATATTTAGTTGATTCTTAAAGCTTGAAAGAGGATCTATGATCAAGCAAAGGTGAGGGAACAAGACCTAAACTAATTGGTTAATAATAAACTGTTTTATTCTTGAGTCTAATGCCATGATTGATTCTATGTGTGTATGCTTGTTATGTGCATTCAACATGTCATCTAATATTTCTATTATTACTGTTCATGCATATTTAAATTATTGTTTATAACATGATGATGATGATGATGATAGGAATAGGCATGTGAATGTATGTGTGTGGTTGGTGTGCTTGATGCGAGGGAGTATCAGGGGGGGTGCCATAGGCCGGGCCTCAACACTCTAGCTCTATCTCTGACTCAAGTTTTGTCCACTGACATCGTCGTATCACCATTACCTTAGCAGAACTATTACGTCGTAGTGTATGAGGGGAGGTGGTCTCAGACCGTGTAGTCTCTGACTCTGCTGGGGGGGCCTTAGCCCTATCTCTATGGACGTATTGAGGGATGCTGGGGTGAGGCCTTTGATACACTGATTGGCATTAGGATTGGTTAGTTGCTAGCCTAGTTTGCAAGCCCTCGCCAGTAGGGGCTTACGTGTTGGTATGGGTAGAGTATCAGGGGAAGTGTCATAGGCCGGGCCTCAACACTTTAGCTCTATCTCTATTCCATGATGGGTGCATGTGGGATGACAATAAACGTTACCTTTGGGCGGCTTCACACACTCGTGTATAGAGGTGCGGTGGTCACCTATCCTTTCTATAGCACATTGCAAACTTATTTACCAGACCAAAGATATGAATTGAATGCATGCATATGTTTGTTGCATTGTTTTGTTTGCTCACTGAGCCATGATGTGTGCTCATCCTCTCGACGTCGAATATTTTTAGTTGATGATGTAGGTACCACTGTCGAAGATTATATGAGTGCTCCGGTGTACGCACGTGTTGCTGCAATGGAAGCCGAAGACTTAGTGGATATGCATGACTCTTCATGCGAGTGTAACTCATGCGTATTCGATTAGATTTTTCATTTGAATTTATTAAGGAAATATAATTGATATTTTATTTACTTATGTCTCAGTTGATACAACATAATTTGATACTTTATTTATGATTATTACAATTAGATTCCTTAGTTGATTTACTATAAGACTTCCGCTAATGTGTATTTATTCTGATTATGGTTGTGGATGTGTATGGTTTTATTTTTAATGGACATAGCCTATTAGAGATCTTGGTTGAACCGTTGGTTTATTAGTGGTTCATCACATTGTTCTGAATGGTACAGAACTGGGGTGTGATAAATTGGTATCAGAGCATCTCAGGCCTTGTCTGTGAAACCGTATACTTCCACAAAAGGTCGTGAACTGAGATAGGATAAAAATTTAAAAGATGTAATAATAACACACTATAAGCATCTATGTTGTTTGAGATAAAACTGAAAGAGAATAATGCATCTATTAAATGAGAAACAAATTTTTATATACAACCAAAGGAAGAACAAACATTTATATATATATATATATATGATTAAAGCAGAGTACAGTCCACAGTCCGGACAGTTACTCTGAAGTACAAAAAGAAAGATAAAAGAAATACATCAAGAAGCTGGAGGTGATGGGGGAGGCGGTGCCTCATGGTCTCTATCATAGTCCTCAGCGTAGACTCTAGTCAACCAAGCTATCTGAGTCTGGGTCGTCTGGAGACTAGCTGTGAGATCAGCCACCCGCTGGTCAGTCACACACTGAGCATCCCTAAGCTCTCCCACCCGCTGATCTGACATGTGCTGAGCAGCTAGAAGCTCTCTCACCCGCTGGTCTGACATGCATTGAGCAACCAAAAGCTCTCCCACCCGTTGATCGGACAAGCACTGAGCCTCTAGAAGCTCTCCCATCCTCAAGTCAGACATATGCTGAGCCTCTCAAATCTCGTGCAAGATCCCCATCATGTCACCAGAAGAAGCATACGAAGGACCAGCTGCATGCGAATGACCAGTTGAAGAAGACGGACCAGCTCTAGTAGCACGAGTAGGTGATGGAGGAGGTATGGCATCTACATCCATGTACAGTCGATCGTCATCATCCCCATGAACCCCTGCTCTAGCGGCTGCTGCTGCTGCCTCAGCGGCAGCCATCTCCACTCGAGTGTGAGGGCGCACCATCGCATTCCTCTCTGGGCATCCCGCATGCCCATCTTGTAAATAGCCTCCCAATCCAGAGGCGATGAGAAGGATTTCTCCTGAATCTTCTCATCCAACAAATCAACCCCCAGGCGGGTAAGCAAGGTAGTGATCATGCGTCCATAAGGAAGGTTGCCAGTGTGACTGAGCAACGTGGCACTGATCATCGTCCACATGATGATATAGGGAAGGCAGACGGGCTGCCTAGTGCATATGCAGTACAGCTGATACTGGGTTAAGTGGGAGACCCTCTCGTAATGACCACTCTACGGTATCAAGTTATGCTGAATGATCTTGCAGTATACCCGTGGATCTGAACGCAGATAACACGCTTTCATCTCCTAGCGATCAGGTCTGATGAGCTGACGATCTATCTCAGCCCTCATCTGTAATGAAAATAACTGGGGCTCTCCAGGGGCACAGAATACCAAGGGCCCATCATAGGAAATGCCCAACAAGTCGGCCAGCTGCCGATAATCGAATGAAATATCAACCCCCTTAACATAGCTGGTGATCCGAAGCTCACCACCTCTCTCAACATCATTGTAATCTCCCACCACCTGGAGATTACAGTAGAACTGGCGTACTAAGTCAGGACGGGTACAGGCGTGATAGGTGATGACAGGGAGCCATCCCATATCGCCAAAGGCCCCCTCCACATTGAACAAGGCCAAGCTAGCCAAGTCCACTTTGCGGCCTCCCTCTACTTTCTTGCGAGCGTAGTGGGCATACTGCGTCTCGGCTTCATTGGAACGGAAGCGAAGATGGTCACGAACCCTAGGTACCTTGGTACGAGCCATAGTATCTGCAAAATAACAAAGAAAAACAAATAATGGCTTAGTAGAGAGAAAAAGTCTGAAATTTTGACATAATAAAGACGTAAATGGGTCAAAAACCTCACTTTTCACCCATACACGTGGGCAGGAGGATTTACATAGATCCTAAACTATCATGTGACTCATACAGTCAGAAATTTCAACTAATGAGATTGAATTGGAAGAAATTTCAAGAAATTCAAAATCTCGATAAAATTAGGGCAAAAAGAGTAAATTTTGAGTTTCTCGATAACCAACCGATGAAACTCAAATATTTTTTAGGACTTTCGTTCCTCGAGTCACCAACAACAAAAGCCCCCAATAAAAATTGAATTTTTACGATTGAAAAAAGTTTAATTTGAAAAATACTAGATATGCGAGCAAAAATCTAGGTAAAGAAACCTAAAAACATGAAAAGGTAGAAAACATACCTGTAGCGGAGGAGTAGACGACGAAACAAGGAGTGCAAATCACCAACGGACCGGAGTTTTCACTGTAGCAACTCAGAGGGACGAGTCGAGTCGAGGCGGAGAAGAAAGAATGGGAAATGGACTTCGAACCGGAGTTTAAAAATCTGATTTTTAGTTCAGGGGTCGGAAAATTCGATTAAAACAATCGACCCACCCATCGACCCCCGCATCGACCCTCGACTCTCGGGAATCTGACAGAGAACCAGGAGTCGCACCCTAGGTCGGACATCCTCCGACCCCCCCCCCCCATCGACCCCCGGCTCTCGGGAAGAATTGTTGATTTTCCAGGGTCGCATACTGAGGGTCGGACACCCATCGACCCCCACCATCGACCCTGTAGTGAAAACCCAACATTTTTGACAGAATGATCTGAAATTTTTGAAATTTGCAATTGTTAATGGTTTTAAAATATGAGAATTGAAATATTTAATGATTGTCTCTCGTGTTCAATGATTTTCAGGCAATCCCACTATCATATTAATTAATGGCGGGATGCAGAGTAACCAGACAGAGCCGTAACTCTATTCCACCACCACCACCTGTGGGGGAGAATAGCCAGACACACCCAGAAACACAGGAGAACACGAACACAGCACCGTCCGTCATAAATGGGCAGACAAATCCTACAAATCTGTTAGCTCCACTTATAGACTTGGCCACAGTCGTAATGAACTTGGCCCAACAGCTGCAGCAAATGCAACAGGCACAAGCCACTATATAAGCTGCCATAGGCATAACTCCTCCAGCTGCACAGACACCTCCAATGCCAGTAGGACAGGCAAGCACAATACCAGGGGGAAGTAACACAGTACCCCACGCACCTCAGACTCCTATCATGCAGGCTCCAGTACAAAATCCGGAGATAGCTCAAGGTGGATATCAATACCAACCACCTATGTATGGAGCGTATGTCCCGCAACAACTAGACCACTCCAGACTGGTGGAGCATTTTCTGAAACTGAAGCCCAGAGAATTTAATGGCAAGCCAGTAGACCCTTTATGGCCGGCACACTGGGTTGACGAAATGGAAAGAAACTTTATGATGATGACATTAAATGAAGAAGAAAAAGTGTTGTGTGCCACCTTTATGCTGAAAGGAGATGCACACCATTGGTGGAGGTCTACCAGGACATATTTACTTACAAAGCACGTCCAACTGACTTTGGATATTTATAAAGAGGAGTTCTTTGAGAAGTACTTTCCGAGAAGTTTCAGAGATTCTATGGAAAGAGAGTTCCTGAGTTTATATCAGGGGCAGATGACCGTGGATGCATATCAACAGTGTTATGAAGAGCTGTTTTTCTTTGCACCCACCAGTATGCAAGAGGAAAACACCAAGACCCGAAGGTTCGTCATGGGACTTAGGGGAAGCATCTACGAGCACATTCTGGGACATGAAAAGAAAATCTATAATGAAGCGGCACAAATTGCTCGAGTTATAGAGTCGAGCCAGAAGGAGAGTTATTTCATGCAAAACAGAGGTATAAAAAGGCCAGTTGGAAATTCTTATAACGGAGGGAATAACAAGGCATTCAAACCCTTCCGAGCTCAAGGCTTTACCACTGCAACCAAGACTACTCCAGTAGCTCAACAGCAACAAAAGCCAATTACTGAAGGGATAAAATGTTTTAACTGCAGCCAAGTGGGACATATGGCAAGGGAATGTCCTAAACCCAAGAAGCAGCTACATCAAGGACGAGTTTACGCGGTTACATCTGAGGATGCTGCCACATTACCTGATGTGGTCACATGTATAACTTAAATTTTTAGTTAGTTGTATTACATTGTATGAGCATGTAGACTAAACCAAAACAAATCACAGGTATCGTACCTATTAATGGCATTCCCGCCAGAGTACTCTTTGATTCAGGAGCTACTCATTCCTTTATATCTATGACATTTGGAAAGAAGTTAAATCTAACCCTTAAATCCTTAGACTGCAAACTACTTGTACGATCACCTATGGGATTAGAAGTGGAGTTAGATAAAGGTTATGGACCATGTCTAGTTCTTATTGATGAAAATACCTTGGATGCAACCTTGATCCAACTTGAGATGGCAGACTTTGACGTCATCTTGGGAATGAACTGGTTAGTTCGGCATTCTGTAAAACTATTGTGTGCTGAAAAGAAGCTGACATTTAAAGACAAGGAAGGAGCAGAGTTCATTTTTTCGAAAACCAAACTTCCCCGTAAACGAAAGCTCATACTCTCTGCGCTAAAGGCTAAGAAGTGCCTTGAGAAATGAGCAGTCGGGTATTTAGTATCTGTGGTCGACCTTACCAAAGAAGCACCACGGATGGACGTATTTCCTGAAGAATTACCAGGATTACCACCCGACCGAGCCACAGAGTTCGTTATAGATCTTATACCTGGAGCCGCACCAGTATCGAAAGCACCTTATCGAATGGCTCCTACCGAACTGAAGTAATTAAAAGTACAACTACAAGAACTGCTGGACAAGGGTTACATTCACCCTAGTATATCACCATGGGGAGCGCCAGTATTATTTGTGAAGAAGAAGGACGGTAGCGTTCGCTTGTGTATAGACTACCGAGAACTGAATAAACTAACAATCAAGAATCGGTAACCATTGCCTCGGATTGATGACCTATTCGATTAGTTGCAAGGTGCCAAAGTGTTCTCCAAGATCGATCTTCGGTCAGGCTACCATCAACTGAAGATTAAGGACGGTGATATTCCCAAGACAACATTCAGGACCAAATATGGACATTATGAATTCTTGGTTATGTCATTTGGATTGACAAACGCACCAGTAACTTTTATGGAACTTATGAACCGGGTTTTCCACGACATGTTGGATACATCGGTTATTGTATTCATTGATGATATATTAATCTACTCCAAAGACGAGGAAACTCATATTAAGAATCTAAACGCCGCTCTGCAGCGACTACGGAAGGAGAAGCTCTACGCCAAATTTTCAAAGTGTGAGTTTTGGCTAAAGGAAGTCGCATTTCTAGGCCATGTAGTATCCCCTGAAGGAATTAAAGTGGAACCCAGTAAAATCGAGGCTATTGTAAAGTGGGAAGCACTGAAGAGCGTTGCAGAAATTAGAAGTTTCTTGGGTCTAGCTGGGTATTATCGACAATTTGTGGAAGACTATTCCCGAATTGCCGTACCTCTTACCAGTTTGACTAAGAAGGGCGACAAGTTTGTTTGGACGGACAAATGCGAGAAGAGTTTCCAAACCTTGAAGGCTAGATTGATATCAGCTCCAATCTTGACCATCCCGATTCCAGGACAACCATTTATCTTGTATACCGATGCGTCAAGACTGGGATTAGGATGTGTACTTATACAAGGAGAACAAGTAATTGCTTATGCCTCAAGACAATTGAAGACACATGAGAAGAACTATCCGACTCATGATTTGGAATTAGCGGCAGTAGTACATGCTGTCAAAATATGGAAACATTATCTGTACGGGAAAAAGTTTCAGATTAAATCAGACCATAAAAGTCTTACTTATCTATTTGATCAGAAGGAGCTGAATATGAGACAAAGAAGATGCCTAGAACTATTGAAAGACTATGATTGTGTTATCCAGTATCATCCGGGGAAAGCTAATGTAGTAGCCGATGCGTTGAATAGAAAGGCAATGATAAAATCTCAGGGGGAGGCTAGCACAACTGCCGCAGTGTATACTACCAGAAAGGTATTCAAGCACGGTAATGAGCAGTTTGTGATAGATGCACCAGATGGATCAGCCAACCAAGGGTTTATTCATCGGTTTTCAAACATGTTCGCCGCATTGAAGATTATACAGGATATAATTGATGAATTAAAGACAGCTATCAAATCAGACCCTTACCTAAGAACGGTACAAGAGGACATCGAAAAAGGTAGGACTAACCCTGAGTTCACCTTGGACGAAGAAAAGGTACTGAAGGACAAAGGAAGAATATGTGTACCCGAAACAAAAAGCTTGGACATTAGACACCGATTGATGAAAGAAGCTCATACCACCATCTATTCGATACATCCTGGAAGTACAAAAATATATCATGACCTAAAGAAATTATATTGGTATAGAGGAATGAAAGCAGATGTAGCTAAGTTCGTGTCTCAATGCCTAAATTGTCAAAAAGTAAAGGCTGAACGACAAAGACCGGCAGGACTATTACAGCCGTTACCGGAACCGGCATGGAAATGGGACTGCATCACTATGGACTTCGTCACAGGATTACCATTGACTGCTCGAGTAGTTGACGTAGTTTGGGTGATTGTAGAATGCCTGACTAAAACAGCTCGCTTTATACCTATACGACCTCAGTATACACTGGAGAGGTTAGCTAAGCTGTATGTGGATAACATTGTGCGATTACACGGTGTACCTGAAAACATTGTGTCCGATAGAGATCCACGATTTACTTCAAAGTTTTGGGAAGGATTGCAAAAGGCTATGGGTACAACATTGATGTTTAGTACCGCATTCGATCCGCAGACAGACGGACAGTCAAAGCGTACAATTCAGATTCTAGAAGATATGCTTCGAGCATGTGTAATTGATTTTAAAGGATCATGGGATGAAAAGTTACCACTGATTGAGTTCGCTTATAACAATAGCTATCAGGCTACTATACAGATTTCACTCTATGAAGCACTGTATGGTCGAAAGTGTCGAACTCCTTTGTTTTGGAATGAAGTTGGGGAACGTAGTATTGTTGGACCAGAATTTGTTGAAGAGACTTGTCGAGTGGTCGACATTATCAAGGAAAGAGTGAAAACTGCTCAGAATCGTCAGAAGCAATATGTAGATACCCGACGCCAAGACCTTGAATTTTTCGTGGGTGATAAAGTATTCTTAAAAGTATCGCCTATGCGAGGATTGAAACGGTTCTGACAAAAAGGAAAACTTAGTCCAAGATATGTCAGGCCATATGAGATTCTAACTAAGCGTGGAAAAGTGGCGTACCAGTTAGCACTACCACCATTTATGTCAAGTGTGCATGACGTATTTCATATTTCCTTATTTAAGAAGTATGTCAAGGATCCAACGCATGTTCTGACAGTAGATTTATTAGATTTGACTGATGATTTAACATTTGAAGTAACACCAACTGAAATCACCAGTCGAAAGGTTCAACGACTACGCAACCGTGATATCTAATATGTTAAGGTCACCTGGAGAAGTAGAGATATGGAAGAAATCACATGGGAAGAAGAGAATGCTATGCGAAAGCAATAACCTCATCTGTTCGACTCGAAAGGTATGTACAATTTTGAGGACGAAATTTTTATAAGTAGGGGGGAGTTGTTGAACCAGGTCTACCCATCATGGTCGTGCCAAATGGAACAAGTACGTGAGGGAGATCACGATCCCAAGTATTAAACTGACCCAAAAATACTAAAATAAGGGGGAGGGTCGCATACCCAGCAAGGCAGGGTCGGACCCCCCAGTATAAAAGTCAGACCCTGAGTTTTTAACTAGGGGTTGGACATTTTAGAACCAGGGGTTGACGGGATCTCCGACCCCCTCATCGACCCCCAATCTGTCGACAGAAATCGTAAATTAGGAACTTTTCAAATTTCAATGGGATTCTTTCCTAATCTCAATGGGACTTATTTTGGGAGTTTCTACTCTATAAATAGGATGTCCCTAAGCCTCTTTCACTCCTTTTAGAACCCTAATTGGATTGAGAGAAAGAAAAGTGAAGGAGAAGAGAAAGAGAAGAAAAGGAAAGTAGAGAAGAGGATCAAAGAGGAGGCTTCAAAGAAACCAGCCTAATTCTTAGTTATGGATACTATCTCCATGTAATTCTACAGACCTTAGAATAGATAGTGAAGAGGGAATGATCTAGGAGAAACCCAAATCATCCATCCATGGTTAGGTTTTCATGGAAAACCATGGGGGAGATCATAAAAACCATATAGATGAATGAACTACGATTCTAGACCATAGAACATGTGTGGAATGGATTGTAGAAGCAAGCCATAGGACCCCAAACACGAAGGAATTGACTATAGGATGAAAATTTGACTAAACCCACAGGGGGTCGCATGGGGGATCCATGACCAATCGACCCTACCAGACCCTAACAATCGACTCCCAGTGTTCGGGAAGTCCAGAATCTGGGTGGTAGCACCCAGGGTCAATGGAACCTCCGACCCTGGCATCGACCCCCAGTTAACAACATGCTTTTAAAATCAGAATTAATTCTAATTAAATTCTATCGACTTGATTAGGTATGTGATATAATATTGATATTTAGTTGATTCTTAAAGCTTGAAAGAGGATCTACGATCAAGCAAAGGTGAGGGAACAAGACCTAAACTAATTGGTTAATAATAAACTGTTTTATTCTTGAGTCCAATGCCATGATTGATTCTATGCGTGTATGCTTGTTATGTGCATTCAACATGTCATCTAATATTTCTATTATTATTGTTCATGCATATTTAAATTATTGTTTATAACATGATGATGATGATGATAGGAATAGGCATGTGAATGTATGTGTGTGGTTGGTGTGCTTGATGCGAGCGAGTATCAGGGGGGTGTCATAGGCCGGGCCTCAGCACTCTAGCTCTATCTCTAACTCAAGTCTTGTCCACTGACATTGTCGTATCGCCATTACCTTAGCAGAACTATTACGTCGTAGTGTATGAGGGGAGGTGGTCTCGAACCGTGTAGTCTCTGACTCTGCCGGGGGGCCTTAGCCCTATCTCTATGGACGTATTGAGGGATGCTGGGGTGAGGCCTTGGATACACTGATTGGCATTAGGATTGGTTAGATGCGAGCCCAGTTTGCAAGCCCTCGCCAGCAGGGGCTTACTGTTGGTATGGGTAGAGTATCAGGGGAAGTGTCATAGGCCGGGCCTCAGCACTTTAGCTCTATCTCTATTCCATGATGGGTGCATGTGGGACGACAATAAACGTTACCTTTTGGGGGCTTCACACACTCGTGTATAGAGGTGCGGTGGCCACCTATCCTTTCTATAGCACATCGCAAACTTATTTACCAGACCAAAGATATGAATTGAATGCATGCATATGTTTGTTGCATTGTTTTGTTTGCTCACTGAGCCATGATGTATGCTCACCCTCTCGACGTCGAATATTTTTAGTTGATGATGCAGGTGCCACTGTCGAAGATTATATGAGTGCTCCGGTGTACATGCGTGTTGTTGTAATGGAAGTCGAAGACTTAATGGATACGCATGACTCTTCATGCGAGTGCAACTCATATGTATTCGATTAGATTTTTTATTTGAATTTATTAAGAAAATGTAATTGATATTTTATTTACTTATGTCTCAGTTGATACAACATAATTTGATACTTTATTTATGATTATTGCAATTAGATTCCTCAGTTCATTTATTATAAGACTTCCGCTATTGTGTATTTATTCTGATTATGGTTGTGGATGTGCATGGTTTTATTTTTAATGGACATAGCCTATTAAAGATCCTGGTTGAACCGTTGGTTTATTAGCGGTTCATCACACTGTTCTGAATGGTGCAGAATTGGGGTGTGACAAGACTGGTTTCCATTACCATTCCTAGCCTGGTACGAAGTTTAGGGATATCTGCTGAGGGAGAGATGGTTTATGTGGAGTCAAAAATTCCCATGGATAGTGTGTTGTAGCTTGCAGAGATACACTAGCAAATGATGCTGGGTCCAGAGTTGCGTAAGAGAAATTGTCATCTGGTTCTCAGGGTATACTGTCGCATCACACAGCATAACATAGTGCTTAGAGGCAGACACAGGGATGCAATTGTGTACTTCTATGAGTTTGTGGCTTACTGCATCATCGTTCCTCATTAAATCTATCTTCCCTATCTAATTATGAGGACCATGATCCATTCAGCACTATACACTTGGACTAGTAGACTTCCTTATGGCCGGTTGCTCACCCAATTATTCTTCAACTTGGGGTTTTACTTTAGAGCTTGACGAGGAAACTAGTATACATACGAACATTGGTTGGGATATGCTGTACAATCTTGAATTACAGGATGTTGTACTTAGCAATGAGGAGTTAGAGCAGCATCCTCCACCTAGTCCTATTAGTAAATGTCAGCCAGCCAGGAGGGTTCGACGTAGGGTGGCCATGTCTTCTTCCTCTTCTAAGAGTGAGCCAGCAGTTCCTAGCGGTAGTAGAGATGCTTTCCGAAGCAAGCCGTTTCTAGCGAGGATGCTCCATCTAGGCCAGTTGCAGAGGATATGGTCGATTCTACTGTTGAGCGAGAGAGTTCATCACATTCTACAGGTGGTGATGAAGTACTAGTAGTGGCGGCTCTTCAGACTATGGTTGTTGAGATAGTAGAGTTGCGAGAGTTATTGGGAGACTTTCGCTCCTTAGCGCTTGCCTTTGGATGACTAGAGACGAGCACATCAGACTATAATAGATGTACACAAGAGACGTATGCTTTAGAAACTCACTAGTGTGGAGCAACTAGTGTCTGGGTTTAAGCGAGGCTTCATCCAGTTTTAGGATACACTAGACGCTATTAGGCAGGAGGTCACTTCCACGTGGACTACGTTGGTTACTGCGGGTCTTATTGTGCCTGTTCCTGACGATGTAGCCACTACGACAGCAGCCAAACATGAGCATACTCATCAACGATGGCTTAGTCAGTAGCAAGGGTTCGGGCCACCTATTTTGCAGACAATCTTGATCACTAGGATGATCACAGTTCTCAACATGGAGATTCATAGACCAGTTCATAGATAACAAGACTGCATGTTTATTTCATTTATATCTCTGTTATGGCTCATCAGATATATTTTATACATTTTGTTTGATAGTGATGTTGATATTGATGGGTGAGGATCTGGTTTGTAGATGTCAACCCATCTTTAGTACTTTATTCGTTGTTGGTACACAGGGTGTTTTATTCGTCTTATGTGTCTAGATATATTATGCTTTCATTGTGTGATCATATTATGTTATTTTGTTTCTTATAGATTATTCATGGTTCATGCCTCCCTTATAGTATGTGGTTTACGCTTCCTATTTCAGCTAACTACATTTGTGGTATCCATGTATGCTATGGTTTAGTAATCGACGTGGCACATTCGTGCTCTGATACCAACTTATATCACACCTTGTTCCCAATGTATTGGTACTATGGAATGGACGAGATCTCCACATCCTATTAGGGCATTGGAAATCCCATTCTAGGATCACGAAATGTAGTACTCTAATTAATAAACCCCACCAACACAAAGAAAGATAATAATAAATCCTTACCACCTGATTAAAGAAATTACCAGTCAAGAGTATAATGAAAGTCTAAATAAACATAACCATGAAACCTAAATAGTCAAATGATAATTTATTAGTAGTTCCTGAACCATTGTAAATAGTAATTAAATAAAAGTAATTAAATCCATTAATATAAATATTCTTATGGGCAACACACCCCTAATTCTAAATAAAATAAATTTAAATAAAAAAGTTTATCAAATTGTTCGTGGTGCCTATCCATAGACACAATCGAAGCACTCGTATGATTTATCATGGACATCATCATTACTAGCATCCGTGACGTCAAATTCCATCTCCATCAAACCTGCATCTAAAAGAGTTTGTATACATAAGGGTAAGCTCAACCATCGAGCTTAGCAAGGAATTCAAATATGCAACACATAATATGCCTGAATTAACAACTACAGTCTGATACATAACTGTAAGTGCCAGCTCAAGACAACTCACACATGGATTCTCCGACTGCACGGGTTTTCTCCCATCAGAATGAATATCACCTCACTCGACATACAATATCATCCCCCAAATACAGGTCCATCGTTATGGAACAAGCCCGAATTATGTCGGCCACTTGACCACAACTCATCCCAAGCCTGTATTACGCCAGCCACTTTAGGAGATAATAATCCTACTAGTCAACTCACCAGCTTATCCACACTATTTTGGGTATGGGGAGCATCACAGCTATGTTCATACCACCCATTACTGAACCCATCCCACTATATACCCCCTAATGGCTAAGGGTACAATTATTAGAGTGATTTAAGTTCAACTAACCAAGTCCTCCTAATTAACCAAATTATTGGACTATAACATTGCCAAGCTTTCGACCCCATCTGAGCCCCCATATAGGACATCATGACTTGGATAAGTTACACATGCTCATTATGAAGCACCGCCAGTAAAAAGGGGTACAAGCATCCCATACCACCCACCTTCCTCTTTACTGACTTAACCAGACATCACGAATGAAAACATAGGTCAATTGCTTTTGTAAAAGGTAGCGAGTGTCCCATACCACTCGCCCTCCAATCCTTACCGGCATTGTTGACCCCAAGCTCAAGGATACATATGCATGAGCAAACAATCAGTTTATTGGATGACATGTTATCACACAAAGCATGTTATCAATTGCATAGCATCACACAGCAAAATAAAATATCTCTAATTCTACCAAACAAGGTCTAATTCCCTTACCTAAGACGGTAAGCAGCAAAGATATTAAAGAGTACGGTCTCGGATAGCTTTACTACGTTATTCTCATACCTTAATAACAATAAAAGTAATAATATTAAATCCATCAGTTCACTGTTTGTCTCTATTGTTGCTCAAGCACATCCTAATGATTTATTTACATTTCTAGGGGTCTGATTATTATTAATAAACATTCTACACTTGCTGCCCAGGGGTTTCAAATACATAGAACCATGAACAGCAAGCATCGATAGTAACTAGCATAGGTTATAAACAAAACGAAGGAGAAAACCTATGCAAACATAAGATCTTAGGGATATAAACCCATGACAGGTTCATAAAAATCCCAGAGAGATGCTGTCTAGGACTGATCACAAACAAAGGTCAATTCACCGTGTGGCACATGGCATCGACCGCACAGTCATGACCACAGGCGTGTGACACATGTCATCATCCGCACATCAAAACGTGGCCAAAAATAATTGATTTTGACACGGTGCTCCTCTTGGATTTTATTAAGCCTAAATAAGAAGTTTGGGTTCGAAAATCCAATTGTAGCTCATGTTATTGGCATTGATTCCATTTCCCAATTTACCAATATTGCTGGATCTGGTTTTAATACCTTGGATCCGATTCCAGTAATACCAGGAAGGTTTCCCTTGGGTTTCTGTCCAAAATAAGTCTTTCAAAACTAACACGAAGATCTGGGTTACTTAGATTCGACCATTAGTCCACTTACTTCCATTTTTCCAATATTCCATAGGTCTTGATCCTTTCTTAAGTCTTTCCAAATCGTCTACATAACTCCTTTGGTAATTCCCTATGGTGGTGAATGAGTTTTTATGTAAGACCCGTGTAAATTTAACCCGGTCTTACCATTGTGAACCAGGTTTACCCGTCATGGTCGAGTCAAATGGACCAAGGGCATGAAGGAGATCGAGATCCCAGGTACGAAATCGACCCGAAAACACTTAATTTTGAGGGAGGGTCGCACACCCAGTGAAGCAGGGTCGGACCTCCCTATACAGAAAGTCAGACCCTCAGTTTTTGAGGGAGGGTCGGACAGCTTAAGACTCTAGGGTCGACGGGATCATCGACCCTCCCATCGACCCTCGATTTCTGACGAAAACTGAAATTAGGAAAATTTCCTAATTTTCGGTTGGGATTCTTTCCAAATCTCAATGGGATTATTATAGGACACTCCTAGTCTATTTAAAGGACGTTCCTAAGCCACATTCACTCCTTTCACAACCCTAATTGAATTGAGAGAAAGAGAGAAGAAGGAAAAGAGGAAGAAAGGAGGCTAGGAAGAAGGCTTAGCAAAAAGGAGAAGAAATTGCAGAGAAAAGTAATCTTCTCAGGTATGGATACTAATTCCATGAGTTTCTACAGACCTTAGGTTAGATATGGTTGAGTGTAGGATTTCGGAGAAACCCAAACCATCCATCCATGGTTAGGTTTTCATGGAAAACCATGGGAGGATGCACGAAAGCTATCTAGATGAATCATACATGGCTCTAGACCATGGAATGAGTGTTGGGTGAATGTAGGAAGCAAGTCATAGGACCCCAAATACGAAGAATGGATTAAAAAGTGGAAATTGGACCAGAGTGCACCGAGGGTCGCACCGAGGGTCGATAGACCATCCGACCCTAGGTGTTTCTGACCATCGACCCTCAGCATTCGGGAAGTTCAGAATGGAGGGAGGGTCGATAGACCCATCGACCCTAACATCGACCCTCAGTGGACAGAATGGTTTTTAAATTCTGAATTAATTCTAATTAAATTCTATTGACTTTGTTAGGATTGCTAGCAATATAATACCATTATAACAGTGAATCGAAAGCTTGGAAAATATCTATTAGCAAGCTAAGGTGAGGAACCTTAACCCCAAACTAAATTGGTTAATAATAAACTGTTTTCTATTTATTGAGTCCTATGCCATGTTGATTCTATGCGAATATGTTTGTAATGTGCATACAGCATGCCATCCAATATTTCTATTACTTGCTCATGCATATTTACTTTATTGTTTATAACATGATGATGATGATGATGATAGGAATAGGCATGTGCTTGTATGTGTGTGGTTGATGTGGTTGATGCGAGCGAGTATCAAGGGAGGTGTGATGAGAACGTCGATAACCGTTAACCTTTGGTGGGTCTCAGCACTTTAACTCTATCTCTAACTCAAGTATTGTGCATTGGCATCGTCGTATCGCCATTACCTTAGCATAACTATTATGTCGTAGAGTATCAGGGGAGGTGGTCTCGGTCCTTGTAGTCTCTGACTCTACCGGGGGGCCTTAGCTCTATCTCTATGGATGTTCTGAGGGATGCTGGGGTGAGGCCTTGGATACACTGTTTGGCATTAGGATTGGTTAGCAGCGAGCCCAGTTTGCAAGCCCTCGCTAACAGGGGCTTACGTGTTAGTATAGCATTATATAGCAATAACCGTTAACCTTTGTTGTATAATGTTATGGTAGGGTGGATGGGGACGATGATAACCGTTAACCTTCGGGCGGGCTTCCACACCCTATGTATAGATGCGGTATCAATAACCGTTAACCTTTGATCACCCAACCTTTCTATTGCACATTGCAAACTATAAACCAAGACCAAAGATATAAATTGATTTTTGCATGCATATGTATTGTTGCATTGTTTTGGCTACTCACTGAGCCGTGTTGTGTGCTCACCCCTCGACGTCGAATATTTTTAGTTGATGATGCAGGATATACTGTTGAAGATTATATGAACCTGTCAGCGTATGGAACTGTAGTAGCTATGGAAGTTGGAGCTGAAGACGATACACACGACTCCTCTTGCGAGTGCAACTCGTGTGTATTCGATTAGATATTTTTGTAGGTTTCTTATTTGGATTTATAAGACATGTATTTGGTATTTAAATTTTTATGTCTTAGTTAAACACAGAATAATTTGGTATTATTTATGGGTATCATTCTAGTTCTCAGTTCATATTATTTACAAATTTTCCGCTATTGTGTATTACTCTGATTATGATTGTGGATGCGTGTAAAGTTTGGATAACGCGGGGATAGCCTATTAGAGATCCTGGTTGAACTGTTGTTTATTTGGTGGTTCATCACATCATTCTGAACAGTGTGGAATTGGGGTGTGACAACTTGGTATCAGAGCATCTCAGGCCTTGCCCGCCGAACTGACACACATCTAAGACCATTGTGAACTGAGATAGGATAAATTAAAAGCTTTAATACAAACGCACTGTAAACATAAGTGATGACTGAAACCGAATTAAAAAGGGAATAATACATCTATTAAAGAGAAAAACCGATTACATACATATATACATCGCTAAAGCAGAGTACAGTCCACAACCCGGACAGTTACTCTGTAGTACAAGAAAGGTAAAGTACAATCAGGAAACTGGAGGCGAAGGAGGAGGCGGTTCCTCACGATCTCTGTCGTAGTCCTCAGCATAGACTCTAGTCAACCAGGCTATCTGAGTCTGGGTCGTCTGTAGACTAGCTGTGAGATCGACTACTCTCCTGTCAGTCGCACGCTGGATCTCCATGAGCTCACCTATCCGCGAGTCAAAAGTGTGCTGAGCAGCCAACGGCTCCTCCACTCTCAGGCGCTGAGCATCTAGTAAATCCTCCATCCTCAGGTCCGATCTGTGCTGAGTCTCTCTGATCTCGCGCAACATCTCCATCATATCAGAAGATGGGCGTGAAGGACCAGCCTCAGGTGCAGAAGCCGCCGCAGCAGAAGTACCAACTCCATCCGCCTGTGTGGGTGATGGCGGGGGTATCGCATCGACATCCATATACATACGATCATCATCGTCGACCGGATCTCCCCGAGCCCTAGCAGCAGCCGCAGCATCAGTCACCTCGACCCGAGTGTGAGGGCGCACCATCGCGTTCCTCTCCTCATCACTAACCTCCGCATCTCGCAGCCCCATCTTGCAGATAGCCTCCCAATCTAGAGGCGACGAGAAGGTCTTCTCCTAGATCTTCTCATCTACTAGATCCACCCCCAAACGGGTCAGTAGCACGGTAATCATGCGTCCATAGGGTAGATTACCCCTATGACCGGACAATGTGGCACTGATCATCGTCCGCATGATGATGTAAGGAAGGCAGACTGGTTGTCGAGTGCATATGCTGTAAATCAAGAACTGGGTCAGCTGAGACACCCTCTCATAGTGCCCACTGCGGAAATCAGATTATGCTTGGATAATCTTGCGAAGACTCGTGGAGATGGACGCAAGTAGCAAGCTCTCATCTCGCCATCTATCAGGACGGAGCAACTGATTGTCGATCTCTGCTCTCATCTCCATCTCAACAAACTGTGGCTCTCCCGGCGCACAGTACACCATAGGACCATCGAAGGGAATGCCCAACAGATCGGCCAGTTGCAGATAGTCAAGAGAAATGTGCACCCCCTTGACATAGCTAGTGATGCGCAACTCCGGACCACGCTCGACATCATTGTAATCCCCCACCACCTGGAGATTACAATAGAACTGACGCACCAAGTTTGGACATGTGCACGCGTCGTATGTGATGACAGGGAGCCACCCCATGTCACCGAATGCTCTCTCTACGTTGAAGAAGGCTAGATCAGCCAGGTTCACCATACGACCCCCTTCCACTTTCTTACCGGTATAGTAGGCATACTGTGCCTCGGCTTCATTTGAACGGAAGCGGAGTGGATCACGCAATCTTGGCACTTTGGTACAGGCCATAGTATCTGCAAAATAAGAAAGTGAAAAGAAACAAGGAGTTAGCAGGATAAAAATCCAAAATTTGATTTAATAACGGCGTAAGTTGACCATAAAGCCCCATTTCTTGCCATACAAGTGGGCATAAGGACTTACGAAGGTTTAGACATATCCTACAACCCACATGCAGTAGGAAATTTTAACTGACGATGTCCAATTTGAAGAAATTTAAGAAAAATCAAAAATTTCGATAAATTAGGGCAAAAAGAGAAAAATTTAAGTTTCTCGATAACCAACCGATGAAACTGAAATTTTTTTGAGGGCTTTCGTTCCTCAAGACCCCAATAAAAATAGAATTTTTACGGTTAGAAAAAGTTTAATTCGGAAAATACGAGTTAAATAAGCAAAAACCTCGAAATAAAAACCTAAAAACAGGGAAGGTTGGGAAATTTTACCTGTAGAGGTGATGTGGATGTCGAAACTCGGACTAAGAATGATCCACAATAGTGAAGTAGCACTGGAGTAACTCGGAGAGTAGAGACGAGTCAAAACGGAGGGTGAATATTGAGAAATGACCCAGAATCGGATCTTAAAAACCTGATTTTTAGTCCGAGGGTCGGACAATTCGACTGATACCATCGACCCTCGAATCGACCCTCCAATCGACCCTCGACTCTCGGGAATCTGACAGAAATTCAAGGGTCGGACTGAGGGTCGGACACCCATCGACCCTCGCATCGACCCTCAGCTCTCGGGAAGAACAGGTCATTCCCAGGGTCGGACATACCATCGACCCTCACTATCGACCCTACATAGAAAAGACAGTATTTTTTTTCAGAATGAATCGAGGATTAAAATTTTATATCGGTTAGCATGCCTACATGAAGTATAAATGATTTCTCACTGATTTTGATGACTTTCAGGCACCAACCATCTCAGAAAGAAAATATGTCTGGCCGTAAAGTTACCCGGACGGACCAAAACACGGTCCCACCACCACCACCCGTGGAGGAGACTAGTCAAGAGAATAACTAGGTATCGGAAAATCCAGAACCGGTGAACCCTACAAATTTACCACCACCACCAACGAGCTAGCAACGGTGGTGATGAATCCGCTCAACGGCTACAACAAATGCAACATGCACAAGCACAAATGCAGGTTGCGATGGGAGTTATGTTTCAAGCCACTCGGGCTGCAGACCATGCACACCGGGCAAGCTAGTGCAGCACCGGTGGGTAACCACCCAGCCCCTCGGACACCTCCACAACCGACCGCACCAGTTCTGTGCAAGCCCCGAAGCAGCCCAAGGAAACTATCAGTATCCACCCCCTATGTTTGGGGCATATCAAAATCAACTGGATCACTCCCGGCTAGTGGAGAGATTTTTGAAAATGAAACCAAGGGAATTCAACGGAAAGCCGTCTGATCCACTGTGGCCAGCACACTGGATAGACGAAATGGAAAGGAATTTCCTTATGATGACTATAACTGAAGAAGAAAAAGTGTTATGCGCCACCTTCATGCTCAAAGGCGACGCACATCATTGGTGGAAGTCGACCAGGACCTACCTAATGACTAAGCACGCCCTACTGACTTGGGCTATATATAAAGAAGCTTTCTTTGAGAAATATTTTCCACGAAGCTTCAGAGATTCGATGGAGTAGGAGTTCCTGAGTCTTTATCAGGGACAGATGTCGGTGGATGCGTACCAATAGCGTTATGAAGAGCTGTTTTTCTTCGCACCACTAAGTATGCAAGAAGAAGATACAAAAACCCGTAGATTTGTCGCGGGACTAAGAGGAAGTATAAGGGAACATGTTCTGGGATTAGAGAAGAACATATATAATGAAGTTGTCCAGATCGCTCGAGTGATTGAATCGAGCCAGAAAGAGAGTTATTTCACTCAAAACAAAGGAATAAAAAGGCCAGCTGGAAATTCTTATAATGGAAGCAATAGTAGGACGTATAAACCTTTCCGTCCTCAGAATTTTAATGCTGCAACCAAGGCTATTCCCGCAGCTCAACCACAGCAGAAGTCAAATGTTGAAGCCCCGAGGTGTTATAACTGCAACCAACCAGGGCATATGGCAAAAGAGTGCCCAAAACCCAAGAAACAGTTACATCAAGGACGGGTATATGCTGTTACATCAGAGGATGCAGCCGCATTGCCTGATGTGGTCACAGGTATGACCGAAACTTTAAGATTAAAATTACCTTGATTGAGCATGTAGACTAAGTAAAACGAATCACAGGTATCGTACCTATCAATGGCGTACCCGCCAGAGTACTCTTTGATTCAGGAGCTACTCATTCATTTATATCTGTGTCGTTTGGAAAGAAGACCAATCTGCCCATCAAAACATTAGACTACAAATTACTTGTACGGTCACCGATGGGACTAGAAGTGGAATTAGAGAAAGGTTATGGACCATGTCCAGTTCTCATCGGAGAGCAGACCTTGGATGCAACCTTAATACAACTTGAGATGGCAGACTTTGACGTCATCTTGGGAATGGACTGGTTAGCTCGGCACTCTGCAAAGTTGCTATGCGCCGAGAAGAAGCTAACGTTCAAGGACAAAGAAGGAGCAGAATTCAGTTTCTCGGGAACCAAACTTCCCAAGAGACGCAAGCTTGTACTCTCAGCATTAAAGGCTAAGAAGTGCCTCGAGAAAGGAGCGGTCGGATACCTAGTATCAGTGGTCGACCTAACCAAGGACGTGCCACGAATGGAAGATATTGATGTGGTGCGAGATTTTCCTGATGTATTTCCGGAGGAACTACCCGGATTA
Source organism: Protea cynaroides (assembly GCA_028583415.1). NCBI lineage: Eukaryota > Viridiplantae > Streptophyta > Magnoliopsida > Proteales > Proteaceae > Protea > Protea cynaroides. The sequence continues at coordinate 38,903,046 of CM053273.1, forward strand.
CCACCCGACCGAGCCACGGAGTTTGTAATAGACCTGATACCTGGAGCCGCACCGGTATCAAAAGCACCGTATAGAATGGCTCCTACGGAACTAAAGGAATTAAAAGTGCAACTACAAGAACTGCTGGATAAGGGTTATATTAGACCCAGTATATCTCCATGGGGAGCACCGGTGTTGTTCGTAAAGAAGAAAGATGGTAGCGTTCGGTTATGTATCGACTATAGAGAGTTGAATAAGCTGACAATCAAGAATCGATATCCACTACCCAGGATCGATGACTTGTTCGATCAGTTACAAGGAGCGAAGGTATTTTCAAAGATCGATTTTCGGTCAGGCTATCATCAATTGAAGATTAAAGAAGGTGACATTCCGAAGACAGCTTTCCAGACAAGATACGGACATTATGAGTTCCTAGTGATGTCCTTCGGACTAACTAATGCACCGGCAACGTTCATGGAACTTATGAACCGAGTTTTCCACGATATGTTGGACACGTCGGTGATAGTATTTATTGATGACATATTGGTATACTCCAAAGACAAGGAAACCCATGTCAAGAACCTAAACGCAGCCCTACAACGTTTAAGGAAGGATAAGTTATACGCCAAATTTTTGAAGTGTGAGTTTTGGCTAAGTGAAGTCATCTTTCTAGGCCATGTAGTATCCGCGGAAGGAATCAAAGTGGACCCCAGTAAGATCAAAGCTATTGTGAAGTGGGAAGCACCAAAGAGCGTCTCAGAAATTAGAAGTTTTCTGGGTCTAGCTGGATATTATCGGAGATTTGTAGAAGACTATTCTTGGATCGCCGTACCTCTCCACCGATTTGACCAAGAAAGGAGAAAAGTTCGTATGGACAGATAAGTGTGAAAAGAGCTTTCAAACACTGAAGACCATATTGATATCCGCTCCAATTTTAACCATTCCCGTTCCAGGACAGACATTTACCTTATACACTGATGCATCGGGATTGGGATTAGGATGTGTGCATATGCAAGGAGAACAAGTAGTTGCGTATGCATCGAGACAGTTGAAAGTACATGAGAAAAATTACCCAACTCATGATTTGGAATTAGCGGCAGTAGTACATGCTGTCAAGATATGGAGACACTACCTATACAGAGAGAAATTTCAGATTAAGTCGGACCATAAAAGCCTTACGTATCTATTTAATCAGAAGGAGTTAAATATGAGACAAAGAAGATGGCTAGAATTATTGAAAGACTATGATTGTGATATCCAGTATCATCCGGGAAAAGCGAACGTGGTAGCGGATGCATTGAGTAGGAAGGCAATGATAAAATCTCAAGGGGAAACCAGCACGACTGCAGCAAGGTATACCAATGGAATGGTGTTTAATCACGGCAACGAGCAGTATGTGATAGATACACCGGATGGATCAACCAACCAAGGGTTCATTCATCGGTTTTCAAATATGTTCGCGGCATTGAAGATTGTACCAGATATAGTGGAGGAAGTGAAGACAGCTATTAAAGCAGATCCTTATCTGAGAACGGTACAAGAAGATATTGAGAAAGGTAGGACTAACCCTGAGTTCACCTTGGATGACGAGAAGGTACTGAAATACAAAGGAAGAATATGTGTACCCGAAACAGAAAGTGTAGACATTAGACACCGACTCATGAAAGAAGCTCATACCACCATCTACTCGGTACATCCTGGAAGTACAATAATGTATCATGATCTAAAGAAAATGTATTGGTGGAGGGGAATGAAGGCCGATGTAGCCAAGTTCGTGTCTCAGTGCCTAAATTGTCAGAAGGTAAAGGCGGAACGACAAAGACCCGCAAGACTATTACAACCATTACCGGAACCAGCATGGAAATGGGACTGCATCACTATGGACTTCGTCACAGGACTACCATTGAATCCTCGAGTAGTTGACGCAGTTTGGGTGATTGTAAACCGTCTGACTAAAACAGCTCGCTTCGTACCGATACGATCCCAATATACACTCGAAAGGTTAGCAAAGCTGTACGTGGATAATATTATTCGGTTACATGGTGTTCCAGAAAGCATTGTGTCCGATAGGGACCCACGATTTACTTCCAAATTTTGGGAAGGACTGCAAAAGGCTATGGGTACCACATTGAAGTTTAGTACTGCATTCCACCCATAGACTGATGGACAGTCGGAGCGTACCATTCAGATTTTAGAGGATATGCTACGAGCATGTGTGATTGATTTCAAGGGATCATGGGACGAAAAGTTACCACTGATCGAGTTCGCTTACAATAACAGCTATCAGGCTACTATACAGATGTCACCTTATGAAGCACTGTATGGTAGGAAGTGTCGAATTCCCTTGTTTTGGAATGAAGTTGGAGAACGTAGTATCGTTGGACCAGAATTTGTTGAAGAGACTTGTCGAGTGGTCGACATCATCAAGGAAAGAGTAAGAGTAGCTCAGAACCGTCAAAAGCAATACGCAGATACTCGACGAAGGGATCTAGAGTTCGTCGTAGGTGATAAAGTATTTTTGAAAGTATCGCCTATGCGAGGATTGAAGAGATTCGGACAGAAAGGAAAACTAAGTCCAAGATATGTCGGACCAAATGAGATTCTGGCTAAGCGTGGAAAAGTAGCTTATCAGTTAGCACTACCACCGTCTATGTCAAGTGTGCATGACGTATTCCACATATCCTTATTGAAGAAGTATGTCAAAGACCCAACACATGTGTTGACAGTAGATTTGCCGGAACGGACTGATGATTTGACATTTGAAGTAATACCAACGGAAATCACTAGTCGAAAGGTTCAACGTCTACGCAACAGAGATATCTACTATGTTAAGGTCACATGGAAAAGTAGAGACATGGAAGAGATTACATGGGAAGAAGAAAATGCTATGAGAAAGTAATACCCTGACTTGTTTGATTCAGAAGGTATGTACAATTTCGAGGACGAAATTTTTATAAGTTGGGGGGAGTTGTAAGACCCGTGTAAATTTAACCCGGTCTTACCATTGTGAACCAGGTTTACCCGTCATGGTCGAGTCAAATGGACCAAGGGCATGAAGGAGATCGAGATCCCAGGTACGAAATCGACCCGAAAACACTTAATTTTGAGGGAGGGTCGCACACCCAGTGAAGCAGGGTCGGACCTCCCTATACAGAAAGTCAGACCCTCAGTTTTTGAGGGAGGGTCGGACAGCTTAAGACTCTAGGGTCGACGGGATCATCGACCCACCCATCGACCCTCGATTTCTGACGAAAATTGAAATTAGGAAAATTTCTTAATTTTCGGTTGGGATTCTATCCAAATCTCAATGGGATTATTATAGGACACTCCTAGTCTATTTAAAGGACGTTCCTAAGCCACATTCACTCCTTTCACAACCCTAATTGAATTGAGAGAAAGAGAGAAGAAGGAAAAGAGGAAGAAAGGAGGCTAGGAAGAAGGCTTAGCAAAAAGGAGAAGAAATTGCAGAGAAAAGTAATCTTCTCAGGTATGGATACTAATTCCATGAGTTTCTACAGACCTTAGGTTAGATATGGTTTAGTGTAGGATTTCAGAGAAACCCAAACCATCCATCCATGGTTAGGTTTTCATGGAAAACCATGGGAGGATGCACGAAAGCTATCTAGATGAATCATACATGGCTCTAGACCATGGATTGAGTGTTGGGTGAATGTAGGAAGCAACTCATAGGACCCCAAATACGAAGAATGGATTAAAAAGTGGAAATTGGACCAGAGTGCACCGAGGGTCGCACCGAGGGTCGATAGACCATCCGACCCTAGGTGTTTCTGACCATCGACCCTCAGCATTCGGGAAGTTCGGGAATGGAGGGAGGGTCGATAGACCCATCGACCCTAACATCGACCCTAGCATGCCTCGGTGGACGTAATGGTTTTTAAATTCTGAATTAATTCTAATTAAATTCTATTGACTTTGTTAGGATTGCTAGCAATATAATACCATTATAACAGTGAATCGAAAGCTTGGAAAATATCTATTAGCAAGCTAAGGTGAGGAACCTTAACCCCAAACTAAATTGGTTAATAATAAACTGTTTTCTATTTATTGAGTCCTATGCCATGTTGATTCTATGCGAATATGTTTGTAATGTGCATACAGCATGCCATCCAATATTTCTATTACTTGCTCATGCATATTTACTTTATTGTTTATAACATGATGATGATGATGATGATAGGAATAGGCATGTGCTTGTATGTGTGTGGTTGATGTGCTTGATGCGAGCGAGTATCAGGGGAGGTGTGATGAGAACGTCGATAACCGTTAACCTTTGGCAGGTCTCAGCACTTTAGCTCTATCTCTAACTCAAGTATTGTGCATTGGCATCGTCGTATCGCCATTACCTTAGCAGAACTATTATGTCGTAGAGTATCAGGGGAGGTGGTCTCGGTCCTTGTAGTCTCTGACTCTACCGGGGGGCCTTAGCTCTATCTCTATGGATGTTCCGAGGGATGCTGGGGTGAGGCCTTGGATACACTGTTTGGCATTAGGATTGGTTAGTAGCGAGCCCAGTTTGCAAGCCCTCGCTAACAGGGGCTTACGTGTTAGTATAGCATTATATAGCAATAACCGTTAACCTTTGTTGTATAATGTTATGGTAGGGTGGATGGGGACGATGATAACCGTTAACCTTCGGGCGGGCTTCCACACCCTGTGTATAGAGGCGGTATCAATAACCGTTAACCTTTGATCACCCAACCTTTCTATTGCACATTGCAAACTATAAACCAAGACCAAAGATATAAATTGATTTTTGCATGCATATGTATTGTTGCATTGTTTTGGCTACTCACTGAGCCGTGTTGTGTGCTCACCCCTCGACGTCGAATATTTTTAGTTGATGATGCAAGATATACTGTTGAAGATTATATGAACCTATCAGCGTATGGAACTGTAGCAGCTATGGAAGTTGGAGCTGAAGACGATACACACGACTCCTCTTGCGAGTGCAACTCGTGTGTATTCGATTAGATATTTTTGTAGGTTTCTTATTTGGATTTATAAGACATGTATTTGGTATTTAAATATTTATGTCTTAGTTCAACACAGAATAATTTGGTATTATTTATGGGTATCATTCTAGTTCTCAGTTCATATTATTTATAAATTTTCTGCTATTGTGTATTACTCTGATTATGATTGTGGATGCGTGTAAAGTTTGGATAACACGGGGATAGCCTATTAGAGATCCTGGTTGAACCGTTGTTTATTTGGCGGTTCATCACACCATTCTGAACAGTGTGGAATTGGGGTGTGACATTTTATCCTAGGATAACATGAGTCAAGGACCCTTCCATGATTAAACTATTATTTTCCACCATTTGTTATTATCATTAGATCTCAGTCCTTCTCCAAATCTAATCCAACATTCAAATAGGTCCTGGAACGTATCTCAGTAATAGCAAAGGGAGATGATAGTTATGGAATCATGATTACATGGTTTCTCCATGGATTAACTCAACTGTTTTTCATATGAAAAGAACTTGGAGAAGTAGGGAGAGGATACCAGAGAGGATTTCTCCGACGATGGTGCTATCAAGGCTTGCCCTAATGGTAGACAATTCTTTCCCTTTCTCCTTTCTTCTTCCTCCTTCTTATTCCTTTTCCAAAATGTGTCAAAACTTTATTGCCCCCTTTCTCTCTTTTCTCTTTCGGTTTGTGCAAAGAATGAGAAGGAAGGATGGAGTACGGACTAATCCCATACTCCATTCACGTTTGGAGTAGATTGGGCTCCAAATCATGGTAAGTTGGAGGATTCCCTCCTTCTTACCAATTTCAAAAGAGAAAATGAACCTGGACACTAATTCTAATAGTTGATACGACAATCCAACTCCTAGACCAAATAAACCGTTAGTCCAAACTGGGTTGGTTTCTAGCCCAATCTTGGTTCAGGAGGTTTGGCACTTGGGTGCGGCACATGTCCGACCGCACCTTGGTGGTCGTGCTGAACCCCTTAATTGAGTTCTGATTGAACATTTATGTGCAATGGTTTAGTCAGATTACCTCCATTGGCTTCATAGGTCTGGTCCACCTTGGTCTAAACTGTTTGTCATAGTAAGACTTGTTATAAAGCCAAAATTTAAAATTAGGACTTAATTTTTTGTGCAAGTCTTATAGTTTCTATAAATAGAGAGCCCTTGGCTCTTTATCTTTTTTTGTTACCTTTGGGTGAGGGATGGTTAGAGAAGGTTGGAGCTCAAGCTCAAAGCTCAAGCTCTTATGGATCTCCCTCCTCACAACAAGGTAGGTTTTCCCCATCCCCTTCTCCTTTCTTTAGTATTGTTGGTGGAGCACAATTGATGGTGGTTGTTCCACCATCAATGGTCCCCATTAATAGAGACCACAAAACCCTCAATTAGTAATGGCTTTCCCTTACCTCTATTGGAGGATTTCATTGGCCTAAAATGGATGTGCAAGGGTGGGAATATGATTCCCACCATTTTAATTTAGAGTGTTGAAGGTGGGGAGTTGAAGATCCCCATTTTGGAGACCTTGTCCCCTGCTTGAGTCTGGTTTTCCGAACTCAATCGGAGGACCCGTGCCGGTGGCTAGGGCACTACCTCTACCTCTGGTTGGCTATGCCTTGACCATGTATGGTCTGGCTAGCAGAGGCGTCAGCAAGGCCCCATCCTCTACCAGGCCCATACTTAACCTTAGATTGGTTGAGTTGAGCTGGAGACATAAGTCGACGGATATACCATCCGGTACTTCCTCCGCCTTACCCTTTGTTAGTGAACCCTATATCAGTAAGTGTTAAGCTGGAGGTTCTTAACCAGAGGCATAATATCTAGAGGCATGACCCTTCAAGTGGCTGCCCCTGGTTATCCCTTGGGTCTGATTGACCACCAGGGCCAGTTAGGCTTAAGAGTAAGCCAGCTAATGCACCATCCAGCAGTGCCTCCGCCTTACTCTTTGGAAGCATTTTGTTATGATAGGTGTGCATCCGGATGCTGAGCCAGATGATGGACCTCCACCTCAATCCTCCAGCTCAGCCTTAGGTGGAAAAACATAAGTATAAGTCGACAGCTTATTCCGGAGGACTCATCCCCAGAATCGTCTATTTCCTTGGCAATTGTTGGCTAGTATACCTAGGTAATTCCTTAAAGGACCAACCATTGGGATCCTGGCTTATCTTGGGACCTACATTGTGGCATTTAGAGCATGCCCATGCTGGATTAAAGGACAATAAACTAACCTAATGCAATCTATGTAAATAATTAGGTAAACTTTAGTAGGTATTGGACAGGGCCTATTGCCGACTTCATGGTTCTTCACAACTATTGGTGCCTATAAGTGAGGGGTCAGGGCCTTAGAATTAGGACATATGATGTATGTCTGTGAATTGTATGCTATTAAATATGTCATCCAATAACTGTGATATTTGAGCATCCATTGCATTACAACAACTATGTATGTTTTGGTTGATGAATGTTGTAACTATTGTTGTATACGGCTCGTGTGACGTACGGGTACCAGTGGAAGGTAATGCATAGATACATGGGGCCAAGGATCGCATGACGTGTAAGACCCACCCTCCATGAACCCTGTCTAAGGTAGGTTATCATATCGTAACAAGTCCTCCCATCATAACCGGGTCAGACAAGATAATCGAATGACCAAGCTACGCATCAAGGTAGGAAAACTGATAACTTTAACCTTGACTAGTTTGATTGGTTGAGCTTATCCTGTGAGACCCGAACATGCAAATTTCGGGGATGAAATTTATTTTAAGGGTGGGGGAATTATAAGACCTGCACTCTACGAACCTGATCTAACTTAGGTTTTTGTATCGTGATAGGTCTTCCAATCATAACCAGGTCAGAAGAGATGGTCAGATGACGAACCAAGAGTCCAGGTACGAAAATGGATGAAAACAGACATCTTTCTAAGTTGTCCGATTTTATTGTCCGGTCTCATGAATAGTCCAACTAGATAGTCCGACCGGACAATCAATTCAGTGTAGAGATGAACTATTAGTGAGTCCCACTTTCCAAATCTCTTGGTAGACTCCTTCGATATGTGGGAAAGTGTCCTGAAGACTATCCTCCGAAACCAATCAACCAATAATTGGACAACCACTAATCAACTAGTTTGATAATTGGTCAAACCCACTAACATTGAATCTTATAACCAGACATTAGAAAAGAACATGATCGACCAATTGTAGTTCCGTTCCACAATGGAAGACTCTATCATTAGTTAGCGTCTACCTGTTCTTTTAAGTTCACCATAGCAACCATAGCTTTTACTACTGATTTCCATAGAAAAGTTTTTACCTTCGGAGGAAGATAGCCTGAACTTATAATAGACCAACGCCTTAGAATTTGACTTTTGTAATAAGTATTTAGGCCCTTGATTTGTAACTGGGCAGCAATGCAGTTAGATGATTTTATGGTGATATTCCTAGTTTTTGCAAGTCTCCAAATAATCTCATCTTGTGTGGAGAGAGAGAGATTGATTTCATCAAATAACCTGAGAAATTTTAGAAAGAATCAATCTCAATTTTGAATTCTTGATGATTGTATTACTATAGTTATGTGATATTTATACAATTTGATGGGATAACGTAAATCCCATATATGGAGGAGGTATAACTACATGATAAGATTTGTACAGTTGGAGATGACGTGGAGATAAGATTACATGAGATATGAAATTTGAATTTGAAACCTTGTAACATTTATAGGAGGATCTTTTGCTGATTTTTCTCCACATCCAAATATTGAGGAGATTGGTTTTTCTAAGAGGATCTTTTGCTGATTTGTCTCCACATCCAATTATTGAGGAGATTGGTTTATTTGAAAACATGTAATGTTTCTGAGAGAATCTTGTTGCTGATTTTTCTTCATATCCAATTCTTGAGAGATTAATTTATCATCCCCCCGCAAGCTAAGCGGGATCTGTTGGAGACGAAGCTTAGATTGCAGATATTGTAGGCGACTGGCAGTAAGACCCTTTGCAAAAATATCTACCAATTGATTAGTGCTTGAAATAAATTGAATGTCAATAAGGTGCTGAAGAACTAGCTCCCAAATATAATGAAATCAACTGCCACATGTTTCGTCCTTGCATGAAAAAGGGGATTATGAGCCAGTGAAATTGCTGAAACATTGTCACAATGTATAATAGGAGGTGCTGAATAGGGCGATGTAGTTCACAAAATAATGTGCATAGCCAAATGACCTCGGCTGGCGTATGAGATAGGCATCGGTATTCAGCCTCTACCGATGATCGAGCAACTATAGCTTGCTTTTTAGCACTCCAAGCAACGGGATTGGGGCCAAGAAATACCCAAAAACTACCAGTAGAGCGACAATCGACTGGACAACCGGCCCAATCGGCATCACAATCTACTGTGAATGTCATTGGACCAGGTTGGAGAAGTAGGGTGACAGTGATTGTGCCTTTGAGAAACCTCAATATCCACTTGACAACGGTAAGATGAACCTCAGTAGGGGCTTGTAGAAACTGAGATACTTGATTAACTACGAAGGCAACATCTGACCGTGTCAAAGTTACATATTGTAAAGCGTCGATGAGGCTACGATAATAAGTAATATCAATGAGTGTAGGACCAGTATCATGGGCCAGTTTTGCAGGGGCAGTAAGGGATGAGACTGGTTTACAACCCGTCATATTCGCATCTGGAGAACCTCTAGAATATATTTGATTGGTCCAAATAGATTCCATGTGGGCCTCTAGTGACTTGAATGCCTAAAAAATGTGACAATGAGCCAAGATCTTTCATCTTGAAATGAGTACCCAGAAACTTGATGAGATGTTGAATGTCAGTGCTGGAATTTCCTATGAGTATAATATCATCCACATAGAGAATAAAATATAAAGTGATCTCATTTTCATGGTAAATGAAGAGGGAGGGATTAGATTATGAGATGATAAAACCATCAAGGAGGCTTGAAGTAAACTTATCATACCAAGCTTGTAGAGCTTGGCGTAGACCATAGATCGTCTTCTTCATCAAATATACATGAGTGGGTCTCTGGTAGGGTCAATGTGTAAAATCTTTCTGATTTTATTATTATGGGCAACATTATCTTACTTGCCTATTATGACTGGTGGGAATCCAATCAAGGTTTGATTGATTATCCCTTTCCAATTATAAATCAAATCTACTCCATTCGGAATAGATTTGAAATCCAAATCATTATAAATATGAAGCAGGGTCCTTATAGTCTCTCTCTGCATGAAAACAAAAGGACCCATACCTAAGGGAGATGAGACTGTAGAAGATCTTTGTTGGGAATCAGGCAAAAGACAAGGGCGAAAATCAATCTTCTACTAAGAGGTATGTCCCATCTATTTTATTGATTATGTTATTACTCAAATGTATTTTATTTTCCATATGGGATTCATTGAAATGAGTTTTATTAGGATGAATGAAATTCCTACAGTGGTATCAGAGCCATCCCACATGGATTTAAAGTCATTGAGTATTAAAACATGAAGAAAATTCTTTTTAGTTCCCATTTTAATTTTTGGTGAAAAGGAAGAGATTTAAATAATCGGATAATTTTTCGACTGTCAAAATTACAAGAAAAATATATCAATGTGTAGATCTCCGTGAGACAATCATGACGATATAAAAATCTCCATCACCGGCTGTCGGACGCACCTTCATGCTCCGGAGAAAAAAGCGAGTGAGATCCACTTGCTGGATAAAAAAAAAAACAGGGGGGCGACCGGGTTGACCCGAGACTGACCCGGCGTTAGAACCTCTACCAGGTAACCCGAGTCGGTTTAACCCAACCCGAACCAATCCCATACCAGGTTCAATCAAGTCGGGTCAACCAACCCGGATAAGGTAGAATCGGGTCGACCCGACCCGGGTGGACCGCGTTGACCTGGTCCTGTTTTGGACCGGAGTTGGAGAAAATCAGACCAAACCCAGACCGATTATATTGAACCAAACCAAAATCGGTTCATACCTTAGGCCCTGTTTGGATCACATGCAAGTGATCCCACGCGCCAACTTTAATCGGCACGTGAGGGCGCGTTAAGGGTCCGTTTGACCTAAAAAATTTTCCATTGAATTCCTTTAATTATTATCTTCATTTTGGTATATCTGTAGTGTCATTTGTGGAATCCCAAATCTATAGTAATTGAATAAAAGCTAGTTTTGGGAGTATTTTATAAGGTTTTTGTAATTTTAAATGATGAGATGATTACCAAATGAGTAATGTGCATGTTTATATTGGTTTGTTGAGATATAATTTCATGTTTTCAATTTTTGAATCATATTCTATGTGACTACATATCAGAATTTACAGATATAATTGTGTAATTGAGTAAAACCCACCAAAGTGGCATACCTATTGCATGGTTATGTCTGAAAATTCAAGAATTTTATTTTATTTTATATAAAAGTAGTCAAGCCTGATGATGCACACCCAAAGGTGGCATTGTCTAGTTATGTTAGTAACATGCACTCACTTATTAAGGATGATCGACTAAGGGTTTTTCATTCACCCAAAGGTGATGAAATTTTCTAAAGTCATCATTCCTTGGTGGTTTTGCCTGGATATCTAAGAGGACTAGTGCATGCTTATCCCAAAGGATAAATGTGTAGTGTGGTTGACTCTTAAGAGAAGAAATTACTTATTAAGGATGTTCAGCTGAGGATTTTTCAATCACCCAAAGGTGATGAAATTTATCGAAGCCACATTCCTTGGCAGTTCTGCCTGGATATCTAAGAGGACCAGTGCATGCTTATCCCAAAGGATAAATGTGTAGTGCGGTTGACTCTTAGGAAGGGGATATAATGACCTCCATTCTGCTGTGGTTTAATGATTTATTTATTTTCTTGATATACACATCAGTGTTGGATATATTAATTGCATACATGTTTTTAAATGTAAACTCATATAGTAAATTTCATCTCAAGATGTCGATACCTGCAAATGTATTAGCCTCTCTACCTGTGTTAACTTGTTCGAATTACCAAAAATGGTATGATGCAGTGGAAACCCAACTCAACATGTCGGATATGGACTTAGCTCTTAGAGAGGAAAAACCTGCTCCTATCACTCCTGAGAATTCTCCCGCTCAGATTCTAAAAATGGAGATGTGGGAAGCTTCTAATCGAAAATCTCTAATCCTGATGAAAATTTTTGTTTCTGAATCTCTTCGTGGTAGTATCCAGATAAAAGATACTGCTAAAGAATATATGAAAGAGATACAGACGAAATTTAATGTGACAAATAAAAGTCTCAAAATTAATCTGATGGCAGCCTTAACTGGAGCAAGGTTTGATTTAAATGGCAGTATTCAAGAACACATACTCGAATTGGTTGCAAAAAGGGAAAGACTAAAGGGGCTAGGAACCTCTTTGGATGATGACTTTCTGATTTATCTTGCCTTGACTTCTCTCCCAAATGAATATAGTCAGGTTCATGTATCTTACAGTACTCAGAAAGACAATTGGAGTTTGGACGATCTGATTTCCTTTTTCTCTCAAGAAGAGGAAAGATTGAAAAAGAAGAAACCTGAGAGTGCAAATTTAGTTCAGCATAAACATTTTACTAAAAAGGGAAAGGGAAATGGAGGTATAGGACCTCAGAAGAAGAAAATGTTTTTCAAGAAGGGAAATGGAAAACCCTATGATAAATCATATACCATAAAAGGAAATGATGACAAGAAAGACTTGAATGGCGTGGAGTGCTTCTGGTGCAAAAAGAAGGGACACATGAAGAAAGACTATCGAGGCAAACAGGCCTGGTTGAATAAGCAGAAAGAATCTGGTACTCATTTATCTCTAGTATGTTTTGAGTCTTTTCTGGTTGATGCTCCTATAGATTCCTGGTGGATTGACTCTGGATCATCCATTTATGTTACCCATTCCTTGCAGGGGTTTCTAAGCCGGAGAGCACCAAGCAGGGATGAGGTTAGTGTCTTCGTAGGTAATGGTGTGAGAGTTGCAGTGGAGGCCATTGGAGTAGTTAGACTGCTTCTGACTTCAAAATTTTTTATAGATTTGGAAGACACTGTATATGTTCCCTTAATAAAGAAAATTTTGACTTCTGTGTCGAGACTGGTAAATAATGGATACAGTTTGAGTTTTAATAAGAATAGTTTTGATTTATGTCTGAATTTTTCTATAGTTGGAAATGGAATGGTAGTGAATGATTTATATCAATTGAATTTAGCACCTTCTATGGCTTTGAACGTGTCTTCTAAACGTCCTATGCTGGATGAGTCATCCTCTACTCTTCGCTTAGGACATATTTCAGTGGAGCGTATGAAAAGACTTATTATTGATGGAATTCTAAAACCTTTACAGTTTGATGATATGCTTGTCTGTCTGGACTGTATCAAGGGAAAATGACTAAAAATAGGAAGAAGAAGTTGGTTCGCAGCAATGACTTGTTGGAACTGATTCATACTGACATTAGTGGTCCTTTTCCCTCTCCTTCCATTGGAGGTCATCGATATTTTATTACCTTTATTGATGATTATTCAAGATATGGTTATGTCTATTATTCAAGATATGGTTATGTCTACCTGTTGGCTGACAAATCTAGTTCATTGTATGTCTTTAAGATTTACAAAACAGAAGTGGAGAATTTTTTGTCAAAAAGGATAAAAGTTGTTAGATCAGATCGAGGAGGTGAATATTATGGTAAGCCAGGTGATTCTACTCAACACCTTCGTCCTTTTGCCAAGTTCTTACAAGAGCATGGCATTATTGCTCATTATTCCATGCCAGGGACCCCTCAACAAAATGGAGTTACCGAAAGAAGGAATAGGACTCTAAAAGATATGATGAGAAGTATGATAAGTAACACCAATCTTTCAGATTTTCTGTGGGGGGAAGCTCTGAAAACTGCCACTTACATACTCAATAAAGTGCCAAGTAAATATGTTCCCAAAACACCTTTTGAGCTATGGACCGGTAGAAAATCGAGCTTGAATCATCTACATGTTTGGGGATGTAGAGCAGAAGCCAGATTATATAATCCTCATGAAAAAATTATGGATCCAAGGACAATCAGTTGCCATTTTATTGGCTATCCTAGTAGATCTAAGGGATTTAGATTTTACTGTCCCAGTTCTACCAATCGGATAGTTGAGACTGCTCATGCCAAGTTCATTGATGACTCCTGTGAATTAGTAGAACCAAGAAGCTTGGAATTTGATGAAGTCCTTGTATTTCTTAATTCAGTGATTCCTAGCACTATTGTGCCTACAGTTATGCATCCCTTGGTCACACCAATGGCGGAGCAATTTACGGGGACTAAGGAACCTGATCCACCTAGGGCACCAGTGTTGATTACAGAACCTAAAGAGATGGTCAGAAGATCTACTAGACAGCGCAAGAGTGCTATTTCTTCTGACTACATTTATACTTGACTGAAGGAGAATTTGACATTGGTCAAGCAATAGATCCCTCTAGTTTTGAGGATGCCACGAATAGCTCTAATGCACCAAAATAGTTGGAAGCTATGAAAGATGAATTATCATCCATGACTAACAACGGTGTTTGGACGCTTGTAGATTTACCTAATTATTGTAAATCCATAGGCTCCAAATGGATTTTCAAGACTAAGTGTGACTTCAGGGGAAGAATTGAGCGCTACAAGGCCAGGCTAGTAGCTAAGGGATTCACACAGAGGGAGGGAGTTTACTTGAAGGAGACATTTTCTCTTGTCTCCTCGAAGGATTCCTTCAGAGTTATTATGGAGCTTGTGGCTCATTATGATCTAGAATTACATCAGATGGATGTCAAAATAGCATTTTTGAATGGAGACTTGATTGAGAAAGTTTTCATGCGCTAACCAGAAGGTTTTGAGGTACAAGGCAAGGAAGGAATGGTTTGTAAGCTCAACAAATCTATTTATGGTCTCAAACAAGCTTCTAGACAATGGTATCTAAAGTTCCACCAGCTTATATCCTCTTTTGGTTTTGTTCAGAGTGCTATTGATCAATGCATTTATCACAAAATCAGTGGGAGCAAGTTTATTTTTCTGATGTTGTATGTAGATGACATTTTGCTTGCCAGTAGTGATTTGGGTTTACTTGTAAAGACCAAGCATTTTCTGTCAGAGAACTTTGAAATGAAAGATATGGGTGAGGGTTCTTTTGTCCTGGGTATTGAAATCAGTCGTGGCAGAAGGTGTAGACTATTGGGATTATCTCAAAGGGCATATATTGATCGTATACTTAAGAGATTCAATATGTCAAACTGTTCAGTTGGTGAGGCACCCATCAGCAAGGGAGACAAGTTAAACAAGACCTAGTGCCCTAGGAATGAGATTGAAAGAAGGTCTATGACTGATAAGCCTTATGGATCTGCTGTAGGGAGCCTTATGTATGCACAGGTTTACACTCGCCCTGATATCGCTTTTGTAGTGAGTGTTTTGGGACGCTTTCAGTCAAATGCAGGTTTGGCTCACTGGACAGCTGTAAAGAAAGTCTTGCGATATTTACAAAGGACAAAAGATTATATGCTTACCTATGGCAGTAATGATACCCTTGAGATTGTGGGTTATTCTGATACAGATTACAATGGATGCCTTGATGACAGAAAATCTAATTCAGGATACATCTTTATGATGGCAGGAGGAGCTATTTCCTAGAAGAGTGTAAAGCAAACAATTTTAGCATCTTCTACTATGGAGGCAGAGGTCGTGGCATTGTTCGAAGCCACAAATGTCACACCCCAATTCCGCACTATTCAGAATGGTGTGATGAACTGCCAATAAACCAACGGTTCAACCAGGATCTCGAATAGGCTGTGTCCATTTGCTTAAACCATACACATCCACATCCATAATCAGAGTAAATAAACAATAGCGGAAGTCTTTATATTAAATGAACTGAGAGTCTAACAGTGGTATCATAAATAAATTATCCAATTATCTTCAAAATAACAAGATAAAATAAAATTATTTTATCAATTACATCGTTTGAATAATTCAAATAAAAGTAATCGAAGACGCATGCGTTGCACTCGCATGACGAATCATGCATCTCCATTATAACTTCTGCATCCATTGCTGCCGCATGTCCATACACCGGAACATTTATATAGTCTCCTACCGTGGTACCTGCATCATCAACTAAAAATATTCGACGTCGAAAGGGTGAGCACACATCATGGATCAGTGAGCAAACAAAAACAATGCAACAAACATATGCATGCATTCAATTCATATCTTTGGTCTAGTTCATAAGTTTGCAATGTGCAATAGAAAGGATAGGTGGCCGCCACACCTCTATACACGAAAGTATGGAACTGCCCAATGGATCAAACACAATTTCTGTCCCCACATGCACCCACCATGGAATAGAGATAGAGCTAAAGTGCTTAGGACCACACCGCATCACACTTCCCCTGATGCCCTACCCATACCAACACGTAAGCCCCTGCTGGCGAGGGTTTGCAAACTGGGCTCACAACTAACCAATCCTAATGTCAAACAGTGTATCCAAGGCCTTACCCCAGCATCCCTCAATACGTCCATAGAGATAGAACTAAGGCCCCCTGGCAGAGTCAGAGACTACACGGTCCGAGAACACCTCCCCTCATGCCCTACGACGTAATAGTTATGCTAAGGTATTGGCGATATGACGATGTTAGTGAACAAGACTTGAGTAGAGATAGAGCTAGAGTCTGGTGACCAGGATAAATCATAATGTCACGTCTTCCCCCTGATGCTCCACTCTCATCAAGTACACTAACCACACACATGCATTCACATGCCTATTCCTACCATCATCATCATCATTATGTTATAAATAAATGAAATTAAATATGCATGAACAGTAATAACAGGAATAGTGGATGACATGTGATATGCACATTACAATCATACAACATGAAATCATTCATGGTGTTGGATTCAATAAATAAAACAGTTTATTATTAGCCAATTAGTTTAGGTTTTGTTCCCTTACCTTTGATTGAGCGTAGATCCTCGTTCAAGCTTTATGGATCACTTTTAAATCACTAGAAAGACCTAATAAGTCGATAGATTTTAATTAGAATTAATTCCAATATATTTAGACTAACAGAAATTGTAGGGTCGCAGGTAGGGTAGCACATGGGTTAGCAGTTTCTGCGACCCTAGGGTGTAGGGTCGCATGTGGGGTCGGATACAATTCGACCCTGCGTGCGACCATTCATATTATGGTCGACCTTTTCACTCTAAAATCCATTCCTTCATGTTGGAATCTTTGGCTTACCATTATGGTCCTTCCTATGACTGTTCTATGGCTCAAAACTACAATTCTTACACACTTCCCATTGCCCACAATGATTTCCTCCATGGATTCCCTTGGAACTTGTCCATGGATGGATGATTTGGGTTTCTCCTAATCCTATGTTCTTCATAACTATTCTAGGCTCTCTTATTCAGGTAGGGAATTAGGTTCATACCTTAATTCAGAGGTTTCTCTAAACTTTCTCCTCTTCCTTAGTCTTCTTCTTCAAGTTTCCTTCTCTTTCTCTTTCTCTCACTTTCAATTAGGGTTCTAAAGGAGTGAAATAGGATAAGGGACGTCCTATTTATAGAGGGAAACACTCCATAATAAGCCCCAATGAGTTTAGGAAAGAATCCCCTCGGATTAGGAAGGTTTTCTAATTTTACGATTCTGTCTGTTATCGTAGGGTCGCATGTAGGGTCGCAGAATCCGTCGATCCTACGTTTTTCTAGTCATGCGATCCCACGACTAAAAAGTCATGGGTTGGACTCCTTTGTGGTGGGGTCGGTCACACCTGTTTAGGCATGCCACCCTACCCTCATATTTGACTGTTTTTGAGTTAGACTTCATACCTGGTCTTGTGATTTTTTCACACACTTGGTCCACTTGGCTCGACCATGATAGGTAGACCTGGTACAATGTGGTAAGACCGGTTAGTTTGTTACGGGTCTTACAACTCCCCCCCCCCCTCTCATTAGAAATTTCGTCCTCAAAATTTGCACATACCTTCTGAATCAAAAAGGTGAGGATATTGCTTTCGTATAGCATTCTCTTCTTCCCATATAATCTCTTCTATATCTTGGCTCCTCCAGGTGACCTTAACATAGTATATGTCATGGTTGCGTAGTCGTTGAACCTTTCGACTTGTGATTTCAGTTGGTGCTACTTCGAATGTCAACTCTTCAGTTATATCTGGTGGATCCACTGTCAAAACATGTGTTGGGTCTCTGACGTACTTCTTCAACAATGAGATATGAAATACATCATGCACACTTGACAAAGATGGTGGTAGTGCTAACTGATAAGCCACCTTTCTACGTTTAGCTAGAATCTCATATGGCCCGACATATCTCGGACTTAGCTTTCCTTTCTGTCCGAATCGTTTTAAACCTCGCATAGGTGATACTTTCAAGAATACCTTATCACCTACGAAAAATTCAAGGTCTCAACGTCGACTATCTGCATACTGTTTCTGACGATTCTGAGCTGTTCTAACTCTTTCCTTGATAATGTCGACTACTCGACAAGTTTCTTTAACAAAATCTGGTCCAACGTTGCTCCATTCTCCAACTTCATTCCAAAACAAAGGACTTTGACACTTCCTACCATACAGTGCTTCATAGGGTGATATCTGTATAATAGCCTGATAACTATTGTTATAAGCGAACTCGATCAATGGTAGTTCCTCATCCCATGATCCTTTAAAATCAATTACACAGGCTCGAAGCATGTCTTCTAAAATCTGAATAGTACGCTCCGACTGTCCGTCTGTCTGAGGATGAAATGCAGTACTAAACTTCAACGTTGTACCTATAGCCTTTTGCAATCCTTCCCAAAACTTTGAAGTAAAGCGTGGGTCTCTATCGGACACGATGCTTTCAGGTACATCATGTAATCTGACAATATCTTCCACATATAGCTTGGTTAACCTCTCTAGGGTATACTGTGGTCATATAGCTATAAAGCGAGCTGTCTTAGTCAGACGATCTACAATCACCCAGACCGTGTCAACTACTCGAGGAGTCAATAGTAACCCGATGACGAAGTCCATAGTGATGCAGTCCCATTTCCATGCTGGTTCTGGCAGCGGCTGCAACAGTCCTGCAAGTCTTTGTCGTTCAGCCTTTATCCTCTGACAATTTAGGCATTGAGATAAATATTAGCTACATCTGCTTTCATTCCTCTCCACCAATATAATTTCTTCAAATCATGATACATCTTTGTACTTTCAGGATGTACCAAATAAGCGGTGGTGTCAGCTTCCTTCATTAGTCTGTGTCTAATGTCCAAGTTTTCTGTTTTAGGAACACATACTCTTCATTTGTACTTCAGTAACTTTTCATCGTTCAAGGTGAACTCAGGAACAGCTTTTTCGATGTCTTCTTGTACCGTTCTCAATTAAGGGTCTGATTTAAGAGCGGCCTTTACTTCATCTATTATATCAGGTACAATCTTCAATGTTGCGAACATATTTGAAAATTGATGAATAAACCCTTGGTTGGTTCATCCACCCGGTGCATCTATCATGAACTGCTCATTACCGTGATTGAATACCTTTCCTGTAACACACATTGCTGCAGTCGTGTTAACCTGTCCTTGAGATTTTATCATTGCCTTTCTGTTTAGCGCATCAGCAACTACATTAATCTTTCCTAGATGATACTGGATATCGCAATCATAATCCTTCAATAATTCCAGCCATCTTCTTTGTCTCATGTTCAACTCCTTCTGGTTAAAAAGATAAGTGAGACTCTTATGATTTGATTTAATTTGAAATTTCTCTCCGTACAAATAATGTCTCCATATCTTGACAGCATGTACTACTGCCGCTAATTCCAAGTCATGAGTGGGATAGTTCTTCTCATGTGTCTTCAGTTGTCTCGAGGCATACGCAACTACTTGTTCTCCTTACATAAGTACACATCCTAAACCCAATCTAGACACATCAGTGTAGAAGGTAAATGGTTGTTCTGGAATAGGGATAGTCAAGATGGGAGCAGATATCAATCTTGTCTTCAATGTTTGAAAACTTTTCTCACATTTGTCGGTCAAAACAAATTTTTCTCCTTTCTTAATCAAACTGGTGAAATATACAGAAATTCTAGAATAAACAAAATAGTTTATTATTAGCCAATTAGTTTAGGTCTTGTTCCCTCACCTTTGATTGAGCGTAGATCCTCGTTCAAGCTTTATGAATTACTTTTAAATTACTAGAAAGACCTAACAAGTCGATAGATTTTAATTAGAATTAATTCTAATATATTTAGACTAACAGAAATTGTAGGGTCGCAGGTAGGGTAGCACCTGGGGTAGCAGTTTCTGTGACCCTAGGGTGTAGGGTAGCATGTGGGGTCAGATACAATTCAACCTTACGTGCGACCACACCCTCCCTAGGACTTCCCAAGGGCAAGTGGTCGATCATGGGGTCTCGTAGGGTCGGATACCATTCGACCCTACGTGCGACCATTCATATTATGTTCGACCTTTTCACTCTAAAATCCATTCCTTCATATTGGAATCTTTGGCTTACCATTATGGTCCTTCCTATGATTCTTCTATGGCTCAAAACTACAATTTTTACACACTTTTCATTGCCCACAATGATTTCCTCCATGGATTCCCTTGGAACTTGTCCATGGATGGATGATTTGGGTTTCTCCTAATCCTATGTTCTTCATAACTATTCTAGGCTCTCTTATTCAGGTAGGGAATTAGGTTCATACCTTAATTCAGAGGTTTCTCTGAACTTCCTCCTCTTCCTTAGTCTTCTTCTTCAAGTTTCCTTCTCTTCTTCTCTTCCTTCTCTTTCTCTTTCTCTCACTTTCAATTAGGGTTCTAAAGGAGTGAAATAGGCTAAGGGACGTCCTATTTATAGAGGGAAACACTCCATAATAAGCCCCAACGAGTTTAGGAAAGAATCCCCTCGTATTAGGAAGGTTTCTTAATTTCTGGATTCTGTCTGTTATTGTAGGATCGCATGTAGGGTCGCAGAATCCGTCGACCCTACGTTTTTCTAGTCATGCGACCCCACGACTAAAAAGTCATGGGTTGGACTCCTTTGTGGTGGGGTCGGTCACACCTGTTTAGGCATGCGACCCTACCCTCATATTTGACTGTTTTTGAGTTAGACTTCATACCTGGTCTTGTGGTTTCTTCACACACTTGGTCCACTTGGCTCGACCATGATAGGTAGACCTGGTACAATGTGGTAAGACCGGTTAGTTTGATACGGGTCTTACAACTCCCCCCCCCTCTTTTTAAAAATTTTGTCCTCAAAATTTGCACATACCTTTCGAGTTGAAAAGGTGAGGATATTGCTTTTGCATAGCATTCTCTTCTTCCCATATGATCCCTTCTATATCTTGGCTCCTCCAGGTGACCTTAACATAGTATATGTCATGGTTACGTAGTTGTTGAACCTTTCGGCTTGTGATTTCAGTTGGTGCTACTTCGAATGTCAACTCATCAGTTCGATCTGGTGGATCCACTATCAAAACGTGTGTTGGGTCTCTGACGTACTTCTTCAACAATGAGATATGAAATACATCATGCACACTTGACATAGATGGTGGTAGTGCTAACTGATAAGCCACCTTTCTACTTTTAGCTAGAATCTCATATGGCCCGACATATCTCAGACTTAGCTTTCCTTTCTGTCCGAATCGTTTTAAACCTCGCATAGGTGATACTTTCAAGAATATATTATCACCTACGACAAATTCAAGGTCTCGACGTCGACTATCTGCATACTGTTTTTGACAATTCTGAGCTGTTCTAACTCTTTCCTTGATAATGTCGACTACTCGACAAGTCTTTTAACAAAATCTAGTCCAATGATGCTCTGTTCTCCAACTTCATTCCAAAACAAAGGAGTTCGACACTTCCTACCATACAGTGCTTCATAGGGTGACATCTGTATAGTAGCCTGATAACTGTTGTTATAGGCGAACTCGATCAATGGTAGTTTCTCATCCCATGATCCTTTAAAATCAATTACATAGGCTCGAAGCATGTCTTCTAAAGTCTGAATAGTACGCTCCGATTGTCCGTCTGTCTGAGGATGAAATGCAGTACTAAACTTCAACGTTGTACCCACAGCCTTTTGCAATCCTTCCCAAAACTTTGAAGTAAAGCGTGGGTCTCTATCAGACACGACTCTTTCAAGTACACCAGGTAATCTGACAATATTTTCTACATATAGCTTGGCTAACCTCTCTAGGGTATATTGTTGTCATATAGCTATAAAGCAAGCTGTCTTAGTCAGACGATCTACAATCACCCAGACTGCATCAACTACTCGAGGAGTCAATGGTAATCCGGTGATGAAGTCCATAGTGATGCAGTCCCATTTCCATGCTGGTTCTGGCAGCGGCTGCAACAGTCCTGCAAGTCTTTGCCATTCAGCCTTTACCCTTTGACAATTTAGGCATTGAGACACATATTTAGCTACATCTGCTTTCATTCTTCTCCACCAATATAATTTCTTCAAATCATGATACAACTTTGTACTTCCAGGCGGTGGTGTGAGCTTCCTTCATTAGTCTGTGCCTAATGTCCAAGTTTTCTGTTTTAGGAACACATACTCTTCATTTGTACTTCAGTACCTTTTCATCGTCCAAGGTGAACTCAGGAACTGATTTTTTGATGTCTTCTAGTACCATTCTCAGTTAAGGGTCTGATTTAAGAGCGGCCTTCACTTCATCTATTATATCAGGTACAATCTTCAATGTAGTGAACATATTTGAAAATCGATGAATAAACCCTTGGTTGGTTGATCCACCCGGTGCATCTATCACAAACTGCTCATTACCATGATTGAATACCTTTCCTGTAACACACATTGCTACAGTCGTGTTAACCTGTCCTTGAGATTTTATCATTACCTTTTTGCTTAGCGCATCAGCAACTACATTAGCCTTTCTTGGATGATACTGGATATCGCAATCATAATCCTTCAACAATTCTAGCCATCTTCTTTGTCTCATGTTCAACTCCTTCTGATTGAAAAGATAAGTGAGACTCTTATGATCTGATTTAATCTGAAATTTCTCTCCGTACAAATAATGTCTCCATATCTTGACAGTTTCTACTACTGCCACTAATTCCAAGTCATGAGTGGGATAGTTCTTCTCACGTGTCTTCAGTTGTCTCGAGGCATACACAACTACTTGTTCTCCTTACATAAGTACACATCCTAAACCCAATCCAGACGCATCAGTATAGAAGGTAAATGGTTTTTCTGGAATAGGGATAGTCAAGATGGGAGCAGATATCAATCTTGCCTTCAATGTTTGGAAACTTTTCTCACATTTGTCGGTCCAAACAAAATTTTCTCCTTTCTTAGTCAAACTGGTGAAATGTACGGTAATTCTAGAATAGTCTTCCACGAATCAACTATAATACCCAGCTAGACCTAGAAAACTTCTAATTTCTGCAACACTCTTAGGTGCTTCCCACTTTACAATGGCTTCAATCTTGCTAGGATCCACTTTAATACCTTCAGCGGATACAACATGGCCTAAGAAAGCAACCTCATTTAGCCAAAACTCACACTTTGTAAATTTGGCGTAAAGCTTCTCTTTCCTTAGTCGCTGCAGAGTGGCTCTTAGATTCATGACATGAGTTTCCTTGTCTTTGGAGTAGACCAATATATCATCAATAAACACAATGATCGACGTATCTAACATATCATGGAATACCCGATTCATGAGTTCCATAAAAGTTGCAGCTGCGTTAGTCAATCCAAAAGACATGACTAAAAATTCATAATGTCTGTATCTTGTTCTAAATGCTGTCTTTGGAATATCACTGTCCTTAATCTTCAACTGATGGTATCCTGATCGAAGATCGATCTAAGAGAACACCTTGGCACCTTGCAACTGATTGAACAAGTCATCGATCAAAGGCAACGGGTACCGATTCTTGATTGTAAGCTTATTCAATTTCCGATAGTATATACATAGTCGAACGCTACCATCCTTCTTCTTTACAAACAATATTGGCGCTCCCCATGGTGATATGCTAGGTCTGATATAAACCTTGTCCAGTAATTCCGATAACTGTACCTTTAATTCCTTCAATTCAGTAGGAGCCATTTGATAGGGTGCTTTAGATACTGGTGCGGCTCCGGGTATCAGATCTATAACAACTCTGTCGCTCGGTCAGGTGGTAGTCCTGGTAGTTCCTCAGGAAATACATCTGGAAAGTCACGCACAGCATCAATATCCTCCATTCGTGGTGCTTCCTTGGTCAGGTCAACCACGGATACTAGATACCCAACTCCTCCTTTCTCGAGACATTTTCTAGCCTTCAATGCATAGAGGATGAGTTTTCGTTTATGCGGAAGTTTGGTTCTCGCAAAACTAAACTCTTCTCTTTCCTTGTCTTTAAATGTCAGCTTCTTTTCTGCACACAATAGGTTTGCAGAATGCCGAGCTAACCAATCCATACCCAAGATAACGTCAAAGTCTGCCATCTCAAGTTGAATCAAGGTTGCATCCAAAATCTTCTCGCGGATAAGAACTGGACATAGTCCATAACCTTTTTCTAATTCCACTTCTAATCCCATAGGTGAACGTACAAGCAGTTTGTAGTCTAAAGATTTGATGGATAGATTTAGCTTCTTTCCAAATGACATAGATATAAAAGAATGAGTAGCTCCAGAATCAAAGAGTACTCTGGCGGGTATGTCATTAATAGGTACGATACCTATGATTTATTTTACTTTAGTCTACATGCTCATACAATGTCACACAAAATGAAAGGTTCAGGTCATACCTGTGACCACATTAGGCAATGCGACATCATCGTCAGATGTAACAACATAAACCTTTCCTTATTATAGCTGCTTTCTGGGCTTAGGACATTCCCTTGAATAATGTCCTATTTGATTGCAGTTAAAGTATTTTACTCCTTCATTATTTTGCTTTTGTTGCGGTTGAGCTGTTGGAGTAGTCTTGGCTGCAGCATTAAAGCCTTGAGTACGGAAGGGTTTGAAGGTCCTTGTATTCCCTCCGTTGTATGAATTTCTGTTTGGCCTCTTTATACCCCTATTTTGAGCAAAATAGCTCTCTTTCTGGCTCGACTCTATCACTCGAGCAATCTGTACTGCTTCATTGTAGACTTTCTTCTCCAGTCCCAGAACATGCTCGCAAATGCTTCCCCTAAGTCCCATGACAAACCTTCGGGTCTTAGTATTTTCCTCTTGCATGCTAGCGGGTGCAATGAAAAACAACTCTTCATAACGCTGTTGGTATGCATCCACAGTCATTTGCCCCTGAAATAAACTCAGGAACTCTCTCTCCATCGCATCTCTGAAACTTCTGGGGAAGTACTTCTCAAAGAATGCCTCTTTATAGATAGTCCATGTCAATTGGGCGTGCTTGGTCAACAGATAAGTCCGAGTGGACTTCCACCAGTGGTGTGCATCACCTTTCAGCATGAATGTGGCACACAGTACTTTCTCCTCCTCATTTACCATCATCATCATGAAATTTCTTTCCATTTCATCGATCCAATGGGCTGGCCACAAAGGATCTGCTGGTTTACCATTATACTCTTTAGGCTTAATCTTCAGAAAACGCTCGATCAGTCGAGAGTGGTCTAACTGATACTGAGCATAGGCCCCATACATAGGTGGTTGGTACTGGTAACTGCCTTAAGCTACCTTAGGATTCTACACTGGAGCCTGCATAACTGGCGTTTGAGGTGCGTGGGGTACCGTGTTGCTTCCCCCTAGTACTGTGCTAGCTTGTTCGGCTGGCATATGTGTCGTATGTGCAGCTGGAAAAACCATTCCTATAGCAACTTGCATATTGGCTTGCACCTGCTGTATTTGCTATAACTGTTGTGCCAGGTTCATTACGGCTGTAGCCAAATCTGTAGGTGGGACTGACAAGTTTGTAGGGTTTTCCTGGCCATTAGCTACTGGCGGTGCCATATTTAAATTTTCTTGTACTTCAAGATTTACATGGCTATCTTCCTCCACAGGTGGTGGTGATGGAATTGGGTTACGGCCTCGTCTGGTCACTCTTCGCCCTGCCATTTCCTGTTCTGGTGATGGTAGTGTCTAAAAACAATCATAGAACATGTGAGGCAATCTATATAAATTATTCCCAAGTCAAAATCCAACTAATCAATATAAATTTCCAATTTTTCAAGTCATTAAGTGAAAATACTGGATTTTCCATCGTAGGGTCGATGGTAGGGTCGCTCCTTATGCGACCTTAGGGTATGCGACTCCAGAAACCCTATCAGCTCACTGAGAGCCTAGGGTCGATCGTAGGGTCGGTATATGTCCGACCCTAGGTCCGACCCATGGTTTCTGTCAGATCACCGAGAGCCTATGGTCGATGGTAGGGTCGGTCGTAGGGTCGCACATTTTTTCAAATTTTGCGACCCTACGATCCAAAATTAGGTTTTTAACCCTGATTTTGGATTCATTTCCTATTCTTTCTTCTTTCTTCCAACTCAACTCGCTTCCCCTGAGTTGCTACAGTATCGACCCCTAGTGTTTGGTGATCGTTTCTTCCGTTCACGACTCTCGCTCCTTCTCTTCAGGTATGCTTTCTACTGTTTCTCATTTTTAAGCTTTCAAAACTAAGTTTTTATCCATTTTCATTGTTTTCTTCAAATTAAAATTTTTCCAACCGTAAAAATTTAATTATTACTGGGGGCTTTTGCTATTGTCACCCAATGGACGAAAGCCCTCAAAAATATTTGAGTTTCATCGGTTGGTTATCGAGAAACTTGAAATTTTCCATATTTGACCTAATTTTTGAGATTTTTCCAAATTGATGAAATTTCTTCAAATTCGATCTTTCTAGATTAAATTTCCAACTGTATGAGCTTTGTAGGATGATTTGGAACCTATGTAAGTCCTCCTGCCCAGTTGTTTGGGTGAAAAGTGAGGCTTTTGGCCAAATCATGCCGTTGTAATGTCAAAATTTTAAGTTTTTCACCTTATTTAATATCTTGTTTTTTTTTCTGTGTCTTGGCAGATAGTATGGCTCGTACCAAAGTTCCTAGGGCTCATGACCCTGTTCGTTTCTGCTCCCATGTGGCAGAGGCTCAGTATGCTCGCTATAAGCGTAAGAAAGTAGAAAGGGGTCGTTGTGTAAACTTGGCTAGTCTAGCCTTGTTTAACGTGAAGGGTGCCTTCGGTGACATGGGCTGGCTTCCTGTGATCACCTATGAGGTTTGTACCTATCCTGCTTTGGTGAAGCAGTTCTATTGCAACCTCCAGGTAGTGGGGGATCGCAATGATACCGAGAGGGGTAGGGAGCTCAGGATCACCAGCTACGTGAAAGGGGGTGGAAGTTTCATTTAACTACCAACAGTTGGCTGATCTCCTGGGCATATCAAATGATGGCCCTTTGGTGTACTGTGCTCCTAAGGAACCCCAGTTCTTATCCTTGGAAATGCGTGCTGAGATTGATAGTCAACTCCTTAGAGATGATCGCTAAGAGATGAAGGCGATCAACCTATGGCCAGAGCCTCAGGTGTACTGCAAAATCATTCAATACAACCTGATCCCCCAGAGTGGCCACCATGATAGGATTTCTCAGTTAACTCAGTATGTCCTCTACTACATTTGCACCAGGCAGCCTGTCTACCTTCCTTATATTATCATCCAGACAATGATCTGTGCTATGCTTCCTGGTCAGTTAGGCAACCTGCCCTATGAACGTCTGATCACTACACTGCTCACACGCCTACACGTTGATTTATTGGATGAGAGGATTCATGAGAATACCTTCTCATCGGACCTTGACTGGGAGGCTATCTATAGGATGGGTATGCGGGATGCTCAGGTCGGTGATGATGAGAGGAACGCTCTGGTGCATCCTCGTACTCGAGTAGAGATAGTAGACACTGAGGTGGCAGCAACAGCAGCAGAAGCAGGGGTCCATAGGGGTGATGTTGAGGATGGGGATCATATGTTCATGGATGTAGATGCCATACCTCCTCCATCACCTCTACATTCTACTGGAGCTGGTCCATCTCGGGCTCCTTCACACACTGCTGGTCCTTTACGCCCACCCTCTGATGATATGATGGGGCTACTACGTAAGATTAGAGAGGCTCAGCGCGTGACTGATCTGAGAGTAGGAGAGCTTCTAGATGCTCAGCGCACGACTGATGGGAGAGTAGGCGAGCTTCTAGATGCTCAGTGTGCATCCGATCAGCGGATGACCGAGTTGATAGCTAGTCTCCAGAAGATCCAGACTCAAGTAGCCTGGTTGATTAGAGTGTATACTGAGGACTATGACCTGGATCGTGAGGCACCTCCTCCTCCAGCACCTCCAGCTCCATGATACATTTTTTTTTATTATTTTTTGTAGTACAAAGTAACTGTCCGGATTGTGGACTGTACTCTGATTTGGATATGTATAAACGTTGTTTTTTATTTGATTTATATGAAGCTTATTTCTCCTTTTATATATGCATTATCCTCTTTCTTAATTTTATCTCATACAACACAGGTGCTTATAATGTGTTCTTATTACAGCTTTTAAATTTTTATCCTAACTCAGTTTACGAACTTTTGTGAAAGTATATCGGTTTAATAGACAGGGCCTAAGAGCTCTGATACCAAGTTGTCACACCCCAATTCCATACTATTCAAAATGGTGTGATGAACCTCCAATAAACCAACGGTTCAACTAGGATCTCGAATAGGCTGTATCCATTTGCTTAAACCATACACATCCACATCCATAATCAGAGTAAATAAATAATAACGAAAGTCTTTATATTAAATGAATTGAGAGTCTAACAGTGGTATCATAAATAATTTATCCAATTATCTTCAAAATAACAAGACATAGAATAAAATAATTTAATCAATTACATCGTTTGAATAATTCAAATAAAACTAATCGTAGACGCATGCGTTGCACTCGCATGACGAATCATGCGACTCCATTATAACTTCTGCATCCATTGTTGCTGCATGTCCATACACCGGAGCATTTATATAGTCTTCTACCATGGTACCTGCATTATCAACTAAAAATATTTGAGGTCGAAAGGGTGAGCACACATCATGGCTCAGTGAGCAAACAAAACAATGCAACAAACATATGCATGCATTCAATTCATATCTTTGGTCTGGTTCATAAGTTTGTAATGTGCAATAAAAGGATAGGTGGCCGCCGCACCTCTATACACGAATGTGTGGAACCGCCCAATAGATCAAACACCATTTCCGCCCCCACATGCACCCACCATGGAATAGGATTACAGCCAAAGTGCTTAGGACCGCATCGCATCACACTTCCCCTGATGCCCTACCCATACCAACACGTAAGCCCCTGTTGGCGAGGGCTTGCAAACTAGGCTCGCAACTAACCAATCCTAATGTCAAACAGTGTATCCAAGGCCTCACCCTAGCATCCCTCAATACATCCATAGAGATAGAGCTAAGGCCCCCCGACAGAGTCATAGACTACACAGTCCGAGACCACCTCCCCTGATGCCCTACGACGTAATAGTTCTGCTAAGATAATGGCGATACAACGATGTTAGTGGACAACACTTGAGTAGAGATAGAGCTAGAGTCTGGTGACCAGGATGAACCACAGTGTCACGTCCTCCCCCTGATGCTCCACTCGCATCAAGTACACTAACCACACATACATTCACATGCCTATTCCTAGCATCATCATCATCATCATGTTATAAATAAACATAGAATCACATGCCCCTCATGAATTAAATATACATGAACAATAATAACAGGAATAGTGGATGACATGTGATATGCACATTACAATCATGAAACATAGAATCATTCATGGTGTTGGACTCAATAAACAAAACAGTTTATTATTAGTCAATTAGTTTAGGTCTTGTTCCCTCACATTTGATTGAGCATAGATCCTTGTTCAAGCTTTATGAATTACTTTTAAATTACTAGAAAGACCTAACAAGTCGATAGATTTTAATTAGAATTAATTCTAATATATTTATACTAACAGAAATTGTAGGGTCGCAGGTAGGGTAGCACCTAGGGTAGCAGTTTCTACGACCCTAGGGTAGAGGGTCGCATGTGGGGTCGGATACAATTCGACCCTACGTGCGACCACACCCTCCCTGGAACTTCCCAAGGGCATGTGGTCGATCATGTGGTCTCGTAGGGTCGGTTACCATTCGACCCCACGTGCGACCACACGTATTATGGTCAACTTTTTCACTCTAAAATCCATTCCTTCATGTTGGAATCTTTGGCTTACCATTATGGTCCTTCCTATGATTGTTCTATGGCTCAAAACTATAATTTTTACACACTTTCCATTGCCCACAATGATTTCCTCCATTCCCTTGGAACTTGTCCATGGATGGATGATTTGGGTTTCTCCTAATCCTATGTTCTTCATAACTATTCTAGGCTCTCTTATTCAGGTAGGGAATTCGGTTCATACCTTAATTTAGAGGTTTCTCTGAATTTCCTCCTCTTCCTTAGTCTTCTTCTTCAAGTTTCCTTCTCTTCTTCTCTTCCTTCTCTTTCTCTTTCTCTCACTTTCAATTAGGGTTCTAAAGGAGTGAAATAGGCTAAGGGACGTCCTATTTATAGGAGGAAACACTCCATAATAAGCCCCAATGAGTTTAGGAAAGAACCCCCTCGGATTAGGAAGGTTTCCTAATTTTCAGATTATGTCTGTTATCGTAGGGTCGCATGTAGGGTCGCAGAATCCGTCGACCCTACGTTTTTCTTGACATGCGACCCCACGACCAAAAAGTCATGGGCTGGACTCCTTTGTGGTGGGGTCGGTTACACCTGTTTAGGCATGCGACCCTACCCTCATATTTGACTATTTTTGAGTTAGACATCATACCTGGTCTTGTGGTTTTTTCACACACTTGGTCCACTTGGCTCAACCATGATAGGTAGACCTGGTACAATGTGGTAAGACCGGTTAATTCGATACGGGTCTTACAACGAAGCAGACAATCTGACTGAGGAATTTCATTTTTGGTCTGAAGACTGTGGAAATCATCTCCAGACCATTATTAGTGTATTGTGATAATCAGTCAGCTATATCTTTCTCTAAAAATAATCAGAGGATTGGTGCTTCAAAGCACATTGATATCAAGTATCTGTTAGTAAAGGAAAAATTTGATGATAATCACATCATTGTAGAAAAGATCTCGATGGTAGATATGGTTGCTGATCCATTGACAAAAGCTCTACCAGTGGGAATCTTGAAGGATCATGTTTCGAGCATGGGCATAGTCGAATATTTTGATCAAATTTTATACATTTACATTGATACTTGATTGTATTGTTTTATCTGTGGTTTTTTGGACATAGTGATTAATATCATTGTTTCTCTTCATGATTTAGCGTTTGCACTGTTGCTAGTCTGAATTAAAGCTTTATTTAACTAACCAAAACACAAAAGGCAGTACTAAGCCATAACCCAAAAGGCAGTATTAAGCTAAGTCTCAGAAGGCAGTATTATGCCAGAACACAAAAGAAAGTATTAAGCCAGAACCCAAAAGGCAGTATTAAGCCAAGTCTCAGAAGGCAGTATTAAGCCAGAACACAAAAGGCAGTATTAAGCCAGAACCCAAAAGACAGTATTAATCCAAGTCTCAGAAGGCAGTATTAAGTCATAACACAAAAGACAGTATTAAGTCAGGACCCAAAAGGCAGTATTAAGCCAAGTCTCAGAAGGCAGTATTAAGCCATAACACAAAAGGCAGTATTAAGCCAGGACCCAAAAGGCAGTATTAAGCTAAGTCTCAGAAGGCGGTATTAAGCCAAAAACATAAAG
The DNA here is from genome assembly GCA_028583415.1 of Protea cynaroides. NCBI lineage: Eukaryota > Viridiplantae > Streptophyta > Magnoliopsida > Proteales > Proteaceae > Protea > Protea cynaroides. Next base: position 38,934,767 of record CM053273.1, read on the forward strand.
GCGGTATTATGCCAAGTTTCAAAGGCGATAAGTCAAGGTCAAATATAAACAAGGAGACTTATGTTCGCAATAATAGAAAGTTGTATGTCGTATAATTGAGGTGTATCTTCTACTGTTGTTCAACATTAGTCTGCTTGTTGGAAGGAAGGAAGTTTGGGATAATCTGATTTTTAATTAATGGTTTCCATGGCCACACTTGTTTTTAACAGTCTTGTGGAATAATGTAGCCCAAGTGGGAGATTGTAAAATCTTTCTGATTTTATTATTATGGACAACATTATCTTACTTGCCTATTATGATTGGTGGGAATCCAATCAATGTTTGATTGATTATCCCTTTCCAATTATAAATCAAATCTATTCCATTATGGGATTAGAATAGATTTGAAATCCAAATCATTATAAATATGAAGCAAGGTCTCTATAGTCTCTCTCTGCGTGAAAACAAAAGGACCCATACCTAAGGGAGAGGAGACTGTAGAAGATCTCTATTGGGAATCAGGCAAAAGAAAAGGGTGGAAATCAATATTCTACTAAGAGGTATGTCCCATCTATTTTATTGATTATGTTATTACTCAAATGTATTTTATTTTCCATATGGGATTCATTGAAATGAATTTTATTAGGATGAATGATTCCTACACAATGTACGCTTGTGGCTGTGCCATGTAAACAGTATCCTTGAGATCACCATAGAGAAATGCACATTCAACATCTAATTGTTGTAGCTGTAGCTGCCAACCATTTGAGACTGCAATGGAAAGAATAGTACGTATGGTAGTAGGCTTCACAACAGGGTTGAATGTTTCAATGAAGTCCACACCAGGTTGTTGGAGAAAACCCTTAGCCTAAGCCGTGCCTTGTATCGGCTTAAAGAACCATCGGCATTCTGTTTGATTTTGTATACCCATTTGCATTGAATAATGTTCATGGAATGTTGTGGGGGTACCAATGTCCAAGATTGCTGCTTCTGGAGTGCATTGAATTCCTAGTCCATGGCCTGCCTTCAATGAGGGAGCTTTGAAGCCTGCAAAAAACAAGTTGGTGCCTACAAGTGGGAGCTGGTGAGTGCAATAGGAATGGGGTGAAGAGTATGGGAGAAGGCCTTCCATTTAAAAATCCCAGATTGGGAACGTGTATGCATTGGATGTGTACGAGGGGGATTAGAGGTTGGGAGAGGTGATAAGGTAGAATCGGATGGATTGTGGGGAGGCAGCAAAGGATAAGAAAGATGAGAATTAGATAGGGGTTCGGTTAGAATTTGGGAGGGCTGCAATTTGGGAGAAATTGGAGAAAGAAATGGGGATTCGGTTGGATTTTGGGAGGATGATGAGTTTGGCGGAATATGTGGGGGTAGAGTCATGGGAGGGGAATTCGGAGACTCAAACAGTTAGATAAACCCGAGGAAGGGATCCAGGGACAAGGGGTTAGAATTTTGGGTAGGGGAAGAAAAAGGAAAATTAAGCTTGTCAAATATAACATGTCTGGAGATGTAAACCTTATTTGTGGTAATATCCAAACAATGGTATCCCTTGTAATTCGAGCTATAACCAAGAAAACAATAGGGGGTGGAGCGAAAAGCCAATTTTGTAGATTTGTAAGGTTGGAGCCAGGGGTAGCATAAACAACCAAAGGTCCACAAGTGAGAGTAGTTAGGATTTGTTCCAAGCAATTGTTTATATGGAGTGACCATGTGATTTTTTAATATGTACATTTGATTGATGAGGTAAATAGCAGTTGTGAAGGACTTTAACCAGTATTTGAAAGGCATATGGGCATGGGCAAGTAGAGACAAACCCATTTCAACTATATGAAGGTGTTTGCGCTCTACTATCCCATTTTGTTCTGGAGTGAATGGGCAAGACATCTGGTGGGAGATACCATTGGAAATCAAAAATTGTATAAATGGTGCACTTGTAAATTCTCCCCGCCATTAATGGTGAAGCAGATTTTCAATCATGGGTTTAAACTGCACAAAAATATCATAGAAATCAGATTTATTTTTCTTTGGGAATAGCCTAGAAAACCTTGAAAAATCATCCAGAAATAGGACATAATAGACAAAATTTGAGCATAAAGGAAGGGGTGCCAGTCCCCATACATTACAATGTAGTAACTCAAGAGGCCGACTTGTGGACAACATGGAAGGTGAAAAAGGAAGTTTGTGGCTTTTGCTGAGTTGACAGGCGGAGCAAACCACATGCTTGGTATTATTTTGAAAAGACAGCACTTTGAGGTAACCAAGGTGAGCATGCCAATGAATTGGTGTGGTGGATGAGGTAATCAAGTGTGCTTGAGGACGATCCAAATTGGTGGGTGAGACGCGAAATGGGTAGAGGCCATTTTCAGCGAGCCCTTGACAAAGAATCATCCCAGTTGTTTTGTCCTTCACACAATACCCATATTCGTCAAATGTGAATGCACAATTATTATTACGGGCAAATTTATGAACAGAAAAGAGATTGGTAGCAGCAGAGGAACAATGTCGAATATTATGAAAAAATAAATAAGAAGATGAAGTTGGAATGATACGAGAACCAATGTTGGAGATTTGCAAACCTTGGCCATTCCCTATTTGAACAGTGTCAGTACCATTATAGGGTGTTGACTGTTGGAGATTGTCGATATCAGGGGTGAGCTGATGGGAGACTCTTGTGTCAGAGTACCAGGTATAAGAAGCAAGCTGTGCAGACGAGACCATTGCAGAAAGTTTCTCAGGTGGATGTCATTCATGATAAGTGTAATCCATGCGATGATAATAGTCAATTAATCCATGCGATGATAACAGTCAATTATTGAATGACCCATTTTTTGAAAATTTTGGCACTGAGGACATGCAACAGATTTATCAGTATTTTGGGGTAAAGATAGAAGACCTTTTTCATTATTATAACGACGTGGGTAAGACCCACGACTAGATGAATTTCCACGGCCTCAGGTTGAAGGGAAGCCATGACCATTTGTTGATTTGGGAGGCCGAAAGGCAGCAAGGGCTTGAGACTGCTCAGGATAATCATCAACAAATGCAAGTTCTTTACATATGAGAAGATTGTGAAGTTCTTCAAGGCTAAGAGTCATGATTTTGGCACGGATTCGAATAGATGAACAAAATTGTCGATAGGTTGGTGGGAGACCATCAAGGACAAGGAGAACAATATCATCTTCACTCATTATGGAACCACATGCAGCAAGTTGATCCGAGATGGATTTGAAATGCTGAAGATAATCTGTCATGGATTAGGTACCTTTCTGATGAACTTGATATGACACTGAGAGGGGGGGTGAATCAGTGTCTAAAAATTCTCCTTAATTATTTACTGCTGCCCGGAGCTGATGGAGACCTAACTTTTCACACACACACAAGCGCATACAAATCTACCTCGCTACCACTCAGTGGCTAGGTCTACCAGATTTGCACACCCATCCTGCAAGTCATTCAACGCACTCTAAAATATATAGGAAAATAAAGACAGTCCACAACACAGGATATACGTGGTTCACTAATACAGTGTGTGATGGCTAGTCCATGGAGTAATGCCCAACGGGCTCCGTATATACTCAATACAATTCATTTTGCTGTCTACACAGTAGGGAGTACATACACCCAATATACCCAGCATAAAACTAAGAGGGCACACATGCACTAGGAATTCAGGTATCAAGTACCAGTTTTCAACACACATTGCACACCACGCTTAACTCGCACCCACGAGAAGCAAATAACAAAAAAAAAATTTTAGGCTTATAAATTTGCCTTACATTTTTTTCCCACTAGCTAGGTATTCAACAATTTGCACTTACTCTAGCATACAATAAATTGAAAGCATAAATAGATAAGAAATTGAAAAATCTCACAAACAATGCTTTCGAATGGCCAACAATATCTCTGAAGCTTCACACTACTCTCAGGTACTCTCTAACAACCTTCAATGATGATAGAGATAGATTCATAGAGCACACCTCATCCACAGGCTTTCAATCTCTTTCACACAACCCATAATCACCATGAATGTAAAAATAAAAGTTGTACTGACCTCTCATAGGGATTTTGCACTCCATTGATGCACAGAGAAGAGGTAGTTGGTGATTCATCACTCCCACAGGCACGAAACCCTAGAAAAACCCTTTGTTAAGCTTCGAAAGCCTATTTTCGATTTTTATCTTCTCTTTTATGACTCCCAACAGCACCCATTGTATAGAGCATCCAAAAATATGGAAACTGCAACTTGAACGGACCAATTTGGAGCTCGGATGATAAAGTTATGGCAGTTTGAAGTTCGGCCAGTCACAAATAAGGAAAGAGAATCTTTCCAAACATTACCGCGCACCCGCGCCGCGCCGATGTGTTGTCGAGATCTCAATGGTGCTCAGAGAATCTTTAATATCGGTCGTTCGATATTCTTAAAATGGCGGGATCGAATCTGCGCCATCGGATCTGGATAATCCTGCCTCTGAAGATCGGCTTCATTATAGGCCTTTAGATAAGGATCCTCTTGCCGCTATACCGAGAGCGCGACACAAAGAATCAGAGCGCCGATTCCGTGCAACGTAAAGCACCTCTTTAAACTGCCTCCATCCAACCAGAAACCTCGCGATGGAATCTAGACGGAACCGACGATATACACCTTAGCCCGCCTATTTTTGAACCGTCAGATCTGAATCTAACACGCGTGGCTTACTAAATGCCGTCCAAATGGTTTCTTTTTCAATTAAGGATAATTACGGCGCCGTCCTTTAGCTTTCGATAATTGCAAAGAGGCCCCTAGAGTATATGAAAACTATACGGTTTTCCCTGTGTATACAAACTCACCGAGAACTCCTATTTTTGCCATTTTGCGACCGTTTTGACAAGAATTGCGATATCTCCCTCATCCGAAGTCAAAACTGAGTGATTCAAGTTTCGTTGGAAAGCTAACTCGACGCTCTACATCTTTCCAATGCTGGATCTCCATGAACCTATTGCGAGACCCACCAAAAATAGGCCCAAAGTTAAAAGTCTATAAAACTTAGGAATTTGGACTTGAAACTTTGCGTTAATGCATGCCAAGTGCCGTGGGCTACCGTGTTGACATGTTACCTTGCCACCACACCTGTGGATCCCACCCACAGTCTCTCTCCTCTTTCTCTTTCTAGTTTTTCTCTTCTCATTCTCTCTCTACATCTTCTTTCTTCATGTAATGCTTTAAGATGCCATAACACTGCCTCATCATTAAAAACTCGGCCACATCATTAGAAACACGAGAAACATAAACATGATCAGAAAAGCTTCAGGAACACATCGCATCATCAGAAACTCGGCCACATTACCAGTGGGGTCCACGGTTACTCTCTCTCATCAAACTTGATGTAGAATGTCATTTAACTCGCTACAAGCCATCTGAAACACATATAGAACATTGTAGAACACACATGCGAAGTTGCTCCATCTTTGCCACTGCACTGACACTCTCTCTCCTACACTAACATTCTCTCTCCTCATTCATCTAACTGAATGCTCACAAACATTGTCACATCAGCCAAGTTGCCAACAATGACAACACAAATTCCACCACTTTCTTGATACTACTAAGTTGTCGTTCAAGAGACATAATATGTGCTGGAGTTGCAGAAGCATAACGTTGCTGCAAGATGTCCCAAGCTTTCTTTGCACTAGAAATGCCGACAATGTAGGGGAGAGCATTTACACTGAGTGTGGCATTTATCCAGGAGAGTAACATCTGATCTTTTTCATACCACAGAGAAGTAGGAGAAATGGGAGTAGGAGTAGTCCCATCAATAAGATGCATAAGTTTATGGCCACGAAGAATGGGCTTAAATAGAGACTTCCAAAGCAGATAGTTTGTAGAGGTCAACTTGATAGGTATGAGACTGGAAATATTAGAAATTACCAATGAAGAAGAAGGGCTAAGTGGTGTTGCTAATTCGGTTTGAGCTGTGGTTGTATCATGGGTGATGTTGGTGTTCTCTGAGGAAGCCATGAGAAAATGTAGGACCAAGTGATGTTAGGCGTACAACTCTGATACCATGATAAATTTTAGAAAAATCAATCTCGATTTTGAATTCTTGATGATTGTATTACTACGTATATGTGATATTTATACAATTTGATGGGATAACGTAAATCCCATATATGGAGGAGGTATAACTACATCTGATAAGATTTGTACAGTTGGAGATGATGTGGAGATAAGATTACATGAGATATGAAATTTGAATTTCAAACCTTGTAACGTTTCTAAGACGATCTTTTGCTGATTTTTATCCACATCCAAATATTGAGGAGATTGGTTTTTCTAAGAGGATCTTTTGCTGATTTGTCTCTATGTCCAATTATTGAGGAGATTGGTTTATTTGAAAACTTGTAACGTTTCTGAGAGAATCTTGTTGCTGATTTTTTTTTCCATATCCAATTCTTGAGAGATTGGTATATCATAACCAATATATTAAATGTGCATATATCAATCATTCAACAACGAAAATGACAACAACATTTATTATTTATTGCAACAACCTAACAGCATAACCAATATATTAAATGTGCATATATCAATCATTCAACAACGAAAATGACAACATCATATATTATTTATTGCAACAACCTAAGAGATGACTAAATACAACTCCCCCAATCGTTTTTAATCCCTTACAAAGCCATTCTAGGAGCATAACATACCCAGATATTAGAACACTACCACAAAAGGAGAAAAAAAAAAGATGAAAAATAAATCCATCCATACCACTTCTTTTTTCTTTTTTTTTGTAAAGATAAATTTATTGATGATGATGACATAGGCACATCGATGGAGACAAACACTTGATAGGGGCATTGATGGAGACGAATACTGCTCATGTCAAAGATAAGACCCCACGCTGTTAATTTGTTATGGAATAAAAGAAATAGTATGCATACCACTTAAAGATCTCTTTCACACATTTGAGATTTTGCCTAGCTACGAGAACTTCCCAAGCATAGATTCATCATGTACGCCTGCTTAGAGTCACCTTCAACCCATATTTCATGTATATAGTTAGTGCTAACTTTGGAACCACAGGGTAATTCTCCACCACCTTAACCTGATAATTGTAGATGATTGATGCAGCAACAAATTTCATCTGATAATAAGCAAAATCCTTCCCAATGCAGAGCCTTGGCCCACCGTTGAAGGCGGTGAACTTGTATGCCGACTCGCTCATAAATCGTCCATCTTTCATCCATCTTTCTGGTTTAAATTCTCTGCAATCCTTTCCCCATATACTTTCCATTCGACCCATTGCATATATAGCATAGAACACCTTCTCCCCTTTTTGTAGTACGGTTCCGTCAGGGAACACTTCATCTTCAATAACCTGTTAAGATATGAGACTCAGTTGTTAGGTTATCTCAATTGAATGTAAAGTAATTAAATTAACACTTCCATGGGTTCATGATTCTGTTACCCCCCAATCCAGGGTAATTTACAACAGTTTCATACTTTTTATTTTTTTGGGTAGAAACAACGGTTTCATACTTTCATATCTAGATCTGAGATAGGGACATTGTTCCAATTTTTCTGTGTTGATCCAGAACCGAATGTCTGGTTTTCTTTGTCGAACTAGGGCTACCCAATTGGTTAAACCACGAAAAAATGATGATGCCAAGTTTGAAGAAAAAAAAATTTGTAGTTCTCATTTACTTTTAATTAAGAGGGTTCAACCAAGAACCTGCCGGATCTGATTGAGTGATTCAACCAATTGCCGAATGGACATGTCAACTGATCACAGAGCTGAACATTTGGACCACTTCACTATACATGAGAGAAACATTCATTCTAGTAAGGGTGTACATCGGTTGGTTTTGTCCAGTTTCAGTTGGAGCCGAATCAGTTTTCGTCCTTTACACTTAAGCCCAAAACCAGTCGGTCCATTGTTTGTTCTGTTTTGATCCATTGTTGGTTTGGTTTCTGTTTCCTATATCTATATTTAATAAATAGTTGGCCTAATAGGTTCTATCGGAGTATTATTGGAATGGTTCGATTTCAGTTTTCTACATGTAAAATTAGTAAAAGATTGGCTGAATCGATTCTTCACGGTCCATTATCAGGTTGGTTCAAATTTGTTATGGGACCATTGTGTCAGTTTGGTTTGGAATCATCCATTGGTCTAGTCCGGTTATGATTTTTCACCGGGCTCTATAAACACACCCCAATTAGGGCCTAATAAATTGGGGGTCGAATCAGACAGGTTTGATTTTGGTTTCGGTTTGAACAACATTTTGACACCACTAGTCATGTGAGGATCCATTTGTGACATCATATTGAAACCAAATTTATAACTTATTTTACTTTATTATATTTGAAAATAATTCACCCATGCATATGTGGTTTTTTCATGAGATTCTATCACCGTCCGTATCCAATGGATCTTACACTCCAACGATGAATTTCAAAATCCACGAATCATTATAGAACCTGGTGGAAAAAGAAGAGAGGTACGTACAGGTGAACTAAACTCCTCAAATCCGACCTCTTAATTAATTAAGAGCTCATTTGAAAGTAGTTCCCATGTACCAGTAAGCTGCGTGTATGTTTAAGGGAAGGCTGATGCATGTATGGTCAGGAGAAGGCCGCTGCATTATTATATATATGGTTAGGAGAAGGCCGCTGCATTATTATATGGTTAGGAGAAGGCCGCTGCATTATATGGTTAGGAGAATACACGTGTCTTACCTAGCTACCTACTTACTCACTCATATTATATGGCAGTGAATGGGACAAATGTCATCCCTTAACAGTATGTATAGTGTATGTATATACACATACATATGTATATTCATATAGACATAATACATATCTACGTAGGTACGTAGTTAGTGGTATGAGAAAGAATATCACCTCCTTGAAATCCACCGGCACAGAAGGGTACAACCTGAGAGCTTCTGATAGAGCTGCTTGTAAGTACTCCATCTTCTTCACTTCCTCTGGCCTGAACACTATAGAATCTTCACCCATGTTATTAGACTCATCCCTCTCCCCAACAATGCCGCAAATCTCTGAAAAAATCTGGTCTTGGACGGCAGGATTCTTGTCAAGCAACCAGAAGAACCAGCTTAATGCAACAGATGATGAATCCCGGCCAGCAAGAATGAAATTTACACATATATCACGCAAGAACTTGTCCGAATAGGGCTTCCCTTCATCATCTTTTAAGCCCATGAAAACAGTTAGAAGGTCCGACAGTGGCCGTTTATTTTCGCCGGAATACAAAGAAAGCTCCTTCTTTCTAGCGCGAATGACCTCGTCGGCGAACTCATGGACTTCCCTAATGGATTTATTTAGCTTCTTCTCTGTACCCATATTGAGAAACCTCATGACTTTCCACATAGTCATGGGTATCAGAAAACGTAGTACTGAAAACTCTGTTGCATCTTCAAAAGCTTGAGCAAATGGAGTCTCCGGCAAGCCGCGGCTTAGGCAACCTGGATCGACCCCAAAGGCTATCATGCAGACATTATCGAATGTGAGTCTGAGGAGAACATTTTGTAGGTCTATGGGTACAAAATTTGTTATGGAGTCCTCAAGAACAGGAAAAAGGCGACAATGGACGAGTTCAAACAATGATTGGGTTGTCAAGTTGCGAAACTCGGCCGTGTGGAGCTCTAAACTCGCCGTCTTCCGTTGTCGGCGCCATACCTCGTCATCGGCGTTAAAGATTCCGTCGCCGAGGAAATCTTGCATGGTATCTCGGAAATAGACGCCTTTGGGGAATTTGGAGAACTTGGTCTTGAGAAGGTGCTCTAAGTTACGTGGGTCGCTGGTGATTACGTAGTGAAGGGTGGTAAGCCAAGGACCCCTGAACCTAAAGGTGCCGTTGGTACGGCAGAGTATGTCAGAGATCCATTCGTATATGTCACCACGAAGAGCAAAGACCACAGAAGGAAACATGCCGATGACTGGCCAAACAGGTAGGCCATGTTGTTTTCGTTGCCTAAGAGAATGTATGGCGACGAAAACAGCGATAGAGGTGAAGATCCATATAGCTTGAATCTCTGGTAAGAAGAAGATTTGCCAGGGAATGGCATCTTTGTGGTGGTTGCCGGAGGAGAGGATAGTTTGGTTGGCAGGGTTGCACATGTTTGAGTGATGGGAATTGTGTGGATTAACGATAGCAATAATACAGGAAAAAAAACCCCAATCCCTTTGAACGTCTGCTTCGTTGTCAGGAGTCAGAACGAATTGTCGGTGATTACCAATAAAAAAAAGAACGAAGTGTCGGCAGCCAATATTTTTAATCCCTCCGTTGGCTCACCCATTCCTGCACCTGGTTCTACTGCAGCCCTTTCTCACTCTAGCCACCCTCCCCCCTCAGCCTGGACTAGGTTTTCTCTTAGACTTGCGGCCATTGGCCCACCCATTCCTCCCAACCCATCCCCTTCTAATCTCCTATTTCCCCTCCCGGCGGGTGAGGTGAGCTCTGTGGCTAATCAAGTTTCTGGTGGTGATGATATTTCTGCAGGGGAAGAGGATACGATTTCTCCTCATGGGGAGTGGTATGACAATGTCAAAGACATCCTGAGGGATGATTCGAATTAGTTGTGGTTTGATTGATAACGTGATTATCTATAGCTTGATTATTATGAATATCGTCTACTGGAACATTAGAGGATGCAACTATCCTGCCAAAAAAAAGTTCAATAAGAAGGCCGTTGAACAAGGGGAAGGCAAGTATGTTCAATATGGGTCTCCAGCATACTCTAGAGTTTATGGAAGGAACGACATCTGTGAAAGATCTCTATGGGTCAATTTGAAGAATTTTGCTTCGTCGGTGAGCGAGCCCTGGATTTGCTTGGGGGATTTTAACAGTGTTAGATCTCAAGCTAAGAAAATAGGTAGAAGACCAGTTCATATTCCCAGTCTTAGTGACTTCAATGACTATAGTGAAGAATGTGGATTGACTGATCTTAGGTGGAATGGCCAGCTCTTCACATGGGCGAATAATCAAAGGGGAGCTCATTGAATCACATGCAAGTTGGATAGAGTCCTTGTGAATGGAGATTGGATCTCTTCATTTGAAGGTTCTGAGGTTACTTTCAATCTCCCCCTCCTTTCAGATCATTGTCTGGTTGTGGTGAAGATTGAGGATGCTTTGGACTTTGGTTTCGAGCCCTTCAAGTTCTTCCATGCTTGGGCTGATCACCCTAATTTTTTAGCTGTGATTGCTGAGGCTTGGGTGTCTCCTATAAGGAGTGGTATGGACCCCTTGTCATCCTTGGCTGTTCTGTTGAAGAATGTTAAGATGGTTCTGAGGGGATGGAACAAATCGATTTTTGGAGATGTTAATGATGTTGTCCTTAATGCTGAGAGAGCATAGGAGGAGATTCAATTGAGGCTTCGAAACAATACTATTTATTCTGCTGATTTGATTGAGGAAGAGAGAGCCAAAGGAGAGCTCTTCAAGCGCTTAAGATCCAAGACCAATTCCTGAATAAAAAATCTAGAGTCAAATGGCTTGACTTAGGGGACAATAATAATTTCTTTCTCTTATCGGCTAAATGCAATCAACATAGGGGAAGAATCTCCTCTATTTCCAAAGATGGCAATGTCATTGTGAGGACAATGAGATCCTCCTCGGGAATGTATCAAAGAAAATCATGTTTTGTTGGACTCGCCACCTAGATTAAGGTTTAGGACTTTTAAAAATGTAGTCTCACCATAAGGTAAGACTTCTATTGACTCATAACCCAATGTATCGATTCTTTGATCTACAAGAGATCGGATAAATATTCAAGGTACAGTCATGGAAAGGTGTTAGGCACCCAAACCGCCCGATCAATATTGGCCTCCTAAACTTTCCTTAGATTTTAATGTCCTAATTGTGCTTGGTCAACTGGATAATTAGGGGGGATGTCCTAAACCAAGTTGCTACGTTCTTCTAACCTAAGGTTCAGCCATACATGTTTCGAAGTAACTAAACAAAAAAATACTGTACAGTGAACTGAACCAAATGATGGTTCGATCTTGTACTGAATCTGAGACGTCCATCTCAAACTGCCTACGTATTCCATCCTGAAAATCAAGTCCAAAATGTAATTCGAATGAGTTGTGTGATTAAAGATCATGGATATGATTTATACATATGCTTTAATTAGATTTTTTTTGTTCACGTTGAAGTTTATGTTAGATGGAAGGTCTATGTATGGCTTTGTACCATATTTGGGGACCCTCCCAAACTGCCTACGTATTCTAGGGTTTGCCCCAGAAATCAGGTACAACGTAGCTCGAATTGTAAAATTTGTATGCCAAGGTCTTTAAAGATATCCATGCCCTATTAAGGTTTCTGAGGGGTTCCTTGTCCTATTAAGATTTCTAAGGAGTTCCTTGCCCTGTTAAGGTTTCTAAGGGATTCCTTGCCTTATTGAGGTTTCTAAAGGGTTCCTTACCCTATTAAGGTTTCTAAGGATTCCTTACCATGTTAAGGTTTTTAAGGGGTTATTTGCCTTGTTAAGGTTTCTAAGGGGTTCCTTGCCCTATTTGTTCATTCCACTCTAGATTTTTTCTTGCTCTAATTGCTCATTTCTTCTAGGGTTTATCTTGCCTTAATTATTCATTTCTTTCATTCTAGGGTTTATCTTGCCCTATCTGTTCATTTCTTCCATTCTAGGGTTTATCTTGCCCTAATTGTTCATTTCTTCTAGGATTTATCTTTCAAATATAGGGTTAAATAAAATTTTAAAAATTTTTTTTAAAAAAAAAAACCATAAATTTTTTAAAATAAAAAAAAAAAAAAAAAAAAAAAAAAAAAAAAAAAAAAAAAAAAAAAAAAAAAAAAAAAAAAAAAAAAAAAAAAAAAAAAAAAAAAAAAAAAAAAAAAAAAAAAAAAAAAAAAAAAAAAAAAAAAGAAAGAAGAAAGAAAAAAAAAAAAAAAAAAAAAAAAAAAAAAAAAAAAAAAAAAAAAAAAAAAAAAAAAAAAAAAAAAAAAAAAAAAAAAAAAAAAAAAAAAAAAAAAAAAAGAAAAAAAAAAAAAAAAAAAAAAAAAAAAAAAAAAAAAAAAAAAAAAAAAAAGAAAAAAAAAATATAATAAAAAAAAAAGATGAAAGAAAAAAAAAAAAAAAAAAAAAAAAAAAATATAAAAGAATCCAAAAAAAAAAAAAAAGAAAGGAAAAGAGGTAAAAAAGGGGGAGGAAAAAAAAATTAGAAAAAGTAAAAAAAAAAAAAAGAAAAAAAAAAGAAAAAAAAAACAGAGAAAAGAAAAAAAGGGAACAAATCAATAAAAATATGGACTCAAATTAAATTTAATTCACACCACATCATCTCAAATAGATTCAAAAAACAAAGGGGGGGGGAAAAACAAGGGGGGGGCCAACAAGGATAGAGATTGCATATCAAGTGGTCGACAATGAGTTGTGCACGAGTAGGTAAGGGGGGGGGGGGGGGGGGGGAGGGGACAGAAGGTAAGATTCATGGGGGTTTGATCAAATGACTGGGATTTTTTGGGGTTAATTTGTTCAGAGGGGGGGTGGGGGGGGGGGGGGGGGGTTTTGTTGGTTTTTGGGGGGGGGGGGGGGGGGGGGGGGGGGGGGGACTGGGTAAGATTTATCGGGTGGATTGAGGCTTGGCTTGGTTGGTCTTGGGGGTTGGGAGGGGGGGGGGGGGGGGGGCGGGGGGGGGTTGGGGGGGGGGGGGGGGGGGGGGGGGGGGGGGGGGGGGGGGGGGGGGGGGGGGGGGGGGGGGGGGGGGGGGGGGTCGGTAATGGAGGTTGCAGAAGATGGAGATGCAGGCGTATGGTTGATGAGGGAAGTCAGTTCTTGGTGGTGTTGTAACACTGGGGTGAGTCGATGATCAGCAGCACCACAAGGTAAAAGGTAGTGGAGAAGGTTGGGCTTAGGCAGGTGGATTAATGATGGTTACATGAAGGCAGGTTTTGAGAGATGTTTATGTATGGTCGGTAAGCATATAAACGGTCGGTAAGCATGGCTGGGTTCCACGATAGGGTTGCCACGGTGGGTTTGGAGAAGGGGGGGGGGGGGGGGGGGGGGGGGGGGCGAGGGGGGCAGGGTTTTCCATTGGGTGGGGGGGGGGTGGGGGGTGGGGGGGGGGGTGGGGTGTGGGGGGGGGGGGGGGGGTGGGGGGGGGGGGGGGGGGGGGGGGGGGGGGGGGGGGAGGTCGGTGGATGAGGTTTGTGAGGGTCGTTCAGCAGGAAGTAAGTTTCGATGGGAGTGTGATCTGCTGGTGGGGATGGGGGGGGGGGGGGGGGGGGTGGGGGTCGGTATAGGTGTGCATTGGGGGCGGGGGGTAATTCTAGGTTGGGTAGCTGGCAATGTTTGGTGGCCAGCGGAGGTTTTGACAGGTGGGGAGATAGGCTATGAGTGAGGTAGTTTTGAAGGTGGTGGTGGCCGAATGCATGCATGGCTGGGTGGGATGATAAATCAACAAAACAAAAAAGGAAAAAAAGGGGGGGGTGGGTCTTTTCCCCCTCCTTTTTTCCTTTTTCCCCCCCCGATCCTCTGTGCTTCCTTCTGATCTCAGCTCTCCATTCCAGTCTTCCTCTCTCTCCCTTTCTCCATCTTATTTCTGAGTTTTCCTCTCTCTCTCTCTCTCTCTCTCTCTTTGGCTCTCCTTTCTATTATCAAAGCCCAACCCCTAGACCCTCTGATCTGTCCTTATCTCCCTCAGTTTTTTCCTCTTTTCTCTCTTTCCCATTTATTTTCTAAATCAGATTGGATTCTCTCTATCCTATTTCTTTCCTAATCGAGCCAATCTCTCATCTCTCTCGATCTTCTTTTCTTCTTTTTTTTCTTTCATTTCCTTCCTTTCTCATCCCTCTCTGGGATCTTTCCTTTTCTATTTTTTCCCCTTCTCAATCTTTCTATTTTCTCTTGGATCCCCTCCATCTCTCCATTCTTTTCTGGGCTCTTTCCATGTAGAGTTCCCGACCAACCCGATAGTTTCCATCTTCTCATTCTTTGGATTTTTCCCCACCATGTCAAATCAAACTTCTTTCTTATACTTCTTTCTTATAATATATAGATAATGCATTTATATATATATATATGAGATTATTAGCGATAGTCTTTGAAAAACTAAGAGATGAAGGAACTAGACAAACTCTTAAGACCTTTAAATCAGATTTTGTTAGTTCAAGCCCTTTTGGATTAAATGTTGCATTAGATGAGTGTTATGAGCAATGTCCGAATTGTATGGATGGACAGAAGTTGATTGTAACCTAATTCGACTTGAGATGATAGACTTTGACATCATCTTGGGGATAGACTAGTTATCTCAACACTCTACTTATTATGTGTATAGAAGAGGTTATCATTCAAGAATAAAGATGACATATAATTTAGTTTTATTGGAAACATGTTGCCTAAGAAGTGAAAGTCAATCCTCTCTATGCTAAAGGCGAAGAGATGCTTTGAAGAGAAAGGAGTTGGATATATGGTATCTGTGGTATACATTACCAAAGAAGCACCACATATTGAAGATATTGATGTGATGCATAAATTTTCTGATGTGTTTCCAGGAGACTTACCTGGGTTACCATCTGATCGTGCGATTGAGTTCCTCATTAACTTGTTACCAGGGACAACACCTATGTCTAAGGCACCCTATAAAATAGCTCCTATGGAGTTGAAGGGACTGAGACTCAACTACGGGATTTATTAGACAAGGGTTCTAATTGGCTAAGTATTGCGTCACGGGGAGCGCCAATGCAATTCATGAAGAAGTAGGACTATAGACTACTAGGAACTAAACAAGCTCACGATCAATAATCGATATCTACTACCTCAGATCGATGACTTGTTTAAACAGTTGCAAGGAGCAAAGGTATTTTCTAAGATTGATCTTTGATCAAGATATCATCAGCTGAAGAATTTGGACATCAATATTCCGAAGATAGTTTTTAAAATTAGGAATGAGCTTTATGAGTCCCTGGTTATGTTATTGGATTAACCAATGCCCTTACATCTTTTATGAAGCTGATAAACTGGGTGTTTCATGACATGTTGGACACATCGGTCATAGTTTTCATAGATGATATTTTAGTTTGTTCCAAGAACGAAGCAACTCATACAACGGATCTTAGAACAGCTATACAACAGCTGAGAAGGGAGAAGCATTATGTTAAGTCCAAGAAATATGAGACTTGAATAAACAAAGTAATCTTCTTGGATCACGTAGCATCATAAAAAGGGATTAAAGTGGACCCCAGTAAGATAGAAGCAATCGTAAGGTGAAAAGCGCCTAAAAATATTGCGAAGATCAGAAGTTTCTTGGGTTTAGCTGGTTATTACAGACGATTTGTGGAAGAGCACTCTAAGATTGCAAAACCTCTTACCAAGCTAACTAGGAAGGGAGAGGAGTTTATTTGGACTAACAAGTGTGAAGAATGTTTTCAAACTCTAAAAACAATGTTGATATCAACTTCCATCTTGATCGTTCTGACACCAGAGAAACATTTTACCCTATACATCGAAGCTTTCGGATTGGATCTAGTATGCGGGTTGATGCAAGGTAAATAATGATTGCATATGGTTCAAGAAAACTGAAGGAGCATTAAAAGAATTACCCTACTCAAGACTTGGAATTACCAGTGATGTTATGCAATCAAGACTTGGAGACATTATCTATATGGAGAAGAATTTTAGATTAAATGGGAACACAAGAGTCTTACTTATCTCTTCACCTAGAAAGAGTTAAATAGGAAGCTAAGGAAATGGTTGGAATTCCTGAAGGATTAAGACTACGATATTCAGTGTCACTCGAGCAAGACTAATGTATTAGCTAAGGCCTTAAGCAAAAAGGGAATTATGAAGTCTGAGGAAGGACCTAATATAAATGCTGCCTTATGTTTCACAGCAACAGATTCAGATTTGGAAGAAGAGTAACATATAATAGAAACTCGTGATGATCCAATTGAGCGAAAACTTATGGATGAACTTATAGAGCAATAGTTCTTCGGCTGCGCTTGTGGCATTAAAAATCATCTCTGAATTGATGAATGAAGAAAAAGTAGCAATTTTGTTAAATCCGTATATAAGAACGGTGCAAGAAGATTTAGAGAAAGAAAAACCTAACCCTGACTTACTTTGGATGCGGAGACGGTACTCAGATACAGAGGTAGATTCTGAATACCTGAAGGTAAAGACTTTGATGTCACGAAGAGGATAATGATAAGAGCCCATTGTACTCTATATTCAGGACATCCTGGAGTACCAATATGTATCATGACCTGAAGAGATTGTACTGGTAAAGAGGAATGATAACAAATGTGGTTTATTGCATGTTCCAGTGTCTGAATTATCAGCAAGTAAAGGCTGAAAAACAATGACTAACATGGCTTACTACAACCACTATCGGAGCTAGTCTGGAAGTGAAACTGCATTATAATGAACTATGTCACCGATTTGCCACTGACTCCTAGATCGGTTAACGCAGTTTGGGTAGTTATTGATCACCTTATAAAGATAGCTCATTCCATTGCTATACGACCTTAGTATGCTTTGGAGCAGCTAACTGAGCTATATGTGGATTGAATTTGCTACCAAGCTACTATGTAGATATCACCTATGAAGCATGATATGGTAGAAATGCTGAATTCTTTTGTTTTGGAATGAAATCAGAGAATAAGAAATTATAAGACCTGAGTTTATTGAAGAAACATGTCGAGTGGCAGGCAAGATCAAAGAAAAGGGCCAAGATAGCTCAAGTTTGTCAGAAGAGACACCAAGACCTCGAGTTTGCCATAAGCGACAAAGTATTTTTGGAGATATCACTTATGCATGGTTTAAAACGATTCAACAAGAAGGGAAAGTTGTATCCTATATATGTTTTGAACCTCATAAAAATTTGGAGAGACGTAGAAAAGTTGCATATCAACTAGCGTTACCACTGTCCATGTCTAGTTTGCATGACGTATTTCGCATATCTCTATTGAAGAAGTATGTTGGAGATCCATATCAAAGGTATTGACCACTGATCCACTGGATTAGATAGAAGATTTAACTATTGAAGTGGTACCAGCTTAATTCACTAGTTGGAAGGTACAATATCTCCAGAGCTGGGATAATTATTATATGAAGGTAACCTGACGAAGACAAGACATGAAGAAGATTGCATGGGAAGAAGAAGATGCAACGCGGAAACAAAATTCCCACCCATTGACTCCGAAGTAAATTCAAATATTGAAGATAAAATTTATTTTAAGGATGGGGGATTTGTAAGATCCTTACATTCAAATTTCGAGGACGAATATTCTTTTAAGGGTGGTGAAGTTGTAAGACCCGCACGCCATGTATCCGGTCTAACCTTACGTTCTTGTGTCGTGACTGGTCTTCCCATCATAATCGGTTCAAGTGAACCAATTGTATGAAGAAACCACAAGATAAGGTAAGCAACGAGTCAAAATTTAGTTGGTGTGGTTGACCATTTAAGATTGTGTGGAAGCAACCAGTCAAAAACTAAAAACCAAAAAATTTTGGTCGTGTGGTAGCAGGTGTGGTCGATACGTGTGGTCGATACATGTGGTCGATACATAAGACCACACATGATACCACACCATGAGACCATACATGAGACCACACAACGTATGGTCATAAGTTTTGAGGTGTGTGGTCGACGGGTTCTGCGACCACACCCTACGACCACACGAAGTCAAACAGACTCCGTGTTTAGGAAACTTTCGTAATTAGAGGGGGATTCTTTCCTAATCTAAGTGGGACTCTATATGGAGGTTTTCCCTCTATATAAGGGACGTTCCTTAGCCTCTCTTACTCTTTTAGAACACAAATTGAAACCCTAAATCTAAGAGAGAAAGAGAAAGGAAGAGAAAGGGAAGAAGGAGATTTGGAGAAGAAGCTTGGAGAAGAAGGTTTTGAAGAGAAAAGTTTTATCTCTCTACAACAAGCTTAAGGTATGGACTTGACTTTGTAGGTTAGATCAGATAGGATAGGTTCCTTTCAATAATTTGATGTGTTGAATCTAATGTAATGATGTCGGTTATGGAATTTCTAATGAAAACCATGAGAAAAGAGATTAGGGATAATGGTTAATGAGAAACTGTAAATAATAGCCATAGAATAATCATAGGATGAACCCAAGTGATGAGTCGAGGAATCGACTCAGGAAGAATTCAGATTGAAGATGAAAAGTGACCAAACATCATGTGGTCGCAGCCTGTGGTCGACCACAGGGTGACCAGAGGGTCGACCACAGCTATTCGGGAAGTTTCCAGGAAAGGTATTGTCGCGTGGTGTGGTTGCATAAAATGCGACCACAGGGTTCGACCACACAGTGTGTGGTGGCATATATTGTGACCACAGGATCGACCACACGTACGACCACACGTTAACAATAAGTATATTTTGAGACCAAAAAAGATTTTTGACTACTGTAACTTGGTAAACTTGAACCCTGACTTAAATACATTAATTGTTTAGGTTCCTAATAGATTCAAAGTGACTTCCAAAGCTTGGGAGAGGAACAAACATCAATCAAAGGTGAGGAAACAAGATCTAAATTAATTGGCTAATAATAAACTATTTTTATTTATTGAGTCGAATACCATGAATGATTCTATGCTTGTATGATTGTAATGTGCATTTCACATGTCCTCCAATATTTCTGTTATTACTGCTCATGAATATTTAATTTCGTTTAATTATAACATGATGTTGATGATGATGTTAGTAAAAGGCATGTGAATGTATGCGTGTGGTTAGTGTACTTAATGCGAGTGGGGCATCAGGGGGAGGACGTGACACTGTGGTTCATCCTGGTCACTAGACTCTAGCTCTATCTCTACTCAAGTCTTGTCCACTAACATCGTCGTATCACCATTACCTTAGCAAAACTATTACGTCGTAGAGCATCAGGGGAGTTGTCACACCCCAATTCCACACTATTCAGAATGGTGTGATGAACCGCTAATAAACCAACGGTTCAACCAGGATCTCTAATAGGCTATGTCCATTGAAAATAAAACCATACACATCCACATTCATAATCAGAATAAATACACAATAGCAGAAGTCTTAATAATAAATGAACTGAGTAATCTAAATGTGATAATCAATAATAAAATATCAAGTTATTGTTGTATCAACTGAGACATAAATAAATAAAATATCAGTTACATTCCTTTAATAATTCAAACAAATCTAATCGAATACGCGTGAGTTGCACTCGCATGAGGAGTCATGCGTATCCACTAAGTCTTCAGCTTCCATTGCCGCCACGTGCCCATACAAAGGAGCATTCATATAATCTTCGACAATGGTACCTACATCATCAACTAAAAATATTCGACGTCGAAAGGGTGAGCACACATCATGGCTCAGGGAGCAAACAAAATAATGCAACAAACATATGCATGCATTCAATTCATATCTGTGGTCTGGTAAATAAGTTTGCAATGCGCTATAGAAAGGTCCGGTGGCCACCTCGCCTCTATGCACAGAGTGTGAAGGCCCGCCCAAAGGTTATGTTTATTGTCGTCCCCATCCACCCTACCATGGAATAGAGATAGAGCTAAAGAGCTGAGGCCCGGCCTATGACACTTCCCCTGATACTCTACCCATACGAACACGTAAGCCCCTGCTGGTGAAGGCTTACAAACTGGGCTCGCAACTAACCAATCCTAATGCCAAACAGTGTATCCAAGGCCTCACCCCAGCATCCCTCAATACGTCCATAGAGATAGGGCTAAGGCCCCCCCGGCAGAGTCAGAGACTATACGGTCCGAGACCACCTCCCCTCATACACTACGACGTAATAGCTCTGCTAAGGTAATGGCGATACGACGATGTCAATAGACAAGACTTGAGTTAGAGATAGAGCTAGAGTGCTAAGGCCCAGCCTATGACACCCCCCCTGATACTCGCTCGCATCAAGCACACTAACCACACACATACATTCACATGCCTATTCCTATCATCATCATCATCATCATCTTATAAACAATAAATGTAAATATGCATGAACAGTAATAATAGAAATATTGGATGACATGTTAAATGCACACGACAAGCATACACGCATAGAATCAATCATGGCATTGGACTCAAGGAATAAAAACAGTTTATTATTAACCAATTAGTTTAGGTCTTGTTCCCTCACATTTTCTTGATTGTAGATCCTCTTTCAAGCTTTAAGAATCAACTTAATATCACTATTATATCACTAGAAGACCTAATCAAGTCGATAGAATTTAATTAGATTTAATTCTAATTTTTAAAAGCCTACTGTTAACTGGGGGTCGTAGGATGGGTCGCAGGTAGGGTAGCAGTTTTCTGTGACCCCTTGTAGTTGGGTCGATGCCAGGGTCGGATGTTCCATCGACCCTGGGTGCGACCACTCCTAATCTGGACTTCCCGAACACTGGGGGTCGATGCTAGGGTCTGGTAGGGTCGATTCACCCCACATGTGACCCCCGTGGGTTTAGTCGAGATTTTAATCCTACAGTCCATTCTTTCATGTTTGGGTCCTATGGCTTGGTTCTATAATCCATTCCATACATGTTCTATGGTTTAGAACTATAGTTTATTCACCTACATGGTTTTAATGTTCTCCTCCATGGTTTCCATTGAAACCTAACCATGGATGGATGATTTGGGTTTCTCCTAGATCATACCCTCTTCACTATTTACTCTAAGGTCTTGAGAAATTCATGGAGATAGTATCCATACCTGAGAAATAGACTTGTTTCTCTGAAGCCTTCTCTTTGGTCTTCTTCTCCACTTTCCTTCTCTTCTCCTTCTCTTCTCCTTCTCTTCTCTTTCTCAATCCAATTAGGGTTCTAAAAGGAGTGAAAGAGGCTTAGGGACGTCCTATTTATAGAGTAGAAACTCCAAAAATAAGTCTCATTGAGATTAGGAAAGAATCCCATTAAAATTTGGAAAGTTTCCAAATCACGGTTTCTGTCGATAGACTGGGGGTCGATGAGAGGGTCAGAGATCCCGTCGACCCCTGGTTCCAAATTGTCTGACCCCCGGTTAGAAACTCAGGGTCTGACTTTTATATTGGGGGGGTCCGACCCTACCTAACTGGGTGTGTGACCCTCCCCCCTACTTTAGTGTTTTTGGGTCAATTTAATACCTGGGATCGTTATCTCCTTCACGCACTTGGTCCATTGGGCTCGACCATGATGGGTAGACCTGGTTCAAAGTGGTAAGACCGGATTAGTTCGATACGGGTCAAATAAATGGGGATATTGCTTTCTCATAGCATTCTCTTCTTCCCATGTAATTTCTTCCATATCTCTACTTCTCTAGGTGACCTTAACATAATAGATATCACGGTTGCATAGTCGTTGAACCTTTCGACTAGTGATTTCAGTTGGTGCTACTTCAAACATCAAATCCTCAGTTAAATCAGGTAGATCTACTATCAATACGTGCGTTGGGTCTCTGACATACTTCTTCAATAAGGAGATATGAAATATGTCATGCGCACTTGACATAGACGGTGGTAATGCTAACTGGTAAGCCACTTTTCCACGCTTAGCTAGAATCTCATATGGCCCGACATATCTCAGACTTAATTTCCCTTTCTGTCCGAACCGTTTCAAACCTCGCATAAGCGATACTTTTAAGAATACTTTATCACCCACGACAAATTCAAGGTCTCAGTGTCGAGTATCTGCATATTGCTTCTGGCGATTCTGAGCTGTTCTCTCTTTGTCGGTAGATCCACGGGTGGAAGCCGGCGGAGTCCACCACATAAAGAAAGCCCCGCCTGGCGCGAGGCAAAAATGCTCGATTAGGAGACTCTTTCTTTGATAATGTCGACCACTCGACAAGTCTCTTCAATAAATTCCGGTCCAACAATACTACGTTCCCCAACTTCATTCCAAAACAAAGGAGTTTAACACTTCCTGCCATACAGTTCTTCATAGGGTGACATCTGTATAGTAGCCTGATAGCTATTGTTATAAGCGAACTCAATCAGTGGTAACTTTTCATCCCATGATCCTTTAAAATCAATTACACATGCTCGAAGCATATCTTCTAGAATCTGAATTGTATGCTCTGACTGTTCATTTGTCTATGGATGGAATGCAGTACTAAACTTCAATGTTGTACCCATAACCTTTTGTAATCCTTTCCAAAACTTTGAAGTAAATCGTGGATCTCTATCGGACACAATGCTTTCAGCTTAGCTAACCTCTCCAGTGTATATTGAGGTCGTATAGGTATAAAGCGAACTATTTTAGTCAGGCGGTCTAGAATCACCCAAACTGCGTCAACTACTCGAGGAGTCAATGGTAATCCTGTGACGAAGTCCATAGTGATGCAGTCCCATTTCCATGCTGGTTCTGGTAACAGCTGTAACAGTCCTGCCGGTCTTTGTCGTTCAGCCTTTACTTTCTAACAATTTAGGCATTAAGACACGAACTTAGCTACATCTGCTTTCATTCCTCTCCACCAATATAATTTCTTTAGGTCATGATACATCTTTGTACTTCCAGGGTGTATCGAACAGGCGGTGGTATAAGCTTCCTTCATTAGTCGGTGTCTAATGTCCAAACTTTCTGTTTCAGGTACACATATCCTTCCTTTGTACTTCAACACCCTTTCATTATCTAAGGAGAACTCAGGAGTAGTCCTACCTTTTTCGATGTCTTCTTGTACCGTTCTTAGGTAAGGATCTGATTTGATAGTTTTATTTATTTCATCAATTATATTCGGTATAATCTTCAATGCGGCGAACATATTTGAAAACCGATGAATAAACCTTTGGTTGATTGACTCACCCGGTACATCTATCACAAACTATTCGTTACAGTAATTGAACACTCTTCCGGTAGTACACAGTGCAGCAGTGGTGCTAACCTCTTCTGGAGATTTCATCATTGCCTTTCTACTCAGTGCGTCCGCTACTACATTAGCTTTTCCCGGATGATATTGAATATCACAGTCATAGTCTTTCAATAATTCCAGCCATCTTCTTTGTCTCATATTCAACTCCTTCTGATTAAATAGATAAGTAAAACTTTTATGGTCTGATTTAATCTGAAACTTCTCCCCGTACAGGTAATGTCTCCATATCTTGACAGCATGTACTACTGCCTCTAATTCCAAATCATGAGTGGGATAGTTCTTCTCATGTGTTTTCAACTGTCTTGAGGCATAGGCAATTACTTGTTCTCCTTGCATAAGTACGCATCCTAATCCCAGTCCTGACGCATCAGTGTACAAGATAAATGGCTGTCCTGGAATTGGAATAGTCAAGATCGGAGCAGATATCAATCTAGCCTTCAATGTTTGAAAACTCTTCTCGCATTTCTTAGTCCAAACAAACTTCTCGCCCTTCTTAGTCAAACTGGTAAGAGGTACGGCAATTCGGGAATAGTCTTCCATGAATCGTCGATAATACCCAGCTAGACCCAAGAAACTTCTAATTTCTACAATGCTCTTCGGTGCTTCCCACTTCACGATAGCTTCGATCTTGCTAGGATCCACTTTAATTCCTTCAGCTGATACTACATGGCCTAGAAAAGTGACTTTCTTTAGCCAAAACTCACACTTTGTTAATTTGGCGTAGAGCTTCTCCTTCCGTAATCGCTGCAGAGCGGCGTTTAGATTCTTAATATGAGTTTCCTCGTCTTTGGAGTAGACCAATATATCATCGATGAATACAATAACCGACGTATCCAACATATCGTAGAATACTCGATTCATAAGTTGCATAAAAGTTGCTGGTGCGTTCGTCAATCCAAAAGACATGACCAAAAATTCATAATGTCCATATCTGGTCCTGAATACTGTCTTGGGGATATCACCATCCTTAATCTTCAGCTGATGGTAGCCTGACCGAAGATCGATCTTGGAGAACACTTTGGCACCTTGCAACTGATCGAACAAATCATCGATCCGAGGCAATGGATACCGATTCTTGACTGTTAGTTTATTTAATTCTCGGTAGTCTATACACAATCGAACACTACCGTCCTTCTTCTTTACGAATAATACTGACGCTCCCCATGGTGATATGCTAGGGTGAATCTAACCCTTGTCCAGCAGTTCTTATAGTTGTACTTTCAATTCCTTCAGTTCAGTAGGAGCCATTCGATAAGGTGCTTTCGATACTGGTGCGGCTCCAAGTATAAGATCTATAACAAACTCTGTAGCTCGGTCGGGTGGTAATCCTGGTAGTTCTTCAGGAAATACGTCTAGAAAGTCACGCACGACATCAATATCTTCCATTCGTGGTGCTTCCTTGGTAAGGTCGACCACAGATACTAAATACCCGACTGCTCCTTTCTCGAGGCACTTCTTAGCCTTTAGTGTAGAGAGTATGAGCTTTCGTTTACGGGAAAGTTTGGTTCCCGAAAAACTGAACTCTGCTCCTTCTTTGTCTTTAAATGTCAGCTTCTTTTCGGCACACAATAGATTTGCAGAATGCCGAGCTAACCAGTCCATTCCCAAGATGACGTCAAAGTCTGCCATCTCAAGTTGGATCAAGGTTGCATCCAAAGTATTTTCTCATCAATGAGAACTGGACATGGCCCATAACCTTTTTCTAATTCCACTTCTAATCCCATTGGTGATCGTAAAGTAGTTTGTAATCTAATGTTTTGATGGGTAAATTCAGCTTCTTTCCAAATGACACAGATATAAAGGAATGAGTAGCTCCTGAGTCAAAGAGTACTATGGCGGGAATGCCATTAATAGGTACGATACTTGTGATTTGTTTTGGTTTAGTCTACATGCTCATACAATGTAATACAACTAACTAAAAAAATTTAAGTCATACCTGTGACCACATCAGGCGATGCGGCAGCATCCTCAGATGTAACCGCGTAAACTCGTCCTTGATGTAGCTGCTTCTTGGGCTTAGGACATTCCCTTGTCATATGTCCCACTTGATTGCAGTTATAACATTTTATCCCTTCATTAATTGGCTTTTGTTGCTGTTGAGCTACGGGAGTAGTCTTGGTTGCAGCGGTAAAGCCTTGAGCACGGAAGGGTTTGAATGACCTGTTATTCCCTCCGTTATAAGAATTTCCAGCTGGCCTTTTTATACCTCTGTTTTGCATGAAATAACTCTCCTTCTGGCTCGATTCTATAACTCGAGCAATTTGTGCCGCTTCATTATAGATTTTCTTTTTCAAGTCCCAGAACATGCTCGCGGATGCTTCCCTTAAGTCCCATGATGAACCTTCGGGTCTTGGTGTTTTCCTCTTGCATACTGGCAAGTGCAAAGAAGAACAGCTCTTCATAACGCTGTTGATATGCATCCACGATCATCAGCCCCTGATATAAACTCAGGAACTCTCTTTCCATAGAATCTCTGAATCTTCTAGGAAAGTACTTCTCAAAGAATGCCTCCTTATAAATATCCCAAGTCAGTTGGGCATGCTTTGTTAATAAATATGTCCTGGTAGACCTCCACCAAGGGTGTGCATCTCCTTTCAGCATAAAGGTGGCACACAACACTTTTTCTTCTTCATTTACTGTCATCATCATAAAATTTCTTTCCATTTCGTCAACCCAGTTGCCAGCCATAAAGGATATGCTGGCTTGCCATTAAATTCTTTGAGCTTCAGTTTCAGAAAACACTCCACCAGTCTAGAGTGGTCTAGTTGTTGCGGGACATATGCCCCATATTTAGGTGGTTGGTATTGATATCCACCTTGAGCTACCTTAGGATTTTGTACTTGAGCCTGCATGATGGGAGTCTGAGGTGCATGGGGTACTGTGTTACTTCCCCCCTGGTACCGTGCTTGCATGTCCTGCTGGCATTGGTGGTGTCTGTGCAGCTGGAGAAGTTATGCCTATGGTAGCTTGCATAGTAGCTTGTGCCTGTTGCATTTGTTGCAGCTATTGGGCCAAGTTCATTACGACTGTAGCCAGGTCTGTAGGTGGAGCTGATAGATTTGTTGGATTTGTCTGCCCATTAATGACGGACGATGCCGTGTTCATATTCCCCTGTGTTTTTGGGTGTGTTTGGCTGTCTTCCCCACAGGTGGTGGTGGTGGGATAGAGTTACGGCTTCGTCTGGTCACTCTGCGTCTAGCCATTATCTAATCTGGTAGTGGGATTACCTGAAAATCATTGAACACGTGAGACAATCATTATATACTTCATTCTCATACTTTAAAACCACTAACAAATGCAAATTTCAAAATTTTCAGATCATTCTGTCAAAAATTTCTATCTTTTTAATGCAGGGTCGATGGTGGGGGTCGATGGTTATCCGACCCTGGGAATCACTGATTCCTACCGAGAGACGAGGGTCGATATGGGGGTCGATGGGTGTCCAATCCTAGGTTTGACCCCTTGTTCTCTGTCAGATTACCGTGAGCCGTGGGTCGATGAGGGGTCGATGGGTGGGTCGATGGTTTTGGTCAAATTCTCCGACCCCCGGACTAAAAATCAGATTTTTAAGTTCCGATTCTGAGTCCATTTCCCATTATTTCTCCTCCGCTCTGACTCGTCTTGTCCCTCTGAGTTGCTACAGTGACAACTTCGACCCGTTGGTGGTTTGTGCTTCTCGTTTCGACGTCTACACCTCCTCTACAGGTATATCTTCTACGTTTTCATGTTTTTAGGATTCCTTACCTAGGTTTTTTGCTCGTATATCTCGTTTTCTTCAAATTAAACTTTTTCCAACAGTAAAAATTTGATTTTTATTGGGGGCTTTCGTTGTTGGTGACTCAAGGAACGAAAGCCCTAAAAAATATTTGAGTTTCATCGGTTGGTTATCGAGAAACTCAAAATTTACCCTTTTTGCCCTAATTTGTCGAGATTTTGGAATTTCTTGAAATTTCTTCCAATTCAATCTCATTAGCTAAAATTTCCAACTGTATGAGTCTTACAGGATAGTTTAGGATCTATGTAAGTCCTCCTGCCCACGTGTTTGGGTGAAAAGTGAGGCTTTTGCCCAATTTACGTCGTTATAATGTCAAAATTTGGGGTTTTTCATCTCTACTAAGCCATTTTTTGTTTTTCTTTGTTATTTGCAAATACTATGGCTCGTACCAAGGTACCTAGGGTTTGCGACCGTCTTCGCTTCCATTCCAATGAAGCCGAGACGCAGTATGCCCACTACGCTCGTAAGAAAGTAAAGGGAGGCCGCAAGGTGGACTTGGCTAGCCTGGCCTTGTTCAATGTGGAGGGGGTTTTTGGTGATATGGGCTGGCTTCCTATCATCACCTATGACGCCTGTACCTGTCCTGACTTGGTACGATAGTTCTATTGTAATCTCCAAGTGGTGGGGGATTACAACGACGTTGAGAGGGGTAGTGAGCTCAGGATCACTAGCTATGTCAAGGGAGTTGAGATTTCCTTTGACTATCGGCAGCTAGCAGACTTGCTGGGTATCTCATATGACAGCTCCTTCGTGTTCTGTGCCCCTGGAGAGTCCCAGTTTTTTTCATTACAGATGAGGGCTGAGATAGACCGTCAGCTCATTAGAGAGGATCGTTGGGAGATGAAAGCGAGTTACCTACATTCAGATCCATGGGTGTACTGCAAGATCATTCAGCACAACCTGATACCGCAGAGTGCACATTACGAGAGGGTCTCCCAGTTGACCCAGTATCTGCTGTACTGTATATGCACTAGGCAGCCCGTCGGCCTTCCTTATATCAGCATGCAGACGATGATCAGTGCCACATTGCGCAGTCATACTGGCAATCTACCTTATGGATGCATGATCACCACGCTGCTTACCCGCCTGGGTGTTGACTTGCTGGATGAGAAGATTCAGGAGAAATCCTTCTCATCACCTCTGGATTGGGAGGCCATCTGTAAGATGGGAATGCAGGATGCCCAGGTCAGCGATGAGGAGAGGAACACGATGGTGCGCCCTCGCATTCGAGTAGAGATGGCTGACGCTGAGGCAGCAGTAGCCGCCGCTGGAGCAGGGGTTCATGGGGATGATGACGATCGTCTGTACATGGATGTGGATGCCATACCTCCTCCATCACCTACTCATGCTACAGGAGCTGGTCCTTCTTCAGCTGGTCCTTCACATGCAGTTGGGGGTCCTTCGTATGCACCTTCTGATGACATGATGGGGATATTGCATGAGATACAAGAGGCTCAGCGCATGTCTGATTTGAGGATGGGAGAGCTTTTAAAGGCTCAGCGCTTGTCCGATCAGCGGGTGGGAGAGCTTAGGGATGCTCAGCGCGTGACTGTCCAGCGGGTGGCTGATCTCACAGCAAGTCTCCAGACGACTCAGACGCAGATAGCTTGGTTGACTAGAGTCTACGCTGAGGACTATGATAGAGACCGTGAGGCACCGCCTCCTCCATCACCTCCATCTTCTTGATGTATTTCTTTTATCTTTCTTTTGTACTTCAGAGTAACTGTCTGGGTTGTGGACTGTACTCTGCTTTAGTCATATATATAAACGTTTGTTCTTCTTTTGGTTGTATATAAATCTGTTTCTCATTTAATAGATGCATTATTCTCTTTCAGTTTTGTCTCAAACAACACAGATGCTTATGGTGTGTTATTATTACATCTTTTTAAATTTTTATCCTATCTCAGTTCACGAACTTTTGTGGAAGTATACTGGTTTCACAGATAGGGCCTGAGATACTCTGATACCAAGTTTTCAGACCCCAATTTCGCACTATGCAGAATTGTGTGATGAACAGCTAATAAATCAACGGTTCAACCAGGATCTCTAATAGGCTGTGTCCATTGGAAATAAAACCATACACATCCACATTCATAATCAGAATAAATACACAATAGCGGAAGTCTTAATAATAAATGAACTGAGGAATCTAAATGTGATAATCAATAATAAAATATCAAGTTATTGTTGTATCAACTGAGACATAAATAAATAAAATATCAGTTACATTCCTGTAATAATTCAAACAAATCTAATCGAATACGCATGAGTTGTACTCGCATGAGGAGTCATGCGTATCCACTAAGTCTTCAGCTTCTATTGCCGCCACTTGCCTGTACACAGGAGCATTCATATAATCTTCGACAGTGGTACCTGCATCATCAACTAAAAATATTCGACGTCGAAAGGGTGGGCACACATCATGGCTCAGGGAGCAAACAAAACAATGCAATAAACATATGCATGCATTCAATTCATATCTGTGGTCTGATAAATAAGTTTGCAATGCACTATAAAAAGGTCCGATGGCCGCCTCGCCTCTATGCACAGGGTGTAAAGGCCCGCCCAAAGGTTAACGTTTATTGTCGTCCCCATCCACCCTACCATGGAATAGAGATAGAGCTAAAGTGCTGAGGCCCGACATATGACACTTCCCCTGATACTCTACCCATACCAACATGTAAGCCCCTACTGGCGAGGGCTTACAAACTGGGCTCGCAACTAACCAATCCTAATGCCAAACAGTGTATCCAAGGCCTCACCGCAGCATCCCTCAATACATCCATAGAGATAGGCTAAGGCCCCCCCGACAGAGTCAGAGACTACACGGTCAGAGACCACCTCCCCTCATACACTACGACGTAATAGCTCTGCTAAGGTAATGGTGATACGACGATGTCAATAGACAAGACTTGAGTTAGAGATAGAGCTAGAGTGCTAAGGCCCAGCCTATGACACCCCCCCTGATACTCGCTCGCATCAAGCACACTAACCACACACATACATTCACATGCCTATTCCTATCATCATCATCATCATCATGTTATAAACAATAAATGTAAATATGCATGAACAGTAATAATAGAAATATTGGATGACATGTTAAATGCACATGACAAGCATACACACATAGAATCAATCATGGCATTGGACTCAAGGAATAAAAATAGTTTATTATTAACCAATTAGTTTAGGTCTTGTTCCCTCACCTTTGCTTAATTGTAGATCCTCTTTCAAGCTTTAAGAATCAACTTAATATCACTATTATATCACTAGAAGACCTAATCAAGTCGATAGAATTTAATTAAATTTAATTCCAATTTTTAAAAGCCTACTGTTAACTGGGGGTCGCAGGATGGGTCGCAGGTAGGGTAGCAGTTTTCTACGACCTCCTGTAGTAGGGTCGATGCCGGGTCAGATGTTCCATCGACCCTGGGTGCGACCACTCCTAATCTGGACTTCCCGAACACTGGGGGTCGATGCTAGGGTCTGGTAGGGTCGATTCTTCATCGACCACACGTGCGAGCCCCCGTGGGTTTAGTCAAGATTTTCATCCTACAGTCCATTCTTTCATGTTTGGGTCCTATGGCTTGCTTCTATAATCCATTCCATACATGTTCTATGGTTTAGAACTATAGTTTATTCACCTACATGGTTTTAATGATCTCCTCCATGGTTTCCATTGAAACCTAACCATGGACGGATGATTTGGGTT
Organism: Protea cynaroides; assembly: GCA_028583415.1. Taxonomy (NCBI): domain Eukaryota; kingdom Viridiplantae; phylum Streptophyta; class Magnoliopsida; order Proteales; family Proteaceae; genus Protea; species Protea cynaroides. The sequence goes on from CM053273.1 coordinate 38,966,050, forward strand.
TTTCCTAGATCATACCCTCTTTACTATTTACTCTAAGGTCTTGAGAAATTCATGGAGATAGTATCCATAACTGAGAAATGGACTTGTTTCTCTGAAGCCTTCTCTTTGGTCTTCTTCTCCACTTTCCTTCTATTCTCCTTCTCTTCTCCTTCTCTTCTCTTTCTCTCAATCCAATTAGGATTCTAAAAGGAGTGAAAGAGGCTTAGGGACATCCTATTTATAGAGTAGAAACTCCAAAAATAAGTCCCATTGAAATTAGGAAAGAATCCCATTAAAATTTGGAAAGTTTCCAAATCACGATTTCTGTCGACAGACTGGGGGTCGATGAGGGGGTCGGAGATCCCATCGACCCCTGGTTCTAAATTGTTCGACCCCTGGTTAGAAACTCAGGGTCTGACTTTTATATTGGGGGGGTCCGACCCCCGGTTAGAAACTCAGGGTCTAACTTTTATATTGGGGGGGTCCGACCCTACCTAGCTGGGTGTGCGACCCTCCCCCTACTTTAGTGTTTTTGGGTCAGTTTAATACCTGGGATCGTTATCTCCTTCACGCACTTGGTCCATTGGGCTCGACCATGATGGGTAGACCTGGTTCAAGGTGGTAAAACCAGGTTAGTTCGATACAGGTCTTACAAGAGTGGTCTCAAACCGTGTAGTCTCTAACTCTGCCGGGGGGCCTTAGCTCTATCTCTATGAACGTATTGAGGGATGCTGGGGTGAGTCCTTGGATACACTGTTTGACATTAGGATTGGTTAGTTGCGAGCTCAGGCTGTAATTCCTCGCCAATAGGGGCTTACGAGTTGGTATGGGTAGGGCATCAGGGGAAGTGTCATGTGAAGTTTGATCCAGGCACTTTAGCTCTATCTCTATTCCATGATGGGTGCATGTGGGACGACAATGGTGTTTGATCCATTGGGCGGCTTCACACACTCGTGTATAGAGGTGCGACGGCCACCTATCCTTTCTATAGCACATTGCAAACTTATAAACCAGACCAAAGATATGAATTGAATGCATGCATATGTTTGTTGCATTGTTTTGTTAACTCACTGAGCTCAAGTTGGAGAGCTGACCCTCGTACGTGCAATTCTTTTTAGTTTTTGATGTTGCAGGTATTACGGTTGAAGATTATGTCGACACGCCAACATATGAACAGGTGGTGGCTGTGGATGAGCAAGCTATGGAGGACTATTATGATTTGTTAAGCGAGCGTTTCAACTATGGATATACTTAGTATTTAACTTTCATATTTGGATATTTGTAATATGTATTAATTTATGTTTTGGTTACTTGGAGATAACTGGAATATTAATTATTTATTATGATTAGACCTCAGTTTATTATTAATAAGTCTTCCGCTATTTATTTTATTATATCTGATTAATGTGGAATGTGTTTTGGTTTAACATGGTTGGCATAGCCTATACAAGATCCTGGTTGAACCGTTGGTTTATTGACGGTTCATTACACCATTCTGGTTAGTTTAGAATTGGGGTGTGACATGTTGAATGCACTAATTTTAATTATGTGTTTCTTTACTGACCTAATTAATAAATTGTAACCTAGGTAAGTAAAGGTCGATCCCATAGAAAATGATTTGATTAAAATTTATATTCTACTCAAACTAAACATACTAAATAATACTAAGCAATCATAGTAACAAAAGGGGGGGGGGGGTTTGGTTGGTTGAATGAAACTGAAAATAAATAGACAAAATTTAAATAGAAAAGAAATTAGATGAGAAGATTTAGTTCTTGGTTCAATCTCTACCTGCAATGAGTAAAATTAATTGCAACGTTAATCTCTTCCTCCTAATCAGAATTAAAGACCTTAGATAATAATAAATTATGTTACCCTAGTTTTCCCTTGAATATCTCTACAGAAACAAGCTCTTCAAATATATCTAACCATTGAACAACACTAAATAAGCTCTCAATATTTAATTAATGAATGACAACATTAAGTAAAAGGAGAACAGGTCAATCTAAGCAACAATCTCTCGCAAGCAGAAATTATTTAACTTAGGTTATTTCATTCACAGTGATGAGATAAAAACTTAGACATAATTATCTACCACTATTTTCTACTTGTCATTAGAAACAGGATAATTACGGATCACAGTTTATAAATCTAGCAATCAATAACAACTAACTAATTTAGCAGATTATTATTGAATTATTCAGACAAACATCATAGATAAGGAGAGAAGAATGAAGTAAACAATTCCAATAAAAGAGAAAAGAAGAACAACGTTACTCAAAAGTAATCACACCATTGACATGAGTTTGGGCTTCAAAATTTCCTTGAACCGAATGAGAAAACTGCCAGACCTGAGTTTGGGCTTCAAAATTTCCTTGAACCGAATGAGCCAACACCCCCTTGTCAGCTCGGATGGAGGGCTCAGATTTAATCGAGCCCCAGGTGTCGGCCATCAAATGGGGTTGTTGCCCCTCCTCCCGAACCTCGGGATGGTTCATGGGTTCTGGACCATTGGACTGTGGGATCCATTAGATATGGATATGGATAGTGATAGAATCCAATGGAAGGTATACGTATTTGCAAGTGACCTAATCTCAGATTTGAGAATGTAAAATAAGTTATCGATTTGGTTCCATTCTGATCTCACAAATGGATCCTCACATGAGTAGGGATGTCAAAATTTCGTCTAAACCCGAAAACCAAAATCGAACCAGCCCAATTCGACCAAATTTATTGGGCTATAATTGGGCTGTACTTATAGAGTCCAGTGAGGAATCAAAACCAGACTGGACCAATTGATGATTCCAAACCAAACTGCCACAATGGGCCCAAACCAAACATGAACCAACCTGACAGTGGACCGAGAAGAGCCAATGAAGCCAATCTTTTACTAACTTTACACGTAGGAAACTGAAATCAAACTAGCCCGACAATACTCCATTAGAACCTATTAGGTCAACTATTTACTAAATATACTTATAGAAAACTGAAACCAAACTGATAATGGACCAAAACCAAACAGTCAGACTAATTAGTTTTGGGCTAAAGTGTACAGGACGAAAACTGATTCAACTCAAAACGAAACTGGACATAACCAACTGATTTACACCCCTTCTAGAATGAATGCTTCTCTGATGTATAGTGAAGTGGTCCACATGTTCAACTTTGTGATTAGTTGGCATGTCCAGTTGACAATTGGTTGGATCACTCAGGTCTAGCAGTTTCTTGGTTGAACCATCTTAATTAAGAGTAATGAGAAGTACAAATTTTTTTTTTCAAATGGGGCGTCATCATTTGTTTGTGGTTTATTCAATTGGGCAGCCCTAGTTCAACAAAGGAAACCAGGCCATTTGGTTCTAGATCAACCTAGAAAAATCTGAACAATGTCCCTATCTTAGATCTAGGTATGAAAGTATGAAAGTAATTTAATTACTTCACATCCAATTCATTGAGAGATAACCTAACTGAGTCTCATACCTTAACAGGTTATCGAAGATGAAGTGTTCCCAGATGAACCATGGTACAAAAAGGAGAAGGTGTTTTATGCTATGTACGCAATGGGTTGCATGGAAAGTATATGGGGAAAGGATTGCAGAGATTTTAAATCCGAAAGATGGATGAAAGATGGATGATTTATGAGCTAGTCGGCATACAAGTTCATCACCTTCAACGGTGAGCCAAGGCTCTGCCTTGGGAAAGATTTTGCTTATTATCAGATGAAATTTTGTTGCTACGTCAATCATCTATAATTATCAGGTTAAGGTGGTGGAGAATTACCCTGTGGTTCCAAAGTTAACACTGACTATGTACATGAAATATGTTGAAGGTGACTCTAAGCATGCGTAACATGATGAATCGATGCTTGGGAAGTTCTCATAGCTAGGAAAAATCTTAAACGTGTGAAAGATATTAATAAGTAGTATGCATATTATTTCTTTTATACCAAGAGATTTTTGTTTTGTTTTTGGTATGATTATTTTCGTTGTTGGATGATTGAGGCACATGTGATGTATCGGTTACTCAATGAAACCTCTTTCTCTCTCTCTCTCTCTCTCTCTCTCTCTCTCTCTCTCTCTATATATAATATATATATATATATATCTATATATATATATATATATATATATATATGAAAAAAAATCAGCTACCACCCACACCTTTCAAAAAACATCAACTACACCCAATTAACTGACGGAGGAGACTAAAATCACTGTTAGACATTTTTACCATTTTTGTTTTTAATTGACAAAAATTAAAAGCTAATAAAATGACTAATATAACCCTTCACATTTTCGTTCTACCCTCTTTCTTCTCCTTCATTGTTCTCCCCTCATAACATTCCCCTGCTTCCTAGTTGCTGTGTTTTGTTCAGATTGATTTCCTCATATCCGCATCTCATTCACAGACACACACAAACACACCTACCTTGAGATGAACAACACCAACAGGTTTCTCTCGCTTTCGTCTCCCTCTGCTGTGGAGACGCGAAAGACATGCAGTAGAAGCATCTCCAATCACTTGAACTTCATTACTCGTCAAAAGTAGATTGAGATTCTCCGACGGCTATCGCTTCGAGTAAGAAAGAACACCATTTCTCAACAAGAACCAACGGGATCTCCATCCCTTGCTGTAATTAGTCCATTTATAAGGAACTCCAGTGACATTGAAGTCAGATTTCGTTTCCTTCCCTGCATTGCAGTCAGATCCAGCGATTACTGTTTGATCTCCAATAAGAAAGAATGGATGGAAACTATCGGGTCGGATCCAGCGATGACTGTTGGTCATAAAGATCATACCTCTTGTAATCGCTGAAACCTCAGGCGATCGATCTCCAATCCCAAGGCTTTCCAACGAAATACAACACAATGGATGCACTTCCTTTTCTCGCATCCGATCTTCCGATTCAATCCAACAATCATATCACCATTTTAATCTTCATTTACAGCAACAAAACAGAAGAGAGAGAGAAAAAAAACTCAAAAAGTTATGGAGCTTATACAAATTTAGGATTGTTTGATCTGAGGAGTAGAGAAGGCGGCAATTTTTTTTCCTCAAAAAGTTAGGGAGCTTTACAAATTTAGAATTGTTTACTGGCGATTTTTTTTCCTCTTTGAGCAAAAGGGTTTGTACTCAGAAGGAAGAGGAGCAGAAGGGTTTTTACTCAAAAGGAAGAGGGTAGATCTGGAGAAGAAAAAGAAACGGGATTTAGAGATTTGGGGTTTTGCCCTCCTTAAGTGAAGGAGAATAAAAACGTTTTTCAACATATCTTTTAGGGTATTATTGTCCAACTCAAATTCACTTTTGAATGACATCGACAACTAATGGGATTCGTTAACGGAGTGGATCTATTTGATTAACGGTGGTAAACGTTTGGGTGGTAGTTGATGTTTTTTGAAAGGTGTGGGTGGTAGGTGATGTTTTGAAACTATTATGGGCGTAACTGATTTTTTTCAATATATATATATATATATATATATATATATATATATATATATATATATATATATATATATATATATATAATGAGATTATTTGGGGATAAACTAGGAAATTCACCGTAAAATCAGCTAACTGCATTGCTACCTAGTTACAAATCAAGGATTCAAACTTATCACAAAAGTCAAATTCCTAACAGGCCTTGGTCTATTATAATGTTAGCCTGTCTTCCTCCGAAGGGATAAACTTTCTATGGAAATCAGTAGTAAAAGCTATGGTTGCTATGGTGAAGTTAAAAGAACAGGTAGACACTAAATAATGATACATGCTTCCATTGTGGAACTGCACTGAAATAGAGAAATTGGTCGATCACGTTCTTTTCAGATGACTGGTATCGCAAACACTCTGGTTCACCTCTATTTTTTATATGAATGTAAGGAGAAATCGTTATTGATAAGCACAAACAACCCGACTTAGATATGATAGACAGAAAAGGAGAGGTTGAAAAGGAAAACACAATGACAAAGAGGCAGGAGAGATGGCTAAGAGGGAGAGGGAGAGAGAGAGAGAGAGAGAGAGAGAGAGAGAGAGAGAGAGAGAGAGAGAGAGAGAGAGAGAGAAAGAGAGAGAGAGAGAGAGAGAGAAGGAAAGAGGCAAAGGACCAACCAGGATTATCAGAGTGGGAAAGGGAACGTGACGTCTGCAAATTAGTGGTCTCTGTTATCAGGGAAGATGACTCACAGGAGAGGGAGATGAGAGAAGTGGCTTGAGTCAGAGGTTGCAATTTTTTTGTTTCTTTCCAAGTAATCCTAGAACAAAAGAACACTTTAATGTTTGTTTCTTGTTTCTATTTCATTTTTGTTCCAAATGTTCGGTTCATTCCATATGAACACAAAATCGAATCAACATTGCCATAATTTCTACTCTATTTATGCTCCCATGGAACAAAAGAATGGAAACACTCTGCATGAGTGTCACCAAATGACACCTCTGTTTCTTCATTGACAAAACCAGCTTGTTAATTACATAACAAAGGATGTGATTTTGTTATGTACAAAGAATCCTCTAACAATCTCCAACTTCTGTGGGTTGCAGCATGAACAAATTCTGCAACTCATCCTTCATTGAAGAATGTGAAGATTTACTGGATAAATAACAGATGCATGAAGTGGAAGCAAACATGATGAGTAGTTCTCCCCAACATGAACCTTAATATTCCCACAACCTAGAACCATTCACTTAGGATTGGAGCTAGGTTTTCCAGAGATTACTCAAGGTAAGGAAAAACTCTCCCATGAGTTTCTAAAGTTATTCGGGTCAAATGCATGTGGATTTATCCCAGCCTGATTGATCATCTCTATTATAGGGAATAGCATTTTATTCAGGTAATGAATAAATGCCTCGAAATTATACCCAAAACATAAACAAAAAGAAGTCAAGCATCAAAAGTAAGTGTAAGCCAGTCATTCAAAATATTTTATCTGCTCATCCCCCACCCTCTCTCGTCTCCCTCCCACCCACCCCCCCTCAACAAGAAAAATAATAAAAATTAAAGAAACAAAGAAAAAGAAATTCTTCCAATAATTGCCTAGTCCATCAGGAGACCATTTTTTGTTTCATTTTTTTTTGCCACTCCTTTTGATAAGTAAAGAAGACAACCAATGTAAGAAGAAAGGTTTGACAAGTTAATAAAATTACTTTAAAATATTCATCTGTTCTAATCTTCTCAAATTTCAACATTTGCACATAGCAACACTTCCAGAAAGTATGATCTTTATGACCAACAGTTATCTTAGAACTGTTAAGGATATTCCTCTCCATTGAATTCAAGATTCAAAATTCAAATATATGAATAATCAGTTATGATTCAAAATTCAAATATTTGGTGAGTTATAAAACAAATATTCAAATTATAGGAACATGTTATAAAGGAGAGTTAGGATTGTAAATCGGTTACATAAGTTATAGGAATTCATTGTAAATAAGTTACATAAGTTATAGGAATTCAAATTCAAAATTTGAATTCTAATAACAAGGATTGTACACAACATATTTTATATAAATATAACCTATCTCCTAGACATTGAGATAAGGTGAGAAACATTCAAACTCATTCTTCTTGTCTCCATATCAATCTCTTCAGTTTTAATATGGTATCAGACGACCAGGCTACCAATCCTGCAATGACTTCTATCTCTCTCTCTTCGGTCCCTTCTAATGCTCCTTCTCCATCTAATGTCCATCATCACCTCTCCCTCAAACTAACTGCTGAAAATTTTCTTCTCTGGAAAACCCAATTGCTTCCCTTATTGCGCAGCTATGATCTTATTGGGTTCATCGATGGCACCACACCTTGTCCACCTAATCCAGCAGCAACGACATCACCCACTTCTATCATACCTAAAGCCAGTGCCACTGAGATGCATACCGCATACAATGACTGAACCACAAAGATCAACTAGTCCTTAGCTGGTTGATTAGTTCACTCTCTCTTGAGGTTCTTCCCTATGTGGTCGGTCTCTCCACCTCTGCCTCAGTCTGGAAGATACTACAATCAGCCTTTGGCACACTTTCTCATACGAGTGTGTTGCAAATTCATATGCAACTGCAAAGCACCTCTAAGGGGAACAAATCAATTTCTAAATATCTTCGAGAAGTTAAGTATCTCTCCGATCAACTTGCTGCCTCCAATCGACCTCTATCGGATGAAGAACTGAATGCTATTGTTTTTCGTAATCTCAGCCCAGATTATAATGATATAATCGCAGCCTTGGCAACAAAATCAGAGGCCCTACCATTTCACATACTTCACCGATTACTTCTAAGTCATGAAATGAGGCTCCACACTGCCCAATCAATTATGTCGGTCAACCTCAGTACCATATCTTCATCAAATCATAATTTCCCACCATCTCACCATGCTCCGCTGCACATGTCCCAATCGACCTTGTCTTCATCCTCTCGGCGTATACACTATAACAAATCTGGTAAAAAACAACAATGCCAGATTTGTCATCGTTCGAATCACACAGTGTCCAAATGCTATTATCGATACTCTGGTAATCCAAATAAACCAAGTGGTAATGCTTCTGCAAATATGGCGGGTTTACTTTCCACACCTCCTGACCCCTTGTTGGCATGGTTCCCCGACACAACTGCGACACATCATATTATTCCAGATTTGAACAACCTGCACATCTCTCACAAGTACACTGGTAAGGACTCCCTGAGAGTAGGAAATGGTGTTGATTTGTGTATTAGTAATATTGGGAATTCTACTTTTTCTTCTTCTCCCAATGCTTCTTTCCATTTCTCAAACATTCTTCATGTTCCCTCCATAACCAAAAATCTTTTATCTGTCCACCATTTCACAAAAGATAATAATTGTTATTTCCAATTTCATCATTATTTCTTTGTTGTTAAGGATCAAGTGACCCACAAGGAGCTGCTTTGGGGAACGCTTAAGGATGGACTCTATCAAATTCCACAACTCAGAAGGTTTGTCACTCCTTCGGCCTTCACAGCCTCTTGTTCCGCTTCTGTTACAGCCGATCACTGGCATGCACGGTTGGGACACCCTCATCCTCGCATTGTTAAGAATATCATTTCTTCTCACCACCTCTCATCTTCCTCCACACAAATAAAAAAATGTCAGGCCTGTTACATGAGCAAAGCACATAAATTTCCCATACCCCCTACAGGTTCTATTAGTACTGCACCTCTCCAGTTAATTTTTGCCGATGTATGGGGTCCTGCTCTTGAACTTTCATCTACTAGTTGTCGTTATTTTATTATTTTTGTTGATGATTTCTTCAAGTTCACATGGTATTATCCATTACACAATCGTTCTTCTGAACCGAATATATTTGAAATGTTTAAGAAGTTGGTAGAAAATCAATTTTCAACATCTATTAAAGCATTACAATCCGATTGGGGGGAGAGTTTCAAAAATTAAATACCTATTTAAAATCATGTGGCATTTTGCACCGGGTTGCCTGTCCTCATACACATGAGCAAAACGGTGTTGTGGAACGCAAAATTCAACACATTGTAGATACGGGTCTGACTCTCTTAGCCCATGCATCCATACCTCTTCACTACTGGGATTATGCTTTTCAAATTTCTACATTTCTCATAAATCGGTTACCCACTCCGGTTTTAAAAAACCTTTCTGTAAGACCCGCACGCCATGAACCCGGTCTAACCTTACATTTCGTGTCGTGAACCGTCTACATATCATGGTCGAGCCAAGTGGACTAAATGTGTAAAGAAACCCAAGACCCAATATGAAAATTTACCCAAAAATAATCAAAATGAGGGTAGGGTCGCATGTCTTAATAGACAGGTCCGACCCCCTCATCGACCCTCACTATCGACCCTCAATCAGGGGTCACCAGAGGTCTATGAATTGTCCGACCCTCCCATCGACCCTCCCATCGACCCTCGGTACTCGGAAAAAAAAAGCATGAACCGAAAATTAAGAAACCTTCCTATTTTTGATTAGAACCTTTCCTAAACTCAATGGGACGTATTTTGGGAGGTTTTACTCTATAAATAGGACGTCCCTAAGCCTCTTTCAATCCTTTTACAACCCTAATTGGATTGAGAGAAAGAGAAGAGAAGGAAGAGAAGAAGAGAAGGAAAACTTGAACAAAAGGCTAAGGAAGAAGAGGAAATTCAGAGGAACTCTGAATCTCAGCAAACCTAAGGTATGACTACATTCCCCATGATTTATTTAAGACTTTAGAATGGTTTATGAAGAGGGTATGACTTAGAAGAAACCCAAATCACCCATCCATGGTTAGGTTTTCATGGAAAACCATGGGAGAATATATGAAAGCTATATAGGTGGATGATTCATGGTTCTAGACCATGGAATGTATGTTGAATGGACTGTAGGAGCAAGCCATAGGACCCCAAACACAAAGAATGGACTAAAAGGAGGAAAATTGACCAAAACCCACAGGGGGTCGCACAGAGGGTCGATGACCATCCGACCCTATGTGACCCTGAGTATCGACCCTCAGGGTTCCGAAAGTCCGAATTAGGGGAGGGTCGCACCCAGGATCGATCATTACTCCGACCCTACCTCCGACCCTCAGTTAACAGAATGGTTTTAAAAAAGTAAAATAAATTCTAATTAAATTTTACCGACTTGTTAGGTCTTCTAGTAATATAATAACATTATAAATATGATTCTAAAGCTTGGAAGAGGATCTATTAACAAGCTAAGGTGAGGGAACAAGACCTAAACTAATGGGTTAATAACAAACTATTTTTACTTCTTGAGTCCAATACCATGATTTTGATATGCGTGTATGCTTGTAATATACATTCAACATGTCATCCAATATTTTTATTATTACTGTTCATGCATATTTAAATTTATTGATTATAACATGATGATGTTGATGATGGTAGGAATAGGCATGTGAATGTTTGTGTTTGGCTGGTGTACATGCTACGGGTAGGGATGGTATCAACTGGTACTTCGATGCCGTTTTCATCGGGGTATATTGTGCCATGGTCTATTCAAGTCATGTCCACTAAGCAAGTGTTAGTGTGCTTGATGCGAGTGGAGCATCAGGGGGAGGACGTGACATTGTGGTTCAGCCTGGTTACCAGACTCTAGCTCTTTCTCTACTCAAGTCTTGTCCACTAACATCATTGTATCGCCATTACCTTAGCAGAACTAATATGTCGTAGGGCATCAGGGGGGGACGTGGCATTGTGGTTCAGCCTGGTCACCAGACCCTATGTAAGACCCGTGTCAATCTAACTCGATCTTACCACCTTGAACCAGGTTTACCCATCATGGTCGAGTCAAATGGACCAAGAGCGTAAAAGAGATCGAGATCCCAGGTATCAAATCGACCCAAAAACACTTAAAATAGGGGAAGGGTCGCATACCCAGCCAAGCAGGGTCGGACCTCCCAAAACAGAAAGTCAGACCCTCAGTTTTGGAGGGAGGGTCGGACAGCTTAAGACCCTAGGGTCGACGGGATCATCGACCCTCCCATCGACCCTCGGTTCCTGTCGAATATAGAAATTAGGAAATTTCTACATTTTTCGATTGGGATTCTTTCCAAATCTTAATGGGACTTATTTAGGATGTTCCTAGTCTATTTAAAGGACGTCCCTAAGCCACTTTCACTCCTTTCACAACCCTAATTGAATTGAGAGATAGAGAGGAAAAGGAAAAGAGGAAGAAGAGAGGCAAGGAAGGGAACCTAGCAAAAAGGAGAAGAGTTACAGAGAAAGATTAATCTTCTCAGGTATGAATACTAATTCCATGAGTTTCTACAGACATTAGGATAGTTATTGGAGAGAGAGTGATCTCGGAGAAACCCAAACCATCCATCCATGGTTAGGTTTTCATGGAAAACCCTAGGAGAATGCATGAAAGCCATTTAGGAGGATGATTCATGGTTTCAGACCATGGAATGAACGTTCAATGGAATGTGGGAACAAACCATAGGAGCCCAAACACGAAGAATGGATTAAAAAGTGGAAATTGGACCAGAGTGCACCGAGGGTCGCACCCAGGGTCGATGACCATCCGACCCTAGGTGTTTCTGACCATCGACCCTCAGCATTCGGGAAGTCCAGAAAGAAGGGAGGGTCGAAAGACCCATCGACCCTAGCATCGACCCTAGCATCGACCCTCAGTTGACAGAATGGTTTTTAATTCCAAATAAATTCTAATTAAATTCTATCGATTTTGTTAGGTCTTCTAGCAATATAATAACATTGTAAAGGTGAAATTAAAGCTTGAAAAAGTATCTTATAGCAAGCTAAGGTGAGAAACCTTAACCCCAAACTAAATTGGTTAATAATAAACTGTTTTCTATTTCTTGAGTCCTATGCTATGTTTGATTCTATGCGAATATGTTTGTAATGTGCATACAACATGCCATCCAATATTTCTATTACTTGTTCATGCATATTTACTTTATTATTTATAACATGATGATGATGATGATAGGAATAGGCATGTGCTTGTATGTGTGTGGTTGATGTGCTTGATGCGAGCGAGTATCAGGGGAGGTGTGATGAGAACGTCAATAAACGTTAACCTTTGGCGGGTCTCATCACTTTAGCTCTATCTCTAACTCAAGTCTTGTGCATTGGCATCATCGTATCGCCATTACTTTAGCAGAACTATTATGTCATAGAGTATCAGGGGAGGTGGTCTCGGTCCTTGTAGTCTCTGACTCTACCGGGGGGCCTTTGCTCTATCTCTATGGGCATTCTGAGGGATGCTGGGGTGAGGCCTTGGATACACTGTTTGGCATTAGGATTGGTTAGTTGCGAGCCCAATTTGCAGCCCTCGCCAATAGGGGCTTACGTGTTGGTATGGCACTATATAGCAATAAACGTAACCTTTGTTATATAATGTTCATGATTGGGTGCATGTGAGTTGACGATAAACGTGATCTTCGGGTAACGTCACACACTCGTGTATAGAGGCGGAGTCAATAAACGCGACCTTTGGCTACCTCAACCTTTCTATAGCATACTGTAAACTTTAAACCGGACCAAAGATATAAATTGACTTTTTGCATGAATATGTATTGTTGCATTGTTTTGGCTACTCACTGAGCCGTGTTATGTGCTCACCCCTCGACGTTGAATATTTTTAGTTGATGATGCAGGTTATACCGTCGAAGACTACATGAATGCGTCTGCATACGGGAACGTGGCAGCTATGGAAGTTGAAGTTGAAGTGGATACACACGACTCCTCTTGCGAGTGCAACTCGTGTGTATTTGATTAGATATTTTATAGGTTTCTTTAATTGGATTTTATTCAGACATGTATTTGATATTTAATATTTATGTCTCAGTTGAATACAGAATAATTTGCTATTAAATTATTAATATCATTTAGTTTCTCAGTTCCTTTTATTATAAAACTTCCGCTATTGTGTATTTAATTTGATTATGACATGGATGTATGGAGGTTCAGATAACGCGGGGATAGCCTATTTGAGATCCTGGTTGAACCGTTGGTTTATTAGCGGTTCATCACACCATTCTGGTTAGACCAAAATTGGGATGTGACAACTTGGTATCAGAGCATCTCAGGCCTTGTCCGCTGAACTAGCATACATTCAACACAATTGTGAACTGGGATAGGATAAAAATAAAAACAGTAATATTAACACATTGTAAGCACCAGTGATGTTTGAGACAAAATCTAAAAGAGAATAATGCATCTATTAAAAAGAGAAACAAGTTTACATAACAATGAGAGTGAAACAAAACATATATATATAACGAAAGCAGAGTACAGTCCACAACCCGGACAGTTACTCTGTAGTACAAGAAAAATAAAGTACAAATCAAGAAGCTGGAGGCGAAGGAGGAGGCGGGGCCTCACGGTCTCTATCATAGTCCTCAGCATAGACCCTAGTCAACCAGGCCACCTGGGTTTGGGTCGTCTGGAGACTAGTTGTGAGACCGACTATCCTCTGATCAGTCGCACGCTGCACTTCGAGGAGCTCTCCCATCAGCGCGTCTGATGCGTGCTGAGCAGCCAATAGCTCATCCATCCTCAGATCAGATCTGCGCTGAGCATCCCCCGATCTCCCCGCAAGATCTCCATCATGGCTGAAGGTGGAAGTGAAGGATCAACCGAATGAGAAGGACCAGCCTCAGGTGCAGGAGCTGCCGTAGAAGATGTACCAACTCCAGCCGCATGTGTGGGTGATGGCGGTGGTATCGAGTCGACGTCCATATACATACGATCGTCATCGTCGACCGGATCCCCACGAGCTCTAACAGCAGCAGCAGCGCAGCCTCAAGATCAGCCATCTCGACCCGAGTGTGAGGGCGCACCATCGCGTTCCTCTCCTCATCACTAACCTCAGCATCTCGCAGCCCCATCTTGCAGATAGCCTCCCAATCTAGAGGCGACGAGAAGGTCTTCTCCTGGATCTTCTCATCAACCAGATCCACCCCCGCACGGGTCAAGTAGCACTCGTAATCATGCGTCCATAGGGTAGATTACCCCTATGACCGGACAATGTAGCACTAATCATCGCCCGCATGATGATGTATGGAAGGCAGACCGGGCCGCCGAGTGCATATACTGTAGATCAAGAACCGTGGTCACCGAGATACCCTCTCATAGTGCCCACTCGCGGAATCAGATTATGCTGAATAATCTTGCGGAAGACCCGTGGAGCTGGACGCAAGTAGCAAGCCTCTCATCCGCCATCTATCGGGACGGAGCAACCCGGTTGTCGATCTCCGCTCTCATCTCCATCTCAACAAACCGTGGCTCTCCCGGCGCACAAGACACCATAGGGCCATCATAGGGAAAGCCCAACAGATCGGCCAGCTGCCGATAATCAAAGGACATGTGCACCCCCTTGACGTGAATCGGTGATGCGCAACTCCCCGACCGTGCTCAACATCATTGTAATTCCCCACCACCCGAGATTACAATAGAACCGGCGTACCAAGTCTGGACAGGTGCACGCGTCGTATGTGATGACAGGGAGCCACCCCATATCACCAAACGCTCCCTTTACATTGAACAAGGCTAGCTCAGCCAAGTTCACCATGCGACCCCCTTCAACCTTCTTACGGGCATAGTCAAAGATATCGTGCCTCGGCTTCATTCGAACGGAAGCGAAGCGGATCACACACCCTGGGTACTTTGGTACGGGCCATAGTATCTGCAAAATAAGAAAGAGAAAAGAAACAAGGAGTTAGTAAGATAAAAATCCAAAATTTATTTAATAATGACGTAAGTTGGCCAAAAAACCTCAAATTCTCACCATACAAGTGGGTATGAGAACTTACGTAGGCTAAAACATATCCTACAACCCACATGCAGTAGGAAATTTTAACTGACGATGTTCAATTTGAAGAAATTCAAGAAAAATCGAAAATGTCGACAAATTAGGGCAAAAAGAAAAAATTTCAAGTTTCTCGATAACCAACCGATGAAACTCAAAAATGTTTGAGGGCTTTCGTTCCTCGAGACACCAATAACAAAAGCCCCCAATAAAAATCGAATTTTTACGGTTGGAAAAAGTTTAATTTGAAAAATATGAGTTAAACGGACAGAAACCTAGAAAAGAAAACCTAAAAACAGGTAAAAACGGGAAGACATACCTGTAGGGATGACGTGGACGTTGAAACCCGGAGTTAAACCGACCAAAAATAGTAGAGTGGCACTGTAGCAACTCAGAGAGTAGAGACAAGTCGAAACGGAGGAGGAATAGTGAGAAATGACCTAGAATCGGATCTTAAAAATCTGATTTTTGGTCTGAGGGTCGGACAATTCGACTGACACCATCAACCCTCGGATCGACCCTCGCATCGACCCTCAGCTCTCGGGAAGAACAGGTCATTCCCAGGGTTGGATACCAAGGGTCGGACATACCATCGACCCTCACCATCGACCCTACATAGAAAAGACAGTATTTTTCACAGAATGAATTGAGGATTTTGAATTTTATATCGGTTAGCGTGCCTACATAAAGTATAAATGATTTCTCACTGATTTTGATGATTTTCAGGCACCACCCATCTCAGAAGAAAATATGTCAGGACGTAAAGTGACCCGACAGACCCGAAACACAGTCCCACCACCACCACCAGTGGAGGAGACTAGTCAAGAGAATAACCATGTACCGGGAAAACCAGAACCGGTAAACCCTACAAACTTGCCACCTCCACCACCAGAGCTAGCAACAATGGTGATGAATCTGGCACAGCAGCTGCAGCAGATGCAACACGCGCAGGTGTAAGCACCCCATTTTTACCACCCTCCGCATAAGTGAACCAATATGGTAGGTTTCTGACCTTTAACCCAAAGATTTGTGATTCTCCACTAATCCCCACAGCAGGGTCATGGGCTATTATCTGCATAGATGCATAGGTCATAGAATTATCTTCGAAACGAGACCAGAATTGCTCAATTCCGGTATCAAATGAGGAAGATACGACCATTTTAGTCGGATGATACATATAAGGGAGGTTTCTGAAATTATCATAAATAATCCCAGGGGCTTTCACGTAAATTATCGTAAGTTGGATTGTTTGAATTTCAAATCATCATATCTTGATCATCCGACATC